>JAVYIG010002846.1:0-224473 GCA_035222895.1 Strongylocentrotus droebachiensis | reverse complement strand
TACTTTTTCCATTAAGTTAATCCAGTTACTTTTCTCTCTAATAATATAGTTGTGTATTATATTTATGCAATTTTCCACTTATTACGGCCTTTTTTCTTCATTTTCTTTATTTATATATATATATATATATATATATATATAATTTTTTTTTTTTTTTTTTTTTTTTTTTTTGGGGGGGGGGGGGTGGTCTGATAGAAACAGCTCACTAGTTGAAACGTCTTGCAGTGGAAATGTATGATAAGATTATGTAGTAGTTCATTATATTTATTCGATTTCTTTTTTCTTTTTTTTTTACTTATTAGGGGCGTTTGTTGAGCACAACCCTTCACTGAAACAGTCTGGCAGTTAATTGGTAATAAAGAGAGTCATGCTCCACTTTTTTAATCAGGTTTGATCCAGTTACTTTTCTCGCTATTAATGTAGTATTTTTAGCACTCATTTAGGGCGTCTGCCCTTTGGGGCCCTCTGGCGGGCACAACCCCTCTTAACCCTAAAAAGACTGGGGCTGATTTAGCCCGCCCCCCCCCCCCCCCTGTTACACCCACAAATGTAATAACGCCCACAAATGTAATAACACTTTACCCACAAATGTAATAATTTTGAATCGCCCACAAATGTAATAATGACTTTATAGGCCAAGAGCATTAGTTTTAACATGGACATTTTTGGTAACAAGCTGATTTTTTCAGGATAGGTCCAGGAATATGTCTAGATTAACATACTAAAAGTCCTCATAAATCCTCCTTGAGCGTTTTCCGCAATCCAAGATGGCGTCCAAAATGGCCGCCATGTCCTGAATTTCTTATAGCTTTGCAACTAGATAACCCAAATACAAAATTTAAATGTCTTAATATATGTTTTTTAGCATAAGGAACTCAATAAAATACATGTTGATAAATTTTGAAACACACAAGTAGCTATAAATCAACTTTAGCCCTTTTCGAAATAAAAAATGGCGCCCAAAATTGCCGCCATTTCCTGTATTTCTTATAACTTTGCAACTAGATAACCCAATTACCAAATTTAAATGTCTAAATATATGTTTTTCAGCATAAGCAACTCAACCAAATACTTATTAACAAATTTTGAAACACACAAGTAGCAGTAAAACCACTTGAGCCCTTCCCGAAATCCAACATGGCACCCAAAATGGCACCCAAAATGGCACCCAAAATGGCCATTATATCCAATTTTATCTCATTGTACTAAAGTAGATACGTTATGAATATAATCAAATGTCTAGACTAGAAAAGCACCATTGAAATACGTATCAGTACAACAATCTTTTAATTAAAAAACACTTCTTATGCATAAAGTACACACACACACACCCACATGCACATATGGCTGCTTCCATCATCCTCAACGATATCAGACTGACAGTGTGCAACCGTTAAGAGTACTCAAAATTAGATGGAACTGAAAATGTAGACACATTAGTACCAAGGTCGCTAAAGCTTTTTATACATAATGACTGTAAGATATGGGCGGTATGGATGTTGCTTTGCTGCAGCACTAGTTGGAGGTAGACTTTCTAACTGAAAGGATGAACTCAGAGAACTGCGACCAATTGCCCGCTTAAGTGTATGCAGTGTGACGGTAGTCATCAAGATATTCAAAACTGCTGGCCCCAAGTTCCCGGTTCTTTGTTTACCTTGTAATGGGTGCTTCCACTGCGAATGTATCAAGCAAGTCATAATCAAGTTTCTTGTGGACCATATTGAAAGTTTTACGACTGCCCTGACGGTAGATTGCAGAGACCGTATCACACCCTGCCAAAGCATAAAGAAACATCAGGCAGTTTCTAGTGTCCCCTATAGGGGACACTAGAAACTGCCTGATGTTAAATTGACTGATATATAGTTGATATCCAGCGGACCCTAAATGCCTAGTGACTAGGGCCATTAAGTCAAATCTGACTAGAAATCAGTCAATTTAACTTTGTTTTCTAGTCAAATATTTTGACTGGAAATTCTAGTCAAAATATTTGACTGTAAAAACATAGTTAAATTGACTTATACATAGTTGACTCCCAGCAGACCCTAAATGCCTAGTCAGATTTGACTGATTTCTAGTCAGATTTGACTTAAGTGTTTTATATGGCATGCTGGATTTCATGAATGTTGACAGGACCGTGACAGGATTACTGCGGCATAGCATGTGCATATATGTGGAAGTGGTTGCTGGAGCAACTAGCATGACCAGTAAGTCTGTGTCCTTACCAACGACAACAACGGGCCTGTATGACTCTGCTACTGCTTGTGCTGTAGAGACAATCAGGGTAGTGGCATCCGCTTCTGCCTGCTTGATACGTATTTTGTCACATAGAGTTTGTATAAGTCTCATCTTATTGTTGCTGTTGGCAAGGGAAGCTGTTTTGGGTTGTGCTTGTTGGCATATAATACCATCAAATAAAGAGGTTCATCTTTGGGCTATTCGTCTCAGCTACCTTTGTCGAAGTTGCACTTCCATATCCATCGAACACTACCGTCAAATGAGCTCCATAATGCTTTGGGGTGCAGTAGGCGACCATCATCTTAAACAAAGAGACCATTTCTGACAGGTTGGATTGCTTGGAGAACGAATTCAGCAGGAGACCCAGATAACTCTTTGTTTGCTTCCGCATCACCCCATCTTTGAAAGGGAAAGTGCGTGGGAAAAGGTTCATAAGCAAAGAACGATTCCATCTCAGTGTTGGTATTCAGGACACATGTGATTCTGTTGAACAGTAGCGTTGAGTTGACTTATGTGCTTTGTCCCCTGATTTTCACTCTCTTACTCTTGGCACCAATGGTCTTCACTTTGTCCTTACGATGTACGTAGCTTGATATCTGTTAACTTCCTACCATTCATCGTTTCGGATGCCGCTACTAGGCCGATTTGTACAGCTTAATGACAATTAACAGATGAGCCAGCGACGATGCCAGTTGACAAGGAGACCAGGCAATTAGTTTCGTATCCAGCAAATGGTGATGTGCCTGCAGCCATCCAACAAAGATACATCTTTCTTTATTGTCTCTTGACCTGATACTTTGCTGTATGTCTTTATACTGCTCTGATATACCAGTGTGTACTCCGGTGAACTGTTCCAGTTCATCACATGTAGGAACACAGTGAGGAAGTCCATGAACCCACTTAGCCAATGTACTGTCTGTGATTCCACGTCCACGAGTCATTTCTCTAGATGTTTTCAGCTGCCGCATCAGGAACTTCTCAATGGTCTGATCAGAGAAGTTTCCACCCCAGAATGAATCCACACGGCGGATGGTGAAGTATCCTTTTCTGCAAATTGTGTATATTCATTTCCTGGCATGGTTTGCTCTAGAGCTTCCATCTGTTGTAAAAACTTGATTTGATATGAACTAGGGAAGATGTCCTGCAGCATGGAAATGTTGTATCATTTCCCTCACACAGCTGAGATGGAGCTTCCAGTCCCCTGTCCTTTCAGCTGGAATGAAACATTGCAGAAGAGACACATAAATGTCGGATATACTGCAACCAAAGTTTCCCTGTCCTACTGTGTCCTGCTGCCCGGTCAAAGAGTTGTGAAATGATCTGACTTTAACTGTTTGACACACTCTTCTCAGGTACAGCAGTCACCTTCTTGTCCTGGTTGAGGAGTGCACCATACAGATTTGCTAAGTGGTCCTTATCTATGCTGTCTAAGACGCCAGGTTTACCCATCAACACGCCAATGCGGGCAGCTGAAGTAAGAATGTGAGCATGAAGAGAAGGGGAAAATGCATGACCAGATTGCATATGTATGACAGACCCTGTGGCGTACACTGTCTCCCATAGCTCTGCAAGCATACTTCCGCCCATGCAAGGACTATATGCTGCCGAGATATGACATGAGGAGCTTAAATCCACCAAAACGGACGATTACTTTTCCTAGGTCTTGAGAAGAAGCTACAATCTCTGCCGCCTTGATGTACGAGGGCTGGTCAAATGTTACTGCACATATTCTTAAGTTATGTTTTTCACATTGTGACTGTGCAAAGTATAGTGCAGTGTAGATGGTACTCGGATTGGAGGGGTCTAAATTTATGAAGGGCAGAGTTTCAATTCTCGTACTGGTCACTCTGCATGGCCACTTTCATGAAACCACTCCATTAAGGACAAAGCTCATGTTGCTCAGTTCAAGATGTCTACCTGTTTACGTGAGCCACTCTTCCGGTGCTTATACGCAGCTATTTCAACAATATTGGCGACAGAAATGACTAGCTGAGATGACATGGCATATGTGCTATAAGCCAGTTCATAGATACAATCTGCGCATGGGCAGATAAAGGTCATTTGTACCAGAAAGGTAAAACCCACAGAGATGAATACTGGATATTCGCTCATGAAAGTTATGTAACATTATTCATTTATGCACCAACGGGACATTCTATGATACGCAGGTGGAAGTATTCTTTTCAAGAGGGCAAACAAAAGGTATTCTAGAAGCACATCTAGGACTTTGGCAGTTATAATTCTAATATGCTCAAAGTGGAACTTCTCCATGTGTAAAAGATCTGTGGATATTTGGGGTCATTTGTACCATGTGCTATCTGTAAACTCCCTTATTGAGGTGTATTTCCTGTTTGAAACCTTGTGACTTTTGCCCGTGCAACATTAATTGGTACTAATGTGTCTCCATTTTCAGTTCCATCTAACGTTGAGTACTCTTCACGGTTGCACACTATCAGTCTGATGGAAGCAGCCATATGTGTGCATATGTGTGTGGGTGGGTGGGTGGGTGTGTATAATTTATGTATAAGAAGTATTTAATTATTTAATGAAAGGTTTATTTGTACTGATATGTATTACAATGGTGCTTTTCTAGTATAGACATTTGATTGTATTCATAACGTATCTACTTTAATACAATGAGATAAAATTGGAAAGAGTGGCCATTTGGGGTGCCATTTTTTATTTCGGAAAGGGCTCAAGTAGTTTTACTGCTACTTGTGTGTTAACAAATGTATTAATAAGTATTTGGTTGAGTTGCTTATGCTGAAAACATATATTTAGACATTTAAATGTGGTATTTGGGTTATCTAATTGCACAGTTATAAGAAATACAGGAAATGGCGGCATTTTTGGGCGCCATTTCTGATTTCGGGATGGGCTAAAGTGGTTTATAGCTACTTGTGTGTTTCAAAATTTATCAACATGTATTTCAATGAGTTCCTTATGCTAAAAAACATATATTTAGACATTTAAATTTTGTATTTTGGTGATCTAGTTGCAAAGCTATAAGAAATTCAGGAAATGGCGGCCATTTTGGACGCCATCTTGGATTACGGAAAACGCTCAAGGAGGATTCACGAGGACTTTTAGTATGTTATTCTAGACATATTTCTGGACCTATCCTGAAAAAATCAGCTTGTTACCAAAAATGTCCAGGTTTAAGCCTATTTTGACCTAATGCTCTTGGCCTATTACCCACAAATGTAATAATGACTTTACCCACAAATGTAATAAATTTGAAGTGATATTTTGTCGAATTTGTTCAAAAATAAAACCCTGTAATAAAGCATGGGTATAGCGCAGTCTTTACTCCAGACCCGGTTATTTCAAAAAATTAAAAAATCTTCAAAACTAAGACCCCATAATCCTTTTCCTGTGGAATTACATGAGAATCGAGCGTAGTCTTTCCTCCAGACACGGTTATTCAAAAGTTAAAAAAAAAAAAAAAAAAAAAAAAAAATTAAACTAAGACCCCACCATCTTCCAAACTAAGACCCGGTAATAAAGCATGGGTTTAGAGCGTAGTTTTTCTTCCAGACCCGGTTATTTCAAAACTTTTTAAAAATCTTCAAAACTAAGACCCCATCATCTTATTCCTGTGGAAGAACATGAGATTGAGCGTAGTCTTTTCTCCAGACCGGTTATTCAAAAGTTAAAAAAAACAAAAAAACAAAACAAAACAAAACAAAACAAAGAAAAAACCTTTTAAACTAAGACCCCTCCATCTTCCAAATTAAGACCCGGTAATCATTTCAGACTTGTTCTTGTTTATATAGCTGCTTGAGTGTTTCAGAAGTAGGGAAAACTGTAATATAAATGTGTTTTGTTTGTATTTGCCTTTGAATAAATTTCGTTCTCATGAATTCACACCGTGTACCGCGTACCAATTGGTAGTCTTCAGTATAAGTAATTGATACGTTCATCACATGAAGAAAGGTAATTCATTCAGGCACTCATGAAAATATAACATCGCAATCCAACATTTCAATGTCACTTATAGCGTACACACATATATATATATATACCCATATATATATATATATTATGTCACATATCGTGAACATATTTCATAATCACATGCATAAAACAATCAGCGTCAATATTTAAATACATTTAAGGTCACTCATTCGATTACTTTTTTTTTCTACGAACATTGAATTCCAGGATATTTGTGGGCGTTCGAATATTTACATGATTAAAAAAATCGTCGACGGTCAACGAACCATCGAATCGGAGTCCCTCCTCTATGTGTTATATATATGGACCATTTTGACTGATTCGTCAGTTCGTGTGACCGCCGACCAATCATTTATTTGTGACGTTTTGTATCCACATATGTAACAATGTAATTTATTTTTAAATGAAAAAAAAAGAGGAATAAGATGGTGAGTCTAAGTTTCGAAGATTTGTTTAAATTTCTATTTCTTTTCAAATAACCGAGTCTGAAGTAAAGACTACGCTCTAATCCCATGCTTTATTACCGGGTATTAATTTGGAAGATGGAGGGGTCTTAGTTTAAAAAGTTTTTTCTTTGTTTTGTTTTGTTTTGTTTTGATTTTTTTTTTAAACTTTTGAAAAACCGGGTCTGGAGGAAAGACTACGCTCAATACTCATGTTCTAGGCGTTGTGGCGTGCGCCTGTAATCCAGCTAAAAAGTGGAAGTTACAAACTGATTCAGCCGAGGACGCAGGTTCGAAACTGAGTCACGTCTTTCGGATGGTGACGTTTAAAGGTCGGTCCCCAGACGTAAATAATCATATCTGATTGATACAGGTCTGTAAAAACCCAATAAACACACACACACGTTCTTCCACAGGAATAAGATGATGGGGTCTTATTTTTGAAGATTTTTAAAAAGTTTTGAAATAACCGGGTCTGGAAGAAAAACTACGCTCTAACCCCATGCTTTATAACCGGGTCTTAGTTTGGAAGATGGTGGGGTCTTAGTTTAAAAGTTTTTTTTCTTTTTTTTACTTTTGAATAACCGTGTCTGGAGGAAAGACTACGCTCGATTCTCATGTTATTCCACAGGAAAAGGATTATGGGGTCTTAGATTTGAAGATTTTTTAATTTTTTGAAATAACCGGGTCTGGAGTAAAGACTGCGCGCTATACCCATGCTTTATTACAGGGTTTTAGTTTTGAACAAATTCGACAAAATATCACTTCAAATTTATTACATTTGTGGGTAAAGTCATTATTACATTTGTGGGTGATTCGAAATTATTACATTTGTGGGTAAAGTGGTTATTACATTTGTGGGCGTTATTACATTTGTGGGTGTAACACCCCCATTTGTGGTTGATTCAAAATTATTACATTTGTGGGTAAAGTGGTTATTACATTTGTGGGTGAAATTATTACATTTGTGGGTAAAGTGTTATCACATATGTGGGTGTTATTCCATTTGTGGGTAAAGTGTTATTACATTTGTGGGCGTTATTACATTTGTGGGTGTAACACCCCCCCCCCCCCACCTCTCCTCTATTTTCGCGATTACTTCGTAATGCCTAAATATTTTACGGTGCAAATTCATGACTTTTTTCTTAGAGTCTTGCGCATTTTTTGGTACCAAATTTGGGCACACCGGGTCATCGGTCCGGTTGTTATATAACATTTTGCGATTGTGTGTCACTGAAAATTTGATTATTTTTGTATATTTAAAAAAAAAAAATTATTCCATATATAACATACAAAGTTTTTAGATGCACCTTTTATGTTGCAGATTTATATTCCCATTTGGCATGGTGAATAAAATGTATTCCATTCTCATTTGCATAAAACAATACAATATATAAAGAATATAGAAGAAAAGAAAAACAAGGAAAAAGATAAAAACTAAGAAAAAACTAAGAAAAGGGCAAAACTAAATCAATTTTTCACGATTTTCCTGTTATATAACAGATGTTATAAGGAAGTTAAAATTTCTTTCATAACTTCACTTGAAATCATCACCAAAACATGTGTTCATCATATAATATGACGTCAAAATCATTCATAAGTTGGTTAATTAGCATATCTTTTTCTTATATCAAAGATTGTTTAAAATAATCTTAGCATGTAGCTTGTCCCATATTATATTGTATTGTATATTGTTTCATAGGAATCACCATATATAAAGAAAAAGACAAAAATACCAACAAATACATTGCATAATTAGCTCTAATTAGCGAATTTCTAATTCAAAAAAATATGTTAACTATGCAATATTGTAGATCTTATAGACATTAATCACCAAGTCAAATTTGGAGTGGATCTGAGTTTCGGTCGCTGAGAAGGGGAAGGGGCCTTTTACCCCCCCCCCCCCTATTTTTTTGAAAGTTTCAAAATAGTCCAGTCTTTTTTGGGGGGCGAAACGTCTGGCAGTGGCCATTAATGATACAAGGAGTTGTTTTCCATAATTTCCACCCAGTTTTAACCAGTTAACTTTGTAGCCACTGTACCACTTTTTTCAATTCTTTATTATCCTCACTGTTAAGATGGTCATTTGGCTTGGGAGGGGGGGGGGGGCGTCCGGCGGGCACAAGCCACAACTTAAAACGTCTGGTATTGGTAATTCAAGGTACAGGGTGCAATGTTCTACAATTTCCACCAGGTTTGATCCATTTATTATTTTCGCTAATATAGCTCAATGTCGGACCCCCTGACCGCCCCCACCACTCTGTGCACGACTGACATCAATCTACTGACACACTTTTGTTCATGGATCATTGCTGTGTATATATGAACGCTTTTCGTTCTCCCCCCCCCCCCTCTCTCTCTCTCTCTCTCTCTCTCTCTCTCTCTATCTATCTCTCTATCTTTATCTTTCTCCTCTATCTCTCTCTCTCTCTCACACACACACACACACACACAAAAACACACACGCACAAGGGTCTTTCGTAGTATTTGATGATATTTTAAACCCTTTCCACTTGTATATGTTTAATTCCTGGTCTATCATTCTCGTCATTATTTATAAAATGATTTGATAATACCCCCATGTCTTTTGTACGCACTTCCATTCTTTAAAACAATCTGGGCTCGATAGGCCTACTCCATGTCCGTCATTCACTGTTTTCGAAGCATTTTGGGATTCTCGGTTTTCATAAGTACATGTATTTATGTCGCTGTTCATATTATTGGAGAGCTCGTACCACGTTTCTTGGCACCCGGAGATGTGTCATGGCGCGTTTACAGCGAAATGTCATCTCAAGATGCCCCCAAGCAATGAGGTGTGAGCTCTCACAACGTATGGACAGTGAAACAAGGACACCACCGTTACTCACAACCCGCTCATTCATCATACATGTGTGCGTGTGTGTGTGTGCGTGCGTGTATATGTGTGTATATAATATATATATATATTTGTTTTTCTGAGTAAAACATCCTACCCATTAAGATGAAACCAAGATCATACGTTTTTGGTAAGAAATTTTGATTCTAGGGCTATGTGAGAGACATTGCCGTTTTCAAGATTTGCTTCTTTTTTGGTGCACCCCTATTCACGCTTGAAGCAGGGAGAAATATACGCATGAAGATTTTCCATACAATATGCTGTGTTGAACGCAGCAATAGGTGACGCACAAGTCCATTGAAATAACAATATATTGATATTTTAGAATTTTTTGCTATCATGTAATTATAAAAAAAAGTAATGATAAATAATAATGTTAATGAACTAATAACAATGACATATAATCAGAGTATAACAAGACCTTGGTATCAACCCAATGCCTTTGTGTACATCAGTCATTACGCACGTGAGAACAACAGAGAATAGTCAACCAACAAATTGTTCTTCTTGCAATAGATAGATCATGTTTTAATGAAATGGTATATACGTAAATACAGGGTAGGAAACTTTGCTCAGTTATATAAGCATGTCCGTTTGAGATGAACCTCTACAAATACAAAGTAAATAATGATATCGTCTATATAGCAAAAATATCGCTATGATAAAACCGTGCTGATAACGTTTGAGTTTAGATGAACGTTTAAACAAACAGAAAGAAACGGAGAAAGAAAGAAGAAGAGAGAGAAAGTACGTGAAAAATTTGGGGGAGCTTTTAGGGAGCTCGTTAGCACTTTTTGAGACATGTGCCCCCCCCCCCCCCACCCCGATGGATTAAGAATCCTGAATCTTTGATATATTTTTTTCTCACTCTCTCTCTCCCTCTCTCTCTTTTAATAAAATCTCGTTCAGATATGACACGGTAAACCGCAGCAGAAAAAGGAAATATTGCTGCGCGTTTTCACTGAGCTATATGTTATGGGATACAAAAAAGTGACACTTATTACATTTAACGTCATCATAAACAAAACAAAACGGTTTCTCTTCAAAGGAATTAAGTTGTGGGTTAAAGCAGTTAGCACAGTAGTTAGAAACCTATATAGAGTTAGTAAAATTTAGGAAATTCGTCATTTTGGGGGTATAGACCAGGGGACGGACTTGGAATCCAACTTTTGTCAAAATGTGCTGAGGCTCTACGCGGTGGTATCACTTCCTATTGATATCGTGTGTGGGACATGATAATTAGAAATTTCGCGTTAAATGGGTAGTTGACGGGAATGTTTGCGGATTTGAAAGAAGGGATTTTGTTTTTTAAGAAAACGAAAATTGATGAAAAGGGGTGATATTTGTTCACAAACATGTGAATGCGTATATTGTTTTTTCTTCTCAATAACAGGCTAAAGGGGGCTACTTTATGTTACTGTGTACTCGATAAACTAAACATAAGGATTTCATATAGAGCTTAATCTTTGTACCAGCTCTTGTGCAAAATGGATCATGTTTTCTATATTTGTGGGGAAAATGTTCTTGGAAGTATGCAAAATAAAGGGTACTTTTCGACTCCGCTGTAACCGTCACGCGTCACACCTTTCAATATGAAGTGACATCACTCATAGTCTCTGCTCGTCCAGACCCAACCGTGAATGAATAAACGGCCGAGCGAACGTGCAGAAAAAAGCCTCTCCATATCTAAGCTCCAAGTCCTCTCCAAGTTCAGTGTGTCCGCTGCCTTGTATCATCTATTTGTCATTGAGTTCGGCCAGGAGATCAGATAGAGCCTGGAGGACATCTTTCTTCTTCAAGTCAGCCTCCTTTTTGTCATTGGATTCTTCTTCAGCAGCCATCTGTTTGTAAGAAAATAAAACACGATGCTAATGATGATGATGATACTCCTACTGTCAACGTGATTAAAACAAACTAAGAGGTCACGCTTCTACTTCTTTGTGTGGGTCTTTCACACCGTCCAAACTCACTCCGCGCAGTTCTCATAAGCAGTCGAGCATAACACATCACCATATGAAGAAATCAATGGATTACTAACATGACTTGAAAATGTGACCAAGTTATTTAAAAAAAGGTGCGGTCAAATTCAAAATGCTGCAATCAATCATTCACACATATATCATTTTTTATATTCATCATCTTCTCTGCACCTGATAGTACTTAAGAATCCACATTGGACGAATTGGAATCAGTGTAAATATGTAAACACCAACAAGAAGTTGGTATTTAGGATCTTTGTGTTAATGGTGGTTATTTTACCTTACTGCTAAGAAAGCATAAATGCTTGTTAGTAAGCAATCAAAGGACCGACGGCTTTAGGTCCTCTCCGAGGACCTTAGCTGTACCTAAGCTGTACTGTAGCTGTACTGTAACTGGAACTAAGGGACAGGACGGAACCAATGGTCCAGGTCTATCCAGGGACATGGGCTGACGCCAGGCAGACAATTAAGTCGTTGTAATGATACTCAAGAATCAAGAGATACCCACATTAAAGACATAGCTATTAAAGGGTTTACATTTATCATTGAATTTTATTAATCTTGGGTTTAAGATTCATATGTTTGTAATTCATTTATGTTCTTTTGTAACGCTCATCTGTTTGAGTTGGTCTTCCGTTTGCAAGGTTAAACAAGTTTTAGTGGCAGTCCAAACAATAGCAAAAGATCACAGCCTTGTGACAGTATTTATCTTCTTCACTGACTTCACCACCCAAGTACAAAGTTCCTCAACGGCATCGAATGCAAAGGTTAAAGAGTTGTTTGAAAATCGGTTGGGAATACTTTATCGTGTTCATAGGGTAATGTTATATGCGAGCGCTCGGGAGTTCACAGGGTGACTTTGGACGGTGCCAAAGGGCCTCACAGAGACGCAGGAGCGTGGCCACTCAGTGTGCTTTGCTCACTTTTACTACTACTACTGCTACTACAACTAAAATGTTGTTCCCCCAGAGGAGCCTTATCAGCACCATTGCCGCGCTTCCTTAGGGTCCTGTAATTATTACCCCAACATTTTGCTCGGTACCCAATTGCACCTGAGTGGAGAGTGGCATGTCTTGTCAAAAAGACATAAGTGCAGGGCTGGGAATCGAAACCTCAACCCTTTGATTGAGAATCAAGTGAACGACACATCCACGATACGTCATCGGACTGTAAATCACAGTATTGGGTCGCAGTTCGAGTTCCCCCGCGGCGCTAATGTCCTTTAAAAAGTCATCAATCTACATTTTGTTGCTCTCCACCCGGATGGAAGTAAATGAGTTCCTTGTAGAAATTCATTCATTGTTTTAAGCGCCTTATAGCAGCTTGGGTAAAGCTAGGGTGTAAAAAAGTGCTACTTTTTAGGCGCCTCGAGCATCTTCTGGGATTGATATGTGCGCAATATGAATTAAGCTCTTATTATTTTTGTTTTCATTAAGATTTAATACGTTGCTCGGTGAAGCATGTATGGATTCTTTCAATCAAAGCATCATTGGAAAGTACAGTAGTTATAAATTATGAAATAATTATTATCATCCTGCTCATAGTTCGCTCACAGTAATCGTTTGTCTTCGGGTTTTGTTTTCTTCTGGGATGCGCTTCATATACAGTTCACAACTAAATTTTTCACAGCCTTACCAAGTTTTGAAATCTTTCTTGTATATTATTATATGTAAATATGTAGAGGTGTCGTGGTCTAGTGGATATGTCACCGGACTGTGGATCACAAGATCCGTGGTTCGAGTCCCACCACGGAAATAGTGTCCTTTGGTAAGACATTAATCTACATTTGCCACAATCTACCCAGGTGAGGTAAATGGGTACCTGGCAGGAATTAATTCCTTGAAATGCTAGAGCGCCGTAATGGGAGCCATGCTAAAGCCGGGGTAATAATTTCGAAAGCTCTTTGGAAGCGCAAAAAGACGTAATAATGTGATATGCGCTATACAAGATCCGAATATTATTAATATTATTATAAAGTATTCCATAAAGGCCAATATTCACTTCGTCCACATTTCATTTTTGAGTTATTACATCTTTTTCATGATGAAGAGTAACCTGTTTTATGTCCAATTATACCCTATTCATAATATTTCTGCCACTAGCGTCAAAATCAAGCGTCAAAATCGCCTTGTACCAAGTCTGGGCTGATGGAACGAATGTGGGTCAGGCCGTATTCTTTGGTCTTAAATCCTCTTAAAAGTTACATTATGCCTCTTGCTTCAGTGCTTCATTGTTTAAAATGATACAATGTATCTAGGCTTTTACAGAACCTTGTTTCAATCCATAGGATAACCCTAAATCATTTTGAAGTGCCTAGCAGTGGTGGAAGTGATGGTTATTTTACCTGACTGCTTAAAGAAAGCATAAATGCTTGTTAAGCAACCAGAGGACCGACGGTTTTAGGTCTTCTCCGAGGGACCTGGTGATGAGGATTAATGCCTTACCAAAGGGCACTAGCGCATCGACTTAGTTTCGAACCCAGGTCACCGACTGACAAACTTCGTGATATTTAAGTTCTCTCTACTCATTTGCGAACACTTTTTCGATACGTACTGTGTATATATATGTACGCACACATGGTGCATTTACTATATGTAGTCGAAAGCAATACATCTTTTTAAAATCAATTATTATCTGTCTTTGAAGAATATCCTTACCTGTTCTTCTTTTTTAAGATAGAACTCCACATCCTCCAATTGGCGTTTTGTGTCTGTACAAATATTTACGGAAAAGGGAGAGAAAAAAAAACATTTTCAAATCATTCATGTTGCATAATTTGTATTTTTAAAAAGAACCTATTTTTTCATTGAATATGCATAACGTCGGAGTCTGAATGTGAGCTACTTTCCGTCAACAGTAATTGGATAATCAATTATTTCTTGAACCTCCTTCTTTTGTATATCATTCAATTCTACATACCCTAGTAGTAATAATTCTATTTTTACATATATTTATTAAATGGCTAACCATACAATCTCAGCTATGATGACAATGAAAATACTGCTAGAATTGAATTTAAAATCACATAAAACGTTTACCACAGAAAATGGAAAAACAACTACCCATGTTCAGCAACAGTTTATCTGTGGTCCATCTCCTGCACTAACCGAATTGT
The DNA here is from genome assembly GCA_035222895.1 of Strongylocentrotus droebachiensis. NCBI lineage: Eukaryota > Metazoa > Echinodermata > Echinoidea > Camarodonta > Strongylocentrotidae > Strongylocentrotus > Strongylocentrotus droebachiensis. The sequence goes on along the minus strand of JAVYIG010002846.1, from coordinate 209,869 downwards.
TAACTTAAAATCCGGGCAAAACACAAAAAGTTAACCCTATCAGTCAAAACGCATCCATAAAACCCTTTCGCACACCCTTACTCTAGTCCTATAACTAGCTGGTCGCGGGTCTCGAAGATTTCTTCTTTATAACGGAAAGGAATTTCTCATTCATAATTATCATGATTAAGGTCAATATCCGTCCAATCAATTACAGGTTAATAAATGCGCGCAAACATGCGCGTACACGTATGTCCGCGCGTCAATGCGCGCGCAAAATTTTAAATTGCTCCAAATCATCTCAAATTCATTTTGCATACGTTTCAAGCCATTATAAGCATTCTATAAAAAATCGCGCAAACGCGCATTTTCGCGCGTTTTCGTTCGTCAGGGCCGAACGCAAAATAATTACCCCTCAATTTGTTTTGACAGGATATTCCTCATATTTTTCTGAACAATTTGATACCATTTTCATCTCTTTATCACTATTAATAACGGAATGAGCGTCCGTTGAAGATAAATATACGTGCGTGCGAGCTTATGTATTACATAGCATTAATGGGCAAAAACATGCCTATAAAGTACATCGGGATGAATAAGGAATGCCAATTTTTTTTCATATTTAGATTAAGTATGAGTCGGAAATATGATTTCATGTCTCATTTGGCCATTAAGTATATTTTTACATATTAATCATATTGACCTTGGAATTCAAAATACGAATTTGCATATTATGACGTCAACATATTTACGGAAAATGAATGTATCTCTGCAAATATTGATCAATTTTCTTTTAAATTTTGATATGTTGTAGCTGAGACAATTCTTCACAAGATTATTACCAATATTTATTCATTTTGATGACGTCATTAGATTTTTGCTTAATATGCGTCTTATGCCTATGGGAGGTGATTGATACTACATTCCAGTCTAGACTTGTTCATTATGTTGCGTATGTAGTGCGTCGAAATATCAGTTCAATGATTGGTAGGCTCTGCAATCGTGCGAAAATTTGAGCTTGTTTAGTAAATTAATAGTTTAATCATACAACAATTCTCTATCGAATACCTGAAGGGGGCGCTATACCACTTTTAATCATGGTCATCGTCATTTAAAACCAAAAAAAAATCATCATCAATAATATCAACATCATCAATATACACATGACATCATATCTCCGACTCATATTCTATTTAAATATGAACAATAAATTGCGGTCCCCAAGCATACCGAAGAGCTATAATTGGCTTGTTATAGGTATGTTTTTGCCCATATATGCTACGTAATACAAGAGCTCGCGCGCACGGATATTTATCTTAAACGGACGCTCATTCCGTTATGAATAGTCATAAAGATAAAGACATGGTATCAAATTGTTCGGAAAAGTATGGAAAATATATAAAGAGGAAAAGAGAAAGAAAAAAAAAATCATGAAAGAAAAAAGAACTGCGATTTTATGTTGCGTACGGCTATGACGAACGAAAAGGCGCACACATGCGAAATCAAAAGGTGATACGTATAAGTACGTACGTATCACCTAACGATAACCGTAGAACTATGCCTCTATTATTGGTGGGAAAAGGCCCAGAGTAATTGTCGCAGTAGAAATTGAATATGGAGCAAAAAATGTTGGAGTAACATAAGTTTAAAAACTGACCTGTGAAAGGGCCTTCACCGTAGATCTCCATACGAAGACTGATGTAGTCGAACCAGGTGACAGGCATCAAGCGGACATAGCGGCAAATTTGCGGTACAGGCAGAGTGTTGGTCACGATGGTGTTGCGGTCAACATTACCGGTGAAGATCTTCAATGATAAAGGAAAATCAATCCACTTTTGAATGAATTATGACTCAAATGATTCTGCGGTCAATTGCAATCGAACTAAAGATAATCTAATTAGGCATGCTGAATAATACATATGTTTGCATGTTCAGTGCCTGTCCATTCGTTTCTATTTGAAGTTATATTCTGATGACATACAATTCTAGTTTTCGAGACCTAGTAATAAAAATGGAAAACATGATATGGATTGAAGATTGTTTGCTTGAAGTGCATTTCTTGCTCTGATATTTTTACAAATATAGACAGTTCTTCAATCCTACCTAATAGATTTTCCTGTTATACTTTGTGTATGCAAAATAGTAGATAATACACCTTACATGTACATGTGTTCTTTCGTAACGATTGCTTTTTTCTTTAAAGTATCGTAACATTAAATTATTTTAATTGTTATCAACAAAAATTCAAATGCCTTCAATTTCTACAAGAATAGAGTCAATGTAATATTAAAAAATGAATAATCAGAGAACAAACTTACCATGTCAGCTCCAGGGTTTGTAGAGAAGCCCTGCACGGTGTGAAAAGTAGTGCCATCAGTACTACAAGCAACCTTGTAGCTCGTTACCCACTGGGGTGAATCTTGTCGCCCTTGAGTCGCAACTAAAGTGATACTGTAACGGTCCAAAAGATCCACCTTGTAGATAAAAAATGAAACGGAGGAAGCTTTCTTGATGTTCATCCTTTTAACCAATGAGCATGTTCCAAAATGTGTAAAATCTATATGATCTAAATACAAATGCTAATAACGGTTCCTTTCTTTGCACCAATCAATGACATTACCTTGCTTTCATGCAGAGCCGTCCTCCAAGGGCAATATTTAAATTAGAAGTTCTCCACATTGATGCTTTAATTGTCGATCTCATTTCTGAGTATTATCGAACAATTAGATTAATGCCTTTAAAAATGAAAGCAATTGTTAACTTGGATGTGCATAATTATGTAACTTATGCAATCCTATAGTAGCTATACCTACAGAGTGGAGAGAAAATCAACGAACCCGTATGTCACCTCAAAAAGTGGCCAATAAAAACAGTTTTAACAGTGTAAATTAAAAGTGCCATGTAAATGATTGGTGAATCTTTCATTGTTGACCTGGTGTCAGCGGTAGAATATGAACCAATATGCCATAGAAATGACGGGTGACTCTTATTACAGACAAATGTGTCCTATCATTTGACCGCTGACCCTTTCATTACTGATACGGTGGCAGCAGTGGGATATGAACCAATGCCATAGAAGTAAGGGTTGCCTAAATGTTTCGTGTCTGAATTGTCCTTAAGAAATTATTTTCTTTATACCTGGATCCACTGGTTGGCATCGCTTGTTCGTGCAGACCAGGCTCCATTCAGGTTCCCAACTTTGGCCAGGTTAAGACGACCTCTCTTTGCAGCATGATTAGCATTATATTCACTGGAAGCTGTCAGACTTGAATCTGGGATGGCATAACTCTCAAGGCCCAAGGCTGAGAGTTAATGAGTGACAATGTAAAGCAAAATGTAAGAATTGGTGGTCAAATGGGCAATTTTATTATTCAACCGTTGAATGGGAAATGCGGTTTAATTGAATTTTAATTGATGGATTATAAGTTTTCCAAAGAATATTTTGACTCTCAACTCTCAAGTCCCAGAAGGACAGGTTCATTCAAGATGACTGTAAGTTAATGTGAGACAAAGTATAGCAAAATATAGGAAGTGGTGGTCAAATAGGCAAATAGGATCGAATGCTCCTATCGAATGGACATACAATAGACAAGTGTCGAAAATAATATCGCTAGTGATATTCGTTTGTCTCGCAATGTGGTCAATAAGGAATCTAAAAGATCACGACGTTTCGTATGCTACTGCAATACTTCGTCAGGTGATAAAAACTGTTGTAAGCAAGGGTCTTTTATACTTTACGGGAGGACCGTAAAGCGGTCTAAAATTCGATCGATAATTGGAACAATAACGCCCAATGCCTATTGGTCGACGCACACGGTGATCGACCAATCACCAAGGCCGCTGGTTCGGCCGCTGGTTCGGCTTAGACAAACGAATATCACTAGCGATATTATTTTCGATACTATATCCGCAATGAGTAATATATTTAGCATTAATAGACAAGTGTATAATTACAATCTGGGCATGAGACTGTCAGTCAAGAAAAATCTCCAAGGTTTTCCTCACCAATGACGGCATGTTCCTTTTTTTCTATTTCCTTGTTTGTTCTTTATCTATAATGTCTTGCTTTATATTGTTTGTTTGTTTGTTTGCTTTTATTTCTGCGTTCAAAATAATACAATACATAATATAAAATGTGTTTACAAAGATAATATACAAAACAATTCATAAGATAAACAATATAGTTATGATACATAATGAATACAAAGTAAGGAAGTGAGCTTAATTTTTTTTTTTATAGATATATACCCATATATACATATATACATACATATACACAGCACATGCATACATACATACACATACACATATACACCTATAGATATTCTCACATATAATATAATATAATATAACACATATAATATAATATATATATATATACAAAAATGTAGGTTTGTAATCTACGTTGACTCTATATCTATATCAATAAATGGGATAAAAGGGATGAGAAAATAATGTCCCTTTTGACATATTTATCTTCAATTGGCGGTGACATGAAAAGTCAAAATTGCATTCTAAATACAAATTACAGTTCAGGAATAAATTCCTTGATTTGTTAATCTATTAATACATAATTCAAATGAAGTAAAAATTAACAAAATATCTCTTTCAATTTATTCTTTCTTTATTTCTTCACTTTTTTGTTAACAGGATAACTCAAGATCATTTTGGTCAATTTCTTTCAATTTTAGCACAGTTATAGGTCATTGCCATAAGACGTAACAAGAATATTGTCAAGGTCATCAGTTCATCGTGACGTCATCCAGGCGCCATTTTGTGAAATCACATTATCCATCAAATCTTCATGATGCATCAGCAAAGGTCATTCATATTCATATCACATATACTTCAGGTCAAGAGTCAACAGGTCATGTCATCAAAATTTACATAAAGGTCATGACGCGCGCGTCAAAATTAAAAAATGCTCAAAATCACTTAACTATTAAACGAGAGTACGAATAAGGACATTTTAAGCATTTGACAAATTTGCTCGCGCGCACTAATGCTTCCGCATTTACGCGCGTACCCGCACGTACTGGCATTATGCAATATAAAATCGCCGAATTTTTCATCATATTTGGCACAGTTTCCAAGCATTTTGATACCTTGTTCACCTTTTTCTGACCATTAATAACGGAATGAGCGTCCGTTTAAGATACATGTCCGTGCGTGCGAACTCTCGTATTTTACATAGCATATATGGGCAAAAACATGCCTATACAAAATCCATTGTAGCTCTTTATGATTCAGGGTGACCCATTTGTTTTCTTCATATTTTAAAAGAGTATGAATCCGAGATATGATTTCATGTCTCATTTGGCCATTAAGTACATCGTGACGTCATTACAATAGCCTTGGAAGTTAAAATACGAATACGCACATTATGACATCAGCATATTTATTGGAAATTGAATGTATCTCTGTAAATATTGATCGATTTACTTCTAAATTTTGATATGTTGTAGCTGAGACAATTTTCCACAAGATCATTACCAATATTTGTTCATTATGATGACGTCATTATGGTTAAAATTGCGATTAAAGGCGACATATGTCAGATTTTTGCTAAATATGCGTGTTATGCCTATGGGAGGTGATTAATACTACATTCCAGTCTAGACTTGTTCATTATGTTGCGTATGTAGTGCGTCGAATTATCATTTCAATGATTGGTAGGCTCTGCAATCAGTCAAAAATTGAGCTTGTTTACTAAATTAATAGTTTAACTAGACTTTAATTCGTCACTTTGACGAATTAGGTGATACGTGCTATTTTGTTATCATGAAAGTGTGCCGATGATGATCTAATGATAATGATCATAAATACGATAAAGACCATGATTAAGAGTGGTATAGCGCCCCCTTCCGGAATTCGATAGAGATTTGTAGAATCAGGATTTCAGAAAAAGTCGCCTAACACGTAAACTAAGACAATTCTGACTTGTCACCTTTAATTGAAATTTTCACTATGATGATGTCATCCAAATGATAAATGATGTACTTCATTCTTATAGATAATTTGCTTAGCTACGCCGTATCAAAGTTTAGGAGAATATCAAGCACAAATATGCTAGATAGTGCTCAAAGATCAATGTCATGTAGATCCATGATGAGAACGAATTTCACCTTCCGTAGACATAACACGCAAACTTGAGAAAATTCTGACATGTGGCCTTTAATTGAATTTTGTACTATAATGACGTCAATAAAATAAAAAGCAGTGTGTATTGATCTTGTAGGCAATTTCCCAAGCTACAAGATACCGCAATTTGAATGAAAATCAGTCAATATTTTGAGAAATACACTAAATTTTCAAAAAATATAATGACGTCATAATATGCAATTTTGTATTTTGACTTCCAAGGCCATTATGATGACGTCAGGATGAATTTAATGGCCAAATGAGCTATGAAATCATATCTCTGACTCATACTCTATCAAAATGTGAAAAAAACTTGGCAGTCCATATTCATCCCAATGGACTTTTTATAGGCATGTTTTTGCCCATATATACTATGTAATACATGAGCTCGGGCACACGGATATTTATCTTGAACGGACGCTCATTCCGTTATTAATAGTGATAAAGAGATGAACATGGTATCAAAATGCTTGGAAAATTGTGCCAAACATGATGACAGAGAAATTTTGGCGATTATATGTTGCAAAATGCCAGAACGCGCAAAAAACGCGCGCGCATGCGCGTTTGAGTGATTTTTTGTCAAATGCTCCATATGGCTTGAAACGTATGCAAAAAAAATTTGGGATGATTTGGAGCATTTTAATTTTTGCGCGCACGTAAACGCGCGCAAGAACGCGTACGCGCGGATTTGCGCACGTTCTTTTATCTGAAATTGACCGGAAGTATATTGATCTTATTCATGATAAACATGAATGAAAAATTACTTTCCGTTATGAAGATATGATCATAAGTTGATTTTTACAAAATGGCGCCTGGATGACGTCACGATAATTCTGAGTCTTTGAAAAGTCATGCAGTTCTAAGTTAGACTAAGATCTATCATCATTGAAAGTTTCATGACAATGGCTTTTGTCATTCTTGAGATATCCTGCGAAAAAAATTGAGGAAGAATAATAATAATTTCTTCTATACAGACACAAAATAAATACTAGACTTTAAATCGTCACTTTGACGAATTAGGTGATACGTGCTATTTTGTTATCATGAAAGTGTGCCGATGATGATCTAATGATTAATGATCATAAATACGATAAAGACCATGATTAAGAGTGGTATAGCGCCCCCTTCAGGTATTCGATAGAGATTTGTAGAATCAGGATTTCAGAAAAAGTCGCCTAACACGCTAACTAAGAAAATTCTGACATGTCGCCTTTAATTGAAATTTTCACTAAGATGATGTCATCGAAATGATAAATGATGTACGTCAATATTGTAGATAATTTATTAGCTACACCGTATCAAAATTTGGAAAAATATAGAGTACTCATAAGCTAGATAGTGCTCAAAGATCAATGTCATGAAGATTCATGATGTGAACGAAATTCACCTTCCTTAGGCATAACACGCAAATTAAGAAAATTCTGAAATGTGGCCTTTAATTGAATTTTGTACTATGATGACGTCAATGAAATAAAAAGTAGTGTGTATTTATCTTAAAGGCAATTGCCTCAACTACAAGATACCGAAATTTGGAAGAAAATCAGTCAAAATTATGAGAAATACACTAAATTTTCAATAAATATAATGACGTCATAATATGCAATTTTGTATTTTGACTTCCAAGGCGTCTTGATGACGTCAAGATGTATTGAATGGCCAAATGAGATATGAAATCATATCTCTGACTCATACTCTATCTAAATATGAAAAAAAATGGCAGTCCTTATTCACCCCGATGCACTTTTTATGACATGTTTTTGCCCATATATGCTATGTAATACATGAGCACGCGCGCACGGATATTTTTCTTGAACGGACGCTCATTCCGTTATTAATAGTGATAAAGAGATGAACATGGTATCAAATTGTTCAGAAAAATATGAGGAATATCCTGTCAAAACAAATATACAAGGAATTTTTTTTCGTTCGGCCGTGACAAACGAAAACGTGCAAAAATGCGTGTTTTGCGCGATTTTTTATGAAATGCTTATAATGGCCTGAAACGTATGCAAAAAAAAATTTAAACGATTTTGAGCAATTTAAAATTTTACGCGCGCGTTAACGCGCGCACGTACGCGTACGCGCAGTTTTGCGCGCATTTATTGACCTGAAATTGACCGGACAGATATTGATCTTAATCCTGATAATTATAAATGAGAAATTCCTTTCCGTTATGAAGATATGATCATAAGTTGATTTTCACAAAATGGCGCCTGGATGACGTCACGATAACTTTGACTCTCTAAAAAGTCACGCAGTTCTAAGTAAGACTAAGATCTATCATCATGGCAAGTTTCATGATAATGGCTTTATTCAGTCTTGAGATATCCTGCGAACAAATTCGAGGAAGAATAATAATAAATAATAAATAATAAATAAATAAATAAATAAATAATAAAAATCTTGACGAAATCAAAAGGTGATACGTATATTTCATACGTATCACCTAATAATAAAGAAAAATCTTGACGAAATCAAAAGGTGATACGTATATTTCATACGTATCACCTAATAAATAATATGTATTACAAGAGCTCGCGCGCACGGACATTTATGTTAAACAGGTGATCATTCCGTTATTAATAGTCATAAAGAGATAAACATGGTATCAATTTGTTTGTAAAAATATGTGCAATATTATGAAAGAGAAAAAATGGCGATTCTATGTTGTGTAATAGTTTAACGCGCGAAAACGCGCGCGCATGCGCGCGTGCGCGATTTTTTATAAAATGCTTAGAATGGCCTAAAACGTCTGCAAAATGATTTTGAGACGATTTTGAGCATTTTAACATTTTGCGCGCGCATTGACGCGCGGACGTACGCGCATGTGCGCGTTATTTGACCTGAAATTGACCGGACGGATATTGACCTCGATCATGATAAATATGAATGAGAAATAGCTTTTGGTTATGAAGATATGATCATGAGTTGATTTTTACAAAATGGCGCCTAGATGACGTCATCAGTGAAGGTCAATGTTGAAAACGTTATTATGCTTTGTACATATGCCTATACATATGTGTGCCAAATTTCAAGGCATTTGATCGAGCCATTTTCAAGTTATCTTTCTAACAAAAAAGTTGTTAGAAATAAGAAAAATATTTAATAAATAAATAAATAATAAAGGCAATTCTAACGAAATTATAAGGTGGTCTGTACGTTATACAGCCCACCTGATAATACAAATCTTGACGAAATCAATAGGTGATACGTAGACTTCGTTACGTATCACCTAATAATAAAAATCTTGACGAAATCAAAAGGTGATACGTATATTTCATACATATCACCTAATAATAATAACAATAAAAATCTTGACGAAATCAAAAGGTGATACGTCTACGTACGTATCACCTAATTAAAGGCCACATGTCAGAATGTTCTTAATTTGCGTGTTTTGTCTACGGAAGGTGAATTTTTGTTCACATCATAAATCTACATAAAATTCATCTATAAGCACTATCTTGCTTATTTGTACTTTTTTTTCTCCCCAATTTTGGTATGTTATAGCTGAGACTATGGGCTATAAACATGATTGATTTAGTTTTTTGATCAGATGATAAGGTCATGTCGAAATTTTCACTTGAATGAAACCCATTTACTTTCTAGATTTTACTAGACTGACTTCTTTTTTTCTCTGGTAATAAAAATACATAAAATTAGCTTTATAGGGAACATGAGCATTTGTCTACGTCAATAACCCACTTCTTGTAATTGACCAAAATAAATTGATTGAATCTCTGAGATATCTCTGAGATATGATAATGACCTGATTTTTACAAAATGGCGCCTGTATGACGTCACGATGACCCCATGAACTTGAAAAAGGTTTCGGGAACTTGATATTATAGGGCCTAATGACTAACAGAATTTTAAAGGAAATTGACTGAGTCGATTTCGAGTAAACGTATACACAAAAAAGTGTACGGAAGAAATTTAAAAAAATCGAGTTTTTGTACAATTCCAATTAAATTACTAGAATTTAATTCGTCATGAGGACGTATAAGGTGGTCTGCCTTCAAGTTATATAGACTGATCATGATGATGATGATCTTGATAGTAATGGTGATGACGATGATGATGTTGATGATCATCAACAGACCATGATGACATTTGATTGAAAAAAATGGGAGAACATTTAGATAGCATATAGTCTCAGCTACAACATACTCGAAAATCAACATAATCCAAGCAGAAATAATGTCGATATTGCTCGCAGAAGATAGGAATGTAGATTCCAGATTTGAGAAAAAGTCATCTCCCTTAGGAATTACACGCAAAAAGTACTGGATCAAGTGAAAATAGGGTTATAATAAAGTAAATATGGCTGTTTATTACGCGATTTGCGATTCCACGTGTTTAGTATTCAAAGGAGATGGTACAGTGAAAGGTCAAAAAGAAAAAAAAGATTGTTGGAGACGCCTGGACTCGAACCAGGGACCTCGAGGTTGGAAGTCAAGTGCGTTACCGATATACCAAAACATTTCCCATAGCGGTTACACGTAAACGGAAAATGGAATTCTCAAATCCCACGTTGCAAGTGAAATATGAGCATGATCCCGGCATCTGATTGAAAATTAAAGGGCACATTTGTGATAGCTTATTGTCTCAGCTACAACATACTCAAAGCACAGCAAAAACGAAAAAAAAAAACGACGGAGATATTGCTCGTGAAAGACGGGAATGTAGAATCCAGTTTTGAGAAAAAGTCATGTCCCATAGAGAATACACGCAAAATGTGAAAAAATTGACATGCCTCTTTTGATCGCAAAAATACGCCATGATGCCCTTGTCAAAATGAAATATTGTGGTGACTGTATTTGTAGAAAATATTCTCAGGTAGAACATATCAAAATTTGAAAGAAAATTGATCTTTATTTACGGAGATACAATCAATTTTCCAAAAATCTGCTGACGTCATGATATGCAAAGTGAAATTTTGAGTTCGGAGGCCATTATGATGACGTCATGAGTTAATTGAGGGTAAAATGAGACATGAAATCATATCTCAGATTCGTACTCTATCAAAATACGAAGAAAAAAATTGGGTTCACCTTGCATCCTAAAGCGTTACAATGGATTGTGTAAAGGCATGTTTTTGCCCATGTATGCCATGTATTACAAGAGCTCGCACGCACGGACATTATCTTAAACGGACGCTCATTCCGTTATTAATGGGCAGAAAAAGTTTAACAAGGTATCAAAATGCTTGGAAAAATGTGCCAAATATGATGACATAAAAAATTGGCGATTTTATGTTGCAAAATGCAATTACGCGCGAAAACGCGCGCGCATGCCAGTGTGCGAGTTTTTTTGCGAAATGCTTAAAATGGCCTGAAACGTATGCAAAATGAATTTGAGACGATTTTGAGCATTTTTATTTTTTGCGTGCGCGCGTTGTTTGACCTGAAATTGACCGGACGGATATTGACCTTAATCATGATAAATATGAATAAGAAATGCCTTTCCGTTATGAAGATATGATCATGAGTTGAAAGTACAAAAAAAAAAAAAAAATGGCGCCTGGATGACCTTGAAAATGTTCCTCTCACGTCTTATGGCAATGACCTATGACTGTGCCAAAATTGAACGAAATTGACTAAACTGATCTTGAGTTATCCTGTTAACAAAAAAGTGTGCAAATAAATAAAAATAAAGAATAATAAAGAAAGAAAATTTGAACAAAAACAATAGGTGATCTGTCGATATCGACAGACCACCTAATAATAAAGAAAGAAAATTTGAACAAAAACAATAGGTGATCTGTCGAAAACGACAGACCACCTAATAAAGAAGAAAGAAAATTCTGACGAAAACAATATGTGATCTGTCGAAAACGACAGACCACCTAATAATAATAAATAAAGGCAATTTTAACAAAATTATAAGGTGGTCTGTATTAGATACAGCCCACCTGATAAATAAAGGCGATTTTAACAAAAATATAAGGTGGTCTGTATTAGATACAGCCCACCTGATAATAAATAATAAATAAAGGCAATTTTAACAAAATTATAAGGTGGTCTGTATTAGATACAGCCCACCTGATAATAATAAATAAATAAATAATAAAGGCAATTCTAACGAAATTATAAGGTGGTCTGTACGATATACAGCCCACCTGATAAATAATAATAATAATAAAGAAAAATCTTGACGAAATCAAAAGGTGAAACGTATATTTCATACGTATCACCTAAAAATAATAAAAATAAAAATCTTGACGAAATCAAAAGATGATACGTCTACGTACGTATCACCTAACAAAGGAACCATATCCAACGTGAAGCTGTCCAATAGCAAGAACACAAATGAATACATGGAATGGTTGGATCTGGGAGGAACAGAGGTGTAAGTGGTAAAAGGGAATGGATTGAGATGGATGGGTCTTGAGTTGAGGAAAGAGGATGATGAGCCTGGGAAAAGAGCGTGTGATCTGGAAGCGGATGGCACAAGAGGCAAAGGAATAGGGAAGATTTCTTGGAAAGAAAGCAGTTAAGTAATTGGTTCACATGGGGTGGGTGCTCGAGACAAGAAGAAGAGGAGAGAAGGAGTGTCATCATGACCCCGAAAGAAAATAACCCCTTGTAAAGTGACAATTATGATGATGATGATGATGATGATTAAGTCAACAATTGACAGAATGGTTTTGGTTGTTTACACACCGGAGGTTGCACCTTCTAGTCCTTCAATGTTGGAATTGTCTGTTCTGAACACCCATCTTCCAGATACACCGATGTTCGATGTCGTTTCGATATCGACGACGGCAGCTGTTCGAGATCCAGGGACACTATAAAAGTTCACTCCGTCACCATCGTTAAATCCAACCTAAGAGTCAAGCATGTGAACTTTGAAGCAATACTTCCGAACAAATGTAACTTGATACGGGTTCGATTAAAGTTTTGTTCGTCTCATTTCATGTCATATTGCCCTGTTCGGTGGTTGCCCCCCCCCCCCTCCCCGACAACAACAAACACAAAGAAAGAGTGAAAATCGTCGGATTGTTTGACCTATCTATTAGTTGATGAGAAACTAAATTGACATACTTCTGACTTTAAGCTACTGCAAAGCTATTTTTCTTTGTTTGGTTGGAAATAGCCCAAACGGAATCAGCATTTATTTTTGTATTACCGATTAAGATCTGCATTACCTTTGATTTTCCTATTGTTCTCTTATGTTCCAGTAGTGCATCATTAATTGCATCGAAGCATCACCCCCCCTTTAACCTATATGACTGGACAGTTCACTTCAGCCTCTTGCCTTCCTGACTAAGCTAAAAACCAATATCATGAAAAGGATTTTCCAAAATTATAACCCTAATACCAGAGTCACAACCTACACTAAAACTGATCAAAAATTACATTACACCAAATGTTGGAGAATTACTCGGTCTGGCCTCGACTTGGAGTCGGTTGGTGGTGTGACTGATGTATTATTTCATATAAATGGGAGGGGCCACTTTAATACATGAGCTCGTTACCATATACACAACCGTGTCCCTTGTTTATAAGAAGGTGGTACAAACCAAGTGACGAAATGATTTACCTGAGCTGGGGTACCACTTCCTACTGCTGCCCAGTTGATATCACCGTAATTAAAGATGACGAAGGAGTATCGGCCATCTGTCACCATAACAGCTTGAAAGGAATTCCTCTGAGGTAAAATATCAACATAATCAACATCTATATCTTGAAATGAATTTTAAATATTTGATAAAACAAAACGGATAACACGGCAGGATAGTGAATGAAACGACTTCCAACTTTAAGAAATTTCAGTGATAGATAAAGTCGTAGCAAAGTGAAAAAAGGCAAAAAACATAGATTGCTTAGCGGACCAAAATGAATAATAAGTCATAACCGTTTTACACATTGTCAAATGTTTGATCAGCTTGATTTCCAGGAGGTTTGCACTTGGGTCCAATATCTCCTGTAATCCTTTATTCGTGTATGCAAATTGGCATACAGGACTTTCAAAAGGGCAAATGTCCTCAAGTTAATGCAAGATTCTATAAGAAATGCCGATTAATTTTTATTCTCGTGGAATTTCGTCGGGTTATTTTTTTTTATTACATCGCCATAACCTAAAATAGTACCCAAAATCCATAATACAGTGGCGACAGATGATTAATATGAAAAGGTTCAGCGGTGAACTTCCGATTAAGTCACTGTACTTACGAGTGCACCTGAAGAAAGAAAGTGAGCAACACTGTCCCAGGTCGCGATGAACATCCATGACGACAAAAAATCTCTCATGTCAACAAATGATGCTCTTATAATATCATCAGCTTCTAGGAATATGCCGTCGTTTTCGGCAGATCGTAAAACTTGTCGATAGGATAGAGTCCCGCCATTATGCGTGTCAACATCAGCCCAGAATGGGGCTATAATGGGTTTGCCATTAGCGACTGGAAACGAATCGGAGTTTAATTGACCAACTGCCGCCGAGAACGAGATGACACCGTTATTGTTGACCTGCAACAACATTTATAAAATAGCGATTGGTGGTAGATTTTAGTGTCAAGGGGATTTTATAGAGAGAATGAGAGGGAAAGCACGGAAACGAAAACAAAGAAATGGGTAGACAGATAGAGAAGACGGTAGTAAGTAATAATTTAGCCAATTCATGTGGAAAGTTGAAAAAGACGAACGGTAACATTATAATTAAAAAGAAGACAGATTAATCAGTTCATACGGATAATTATACAGACACGCACACGCACGTAAATATACATAGAGAGAGAGAGAGATGAGGACGGTAGAGAAAACCTTATATATATATATATATATGTGTTTATATAACGAGAGAGAGAGAGGGGGGAGGGAAAGTAGGAGTTTTTGATGATGCCTTAGTCTTTTGCCTGCCCTAGGCCGTTACAACCGCAGCAAGTCTCCGATGTAAAATACGCTGGGATTATTAAAATCTTGTCTTTCCTTTTAAAATTTAAAATAATTTAAATAGTTGTTAGATTTTATATCTTTATCATGTTCATGGTACATTGATTGTGTTCAGATGATTATGTTCGAAATAACACGGGTTCGACAGATTTCTTTAAAACAAAATAATTCGGTTCAAGCAATGAGTGACTTACAAAAAGTCCCATTTGGTTGTGACCGAAGAACGGGAAGCCGACAGAGATTGGTAGCTCGTCTGTGTAACCATCATCATTGGCTGGTAGAAATTCGTCCCCTTCATTCAAACCAAATGGAAAGAACAGACCTGAAAATGGGGTAAATAAAGGGGGAAAATAAATTATTATTATTATTTTAATGATAATAATTATTAAAATATTGATAAAAATAATAATAACTAGAAATTTAATTCGTCATGGGGACGATTTAGGTGGTCTGTGTTCAATACCCAATAGATATTCAATAAATTTGAATATTTACTATATAGAGAAAGGGAGAAGTTATATAGACATGTAAACAATGATGATGATGATGAACATGATGATGATCATGATAGTAATGGTGATCATGATGATGTTGATCATGATCATCATCAGACCATGATGATCATGATGATATTGATGATCATGATCATGATCGTAAGCATGATCCTGACATCTGATTGAAAAAATGAGGAGACATTTAGATAACATATAGTCTCAGCTACAACATACTCGAAAATCAACAAAAACCAAGCAGAAAAAATGGCGATATTGCTCGCAAAAGACATGAATGTAGAATCCAGATTTGAGAAAAAGTCATCTCCCTTAGGAATTACACGCAAAAAGTAATGGATCAAGTAAAAATAGGGTTATAATAAAGTAAATATGGCTGTTTATTACGCGATTTGCGATTCTACGTGTTTTAGTATTTAAAGGAGATGGTACAGTGAAAGGTCAAAAAGAAAAAAAAGATTGTTGGAGACGCCCGGACTCGAACCAGGGACCTCGAGGTTGGAAGTCAAGTGCGTTACCGATATACCAAAACATTTCCCATAGCGATTACACGTAAACGGAAAATGAAATTCTCAAATCCCACTTTGCAAGTAAAATATGAGAATGATCCTGGCATCTGATCGAGAAATAAATCGCACACTAGTGATAGCTTATTGTCTCAGCTACAACATACTCGATGCTCAGCGAACACAAAGCTAAGACAACGGAGATATTGCTCGTGAAAGACGGGAATGTAGAATCAAGTTTTGAGAAAAAGTCATGTCCCAAAGAGAATACACGCAAAATGTAAAAAATTGACATGCCTCCTTTAATCGCAAAAATACGCCCTGATTTTTTCATCAAAATGAAAATTTGTGGAAATTTATTTGTAAAGAATAGTCTCAGCTAGAACGTATCAAAATTTTGAACAAAATCAATCAATATTTACA
This sequence comes from Strongylocentrotus droebachiensis, assembly GCA_035222895.1. Classification (NCBI taxonomy): domain Eukaryota; kingdom Metazoa; phylum Echinodermata; class Echinoidea; order Camarodonta; family Strongylocentrotidae; genus Strongylocentrotus; species Strongylocentrotus droebachiensis. The sequence continues at coordinate 193,414 of JAVYIG010002846.1, read as the reverse complement.
GAGATACAATAAGTTTTCCAAAAATATGCTAACGTCATAATGTGCAAATTAAAATGTTGATTTTGGAGGCCATTATGATGACGTCATGATTTAATTTAGGGTCAAATGAGACATGAAATCATATTTCCGACTCATAATCTATCTAAATATGAAAAAATATTGGGATTTCACATCCATTCTAAAGAGTTACAATGAATTTTGTATAGGCATGTTTTTGCACATGTAGTGTGGATAAAGATAACGCAGATCCGCGTGTGCTGTCAACTTTGACGGACGCTCATTGCGTTATTAAAAGGTGAACAAGTTATCAAAATGCTTGGAAAAATGTACTAAATTTGATGACAGAAAAATTCGGCGATTCTATGTTGCAAAATGCCAGTACGCGCGAAAACGCGCGCGCATGTGCGTGTGCGTGATTTTTTTTATCAAATGCTCCATATGGCCTGAAACGTATGTAAAAAAAAAATTGGGATGATTTGGAGCATTTTTTTTTTCGCGCGCGTAAACGCACGGACAAAAGCGTACGCGCATATTTGCGCGCATTTATTGACCTGAAATTAACCGGACAGATATTGACCTTGATCATGATAAATATGAATGAAAAATTACTTTCCGTTATGAAGATATGATCATAAGTTGATTTTCACAAAATGGCGCCTGGAAGAATAAAACAAAAAAAAAAAAAATAAAAAAAAATAAATAATAAAGAAAAATCTTGACGAAATCAAAAGGTGATATGTATATTTCATACGTATCACCTAACTAGACTTTAATTCGTCACTTTGACGAATTAGGTGATACGTAAGCTATTTTTGTATCATAAAAGTGTGCCGATGATGATCTCATGATAATATTCATTAATACGATAATGACGATATTGATGATGATGATTTTTTGGTTTTAAATGACGATGACCATGATTAAAAGTGGTATAGCGCCCCCTTCAGGTATTCGATAGAGAATTGTTATATGATTAAACTATTAATTTACTAAACAAGCTCAAATTTTCGCCTGATTGCAGAGCCTACCAATCATTGAACTGATATTTCGACGCACTACATACATGTACGCAACATAATGAACAAGTCTAGACTGGAATGTAGTATCAATCACCTTCCATAGGCATAAGACGCATATTAAGCAAACATCTAATGCCGTCATCAAAATGAATAAATATTGGTAATAATCTTGTGAAGAATTGTCTCAGCTACAACATATCAAAATTTAGAAGAAATTTGATCAATATTTGCAGAGATACAATCATTTTCCGTAAATATGTTGACGTCATAATATGCAAATTCGTATTTTGAGTTCGAAGGTCAATATGATTATGTAAAAATATACGTAATGGCCAAATTAAACATGAAATCATATCTCCGACTCATACTCTATCTAAATATGAAAAAAATGGCAGTCGTATATAATAATACGTATATTATATACGTATCACCTAATAAAAATCTTGACGAAATCAAAAGGTGATACGTCTACGTACGTATCACCTAATAAGAAAGATAGTGCTCATAGATGAATGCCATGTAGATTCATGATGTGAACACGCATATGACGAACATTCTGACATGTGGCCTTTAATTGAATTTTTTACTATGATGACATCATTTAAATGAAAATTGGTGTAGACTGATCTCGAAGACGATTGCCTCGACTACAACATATTAAAATCTAGAAGAAAATCGACGAATATTAAGAGAAATACACTAAATTTTCCATAAACATAATGACGTCATAATATGCATTTTTGTATTTTTGACTTCCAAGGCCATTATGATGACGTCAGGATGTACTTAATGGCCAAATGAGATATGAATTCATACCTTCGACTCATACTCTATCTAAATATGAACAAAAATTGGCAGTCCTTATTCATCCCAATGGACTTTTTATAGGCATGTTTTTGCCCATATATGCTATGTAATACATGAGCTCGCACGCACGGATATTTTTCTTCAACGGACGCTCATTCCGTTATTAATAGTGATAAAGAGATGAACATGGTATCAAAATGTTCAGAAAAATAAGAGGAATATCCTGTCAAAACAAATTGACTGGTAATTATTTTTCGTTCGGCCGTGACGAACGAAAACGTCCACAAATGCGTGTTTTGCGCGATTTTTTATGAAATGGTTATAATGGCCTAAAACGTATGCAAAAAAAAATTCAGACGATTTTGAGCAATTTAAAATTTTACGCGCACGTTAACGCGCGCACAAACGTGTACGCGCATTTTTGCGCGCATTTATTGACCTGAAATTAACCGGACAGATATTGACCTTGATCATGATAAATATGAATGAAAAATTACTTTCCGTTATGAAGATATGATCATAAGTTGATTTTCACAAAATGGCGCCTGGATGACGTCACGGTAATCTTGAGTCTCTGAAAAGTCACGCAGTTCTAAGTTAGACTAATATCTACCATCTTTACAAGTTTCATGATAATAGCTTCATTCAGTCTTGAGATATCCTGCGAACAAATTCGAGGAAGAATAATAATAAATAAATAAATAATATGTATTACAAGAGCTCGCGCGCACGGACATTTATGTTAAACTGGTGATCATTTCGTTATTAATAGTCATAAAGAGATAAACATGGTATCAATTTGTTTGTAAAAATATGTGCAATATTATGAAAGAGAAAAAATGGCGATTCTATGTTGTGTAATAGTTTTACGCGCGAAAACGCGAGCGCATGCGCGCGTGCGCGATTTTTCATAAAATGCTTAGAATGGCCTAAAACGTATGCAAAATGATTTTGAGACGATTTTGAGCATTTTAACATTTTGCGCGCGCATTGACGCGCGGACGTACGCGCACGTGCGCGTTATTTGACCTGAAATTGACCGGACGGATATTGACCTCGATCATGATAAATATGAATGAGAAATAGCTTTTGGTTATGAAGATATGATCATGAGTTGATTTTTACAAAATGGCGCCTAGATGACGTCATCAGTAAAGGTCAATGTTGAAAACGTTATTGTGCTTTGTACATATGCCTATACATATGTGTGCCAAATTTCAAGGCATTTGATCGAGCCATTTTCAAGTTATCTTTCTAACAAAAAAGTGGTTAGAAATAAGAAAAATATTTAATAAATAAATAAATAAAGGCAATTCTAACGAAATTATAAGGTGGTCTGTACGTTATACAGCCCACCTGATAATAAATAAAGGCAATTTTAACAAAAATATAAGGTGGTCTGTATTAGATACAGCCCACCTGATAAAAATAAATAACAATCTTGACGAAATCAAAAGGTGATACGTAGACTTCGTTACGTATCACCTAATGATTCCTTCAAAATTTGCAATTTCAACTTTCGATCGAAAATTTAAACATGATCTTAACATCTGATTAAAAAACAAAGTACACTGTTTTTATAGCCCATGGTCTCAGCTATAACATACCAAAATTTTGGAGAAAACAGAGCACAAATAAGAAAGATAGTGCTCATAGATAAATGCCATGTAGATTCATGATGTGAACAAAATTCACCTTCTATAGACATAACACGCAAATGACGAAAATTCTGACATGTGGCCTTTAACTGAATTTTGTACTATGATGACGTCATTTAAATGAAAATTGGTGTAGACTGATCTCGAAGACGATTGCCTCGACTACAACATATTAAAATCTAGAAGAGAATCGATGAATATTAAGAGAAATACACTAAATTTTCCATAAACATAATGACGTCATAATATGCATTTTTGTATTTTTGACTTCCAAGGCCATTATGATGACGTCAAGATGTACGTAATGGCTAAATGAGATATGAAATCATACCTTCGACTCATACTCTATCTAAATATGAAAAAAAATTGGCAGTCCATATTCATCCCAATGGACTTTTTATAGGCATGTTTTTGCCCATATATGCTATGTATTACAAGAATCGCGCGTGCGGACGGTTATCTTGAACGGACGCTCATTCCGTTATTAATAGTGATAAAGAGATAAACATGGTATCATATTGTTCGGAAAATTATGAGGAATATCCTGTCAAAAGTTTTTGCGGAGGAATTATTTTTCGTTCGGCCGTGACGAACGAAAACGCGCAAAAATGCGTGTTTTGCGCGATTTTTTATGAATGCTTATAATGGCCTGAAACGTATGCAAAAAAAATTTAAGACGATTTTGAGCAATTTTAAATTTTACGCGCGCATTAACGCGCGCACCTACGCGTACGCGCATTTTTGCGCGCATTTATTGACCTGAAATTGACTCGACAAATATTGACCTTGATCATGACAAATATGAATGAGAAATGGCTTTCTGTTATGAAATATGATCATGAGTTGATTTTCACAAAATGGCGCCTGGATGACGTCACGATGACTTTGAGTCTTTGAAAAGTCACGCAGTTCTAAGTTAGACTAAGATCTATCATCATTGAAAGATTCATGATTATGGCTTTATTCAGTCTTGAGATATCCTGCGAACAAATTCGAGGAAGAATAATAATAAATAAAAACTAGATTTGTAATACTTTTTTGGAACAAGTATAGGTGGGCTGATCCAACAAAAAATTGAGACAAAATGAAGAATACATTTGAGATAGCTTTTTGTCTCAGCTAAAACATACTCGAAGTTCAGCGTAAATGAAGCTAAAACGACGTAGATATTGCTCGCGAAAGACGGGAATGTAGAATCAAGTTTTGAGAAAAAGTCATGTCCCATAGAGAATACACGCAAAATGTGAAAAATTGACATGCCTCCTTTCATCGCAAAAATACGCCATGATGCCTTTGTCAAAATGAAGAATTGTGGTAAATGAATTTGTATAGAATATTCTCAGCTAGAACATATCGAAGTTTTGAAGAAAATCGATCAATTTTTACAAAGATACAATCAATTTTCCAAAAAATATGCTGACGTCATAATATGCAAATTAAAATTATGAGTTCGGAGGCCATTATGATGAGGTCATGAGTTAGACTAAGATCTATCATCATTGAAAGATTCATGATTATGGCTTTATTCAGTCTTGAGATATCCTGCGAACAAATTCGAGGAAGAATAATAATAAATAAAAACTAGATTTGTAATACTTTTTTGGAACAAGTATAGGTGGGCTGATCTAACAAAAAATTGAGACAAAATGAAGAATACATTTGAGATAGCTTTTTGTCTCAGCTAAAACATACTCGAAGTTCAGCGTAAATGAAGCTAAAACGACGTAGATATTGCTCGCGAAAGACGGGAATGTAGAATCAAGTTTTGAGAAAAAGTCATGTCCCATAGAGAATACACGCAAAATGTGAAAAATTGACATGCCTCCTTTCATCGCAAAAATAAGCCATGATGCCTTTGTCAAAATGAAAAATTGTGGTCAATGAATTTGTATAGAATATTCTCAGCTAGAACATATCGAAGTTTTGAAGAAAATCGATCAATTTTTACAAAGATACAATCAATTTTCCAAAAATATGATGACGTCATAATATGCAAATTAAAATTTTGAGTTCGGAGGCCATTATGATGACGTCATGAGTTAATTGAGGGTCAAATGAGACATGAAATCATATCTCCGATTCATACTCAATCAAAATATGAAAAAAAATTGGGGTCACCTTGCATCCTAAAGACCTATGGGGAATTTTGTATATGCATGTTTTTGCCCATATATGATATATATTATAAGAGCTCGCGCGCACGGAAACTTTTGTTAAACGGTCGATCATTCCGTTATTAATAGTCATAAAGAGACAAACATGCTATCAATTTCTTTGTAAAAATATGTGGAATATTATGAAAATAAAAAATAGCGATTCTATGTTGTGTAATAGTTTTACGCGCGAAAACGCGCGCGTACGCGCGTGTGCGCGATTTTTTATAAAATGCTTAGAATGGCCTAAAACCTATGCAAAAAAAAATTAAGACGATTTAAAGCAATTTCAAATTTTACGCACGCATTTACGCGCGCATGTAAGCGTACGCGCATTTTTGCGCGCATTTATTGATCGGAAATTGACCGGACCAATATTGACCTTGATCGTGATAAATATGAATGAGAAATTGCTTTCTGTTATGAAGTTATGGTCATGAGTTGATTTTCACAAAATGGCGCCTAGATGACGTCACGATGACCTTGAGTCACTGAAAAGTCACGCAGTTCTAAGTTAGACTAAGATCTATCTTCATGGCAAGTTTCATGACAATGGGCTGATCCGTTCTTGAGATTTCTTGCGAACAAAATCGCGGAAGAATAATAAGAATAATTTTTGTGAATAATAATGAAGAAAAATCTTGACGAAATCAATAGGTGTATACTTCGTACGTATCACCTAATGATACGTAATATACCTCGTACTAATGATTCCTTCAAAATTTGCAATTTCATTTTTCGATTGAAAATTTCGACACGATCCCAACATCTGATTGAAAAACAAGGTACAACGTTTTTATAGCCCATGGTCTCAGCTATAACATACCCAAATTTGGGAGAAAACAGAGCACACATAAGATAGATAGTGCTCAAAGATGAATGTCATGTAGATTCATGATGTGAACAAAATTCACCTTCCATAGACATAACACGCAAATTAAGAAAATTCTGACATGTGGCCTTTAATCGAAGTTTGTACTATGATGACATCATTAAAATGAAAATTAATGTGTATTGATCTTGTGGACAATTGCCTCGACTACAACATATTTAAATCTAGAAGAGAATCGATGAATATCGAGAGAAATACACTACATTTCCCATAAATATAATGACGTCATAATATGCATTTTTGTATTTTGACTTCCAAGGCCATTATGATGACGTCAAGATGGACTTAGAGTCCAAATGAGATATGAAATCATATCTCCGACTCATATTCTATCTAAATATGGACAAAAAATAGGCACTCCTTATTCATCTCAATGGACTTTTTATGGGCATGTTTTTGCCCATATATGCTATGTAATACAAAAATCGCGCGTACGGACGGTTATCTTGAACGGACGCTCATTCCGTTATTAATAGTGATAAAGAGATAAACATGGTATCAAATTGTTCGGAAAAATATGAGGAATGTTCTGTCAAAAGTTTTTGCGGGGGAATTATTTTTCGTTCGGCCGTGACGAACGAAAACGTGCAAAAATGCGTGTTTTGCGTGATTTTTTATGAAATGCTTACAATAGCCTGAAACGTATGCAAAAAAAATTTAAAGACGATTTTAAGCAATTTCAAATTTTACGCGCGCATTTACGCGCGCACGTAAGCGTACGCGCATTTTTGCGCGCATTTATTGATCGGAAATTGACCGGACCAATATTGACCTTGATCGTGATAAATATGAATGAGAAATTGCTTTCTGTTATGAAGTTATGGTCATGAGTTGATTTTCACAAAATGGCGCCTAGATGACGTCACGATGACCTTGAGTCACTGAAAAGTCACGCAGTTCTAAGTTAGACTAAGATCTATCTTCATGGCAAGTTTCATGACAATGGGCTGATCCGTTCTTGAGATTTCTTGCGAACAAAATCGCGGAAGAATAATAAGAATAATTTTTGTGAATAATAAAGAAAAATCTTGACGAAATCAATAGGTGATACGTATACTTCGTACGTATCACCTAATAATAAATAAATAATAATAAAAATCTTGACGAAATCAAAAGGTGATACGTATATTTCATTCGTATCACCTAACTAGACTTTAATTCGTCACTTTGACGAATTAGGTGATACGTAAGCTATTTTTGTGTCATGAAAGTGTGCCGATGATGATCTAATGATAATATTCATAAATACGATAATGACGATATTGATGATGATGATTTTGTGGTTTTAAATGACGATGACCATGATTAAAAGTGATATAGCGCCCCCTTCAGGTATTCGATAGAGAATTGTTATATGATTAAACTATTAATTTACTAAACAAGCTCAAATTTTCGCCTGATTGCAGAGCCTACCAATCATTGAACTGATTTTTTGACGCACTACATACGCAACATAATGAACAAGTCTAGACACGCATATTTAGCAAAAATCTGACATATGTCGCCTTTAATCGCAATTTTCACCATAATGACGTCATCAAAATGAATAAATATTGGTAATAATCTTGTGAAGATTTGTCTTAGCTACAATATATCAAAATTTTGAAGAAAATTGATCAATATCTACAGAGATACAATCAATTTTCCAAAAAATATGCTAACGTCATAATATGCAAATTAAAAATTTAAGTTCGGAGGCCATTATGATGACGTCATGAGTTAATTGAGGGTCTAATGAGACATGAAATCATAGTTTCATTTCATAATCTATCCAAATATGAACAAATATCGGAGTTCCTATCTTTTCTGCAGAGTTACAATGAATTTTGTATAGGCATGTTTTTGCCCATGTATTGTGGATAAAGATAACGCAGTTCCGCGCGTGTTGTCAACGTTGACGGACGCTCATTGCGTTATTAAAAGGTGAACAAGTTATAAAAATGCTTGGAAAAATGTGAAAAATATGATAACAGAGAAAATTCGGCGATTTTATGCTACAAAATGCCAGTACGCGCAAAAAAAGCGCGCGCATGCGCGTGTGAAAGATTTTTTGTTGAATGCTCCATATGGCCTGAAACGTATGCAAACAAAAATTGGGATGATTTGGAGCATTTTAAATTTTTGGGCGCGCGTAAACGCGCGGACGAACGCGCACGCGCGCGTTTGCGCACGTTTAATAACCTGAAATTGACCGGACGGATATTGATCTTAATCGTGATAAATATGAATGAGAAATAACTTTCCGTTATGAAGATATGATCATAAGTTGATTTTCACAAAATGGCGCCTGGATGACGTCACGATCATTTTGACTTTTTGAAAAGTCACGCAGTTCTAAGTTAGAATAAGATCTATCATCATGGTAAGTTTCATGATTATGGCTTATTTCATTCTTGAGATATCCTGCGAACAAATTCGAGGAAGAATAATAAAAATAACTAGACTTTAATTCGTCACTTAGACGAATTAGGTGATACGTATGATAATGGTTTACATAACGAATAATGCATTACACGATATATTGTTTTGTAAAATGCTTCTCCCATTTATATGCTTCTCCCATTATGATCTATTCATATGTCAAGATTAAATTGTGTCTCCTTGATCATCATGGATCTAGGGAAGATAGATTGAAACAATATATGACCTTTGACCCTGTACAGTAACCAGTTACACATTTGACTCTAATTTACATCATGAAGAACACCTTTTGACGATTTTATCTTATTCAAAGAAATGAAAATGTAATTGATAAATGATTATCATCATTATGATAATGATGATCATGATGATCATGATCATGATCATGAGCGCGATCATGACATCTTATTGAAAAAATGAGGGTTGATTTAGATAGCATATAGTCTCAGCTACAACATACTCAAAAATCAACAAAATCCAAGCAGAAGTAGCGGCGATATTGCTCGCAAAAGACAGGAATGTAGACTCCAGATTTGAGAAAAAGTCATCTCCCATAGGGATTACACGCAAAAAGTAATGGATTAAGTGAAAATAGGGTAATAATAAAGTAAAAAGGGTTATTTATGACATTATTTGCGATTCTACGTGTTTAAATAATCAAAGGAGATGGTACAGTGAAGGTCAAAAGGAAACAAAAAGTGAAACAAAAAATTGTTGGAGACACCCGGACTCGAACCAGGGATCTCGAGGTTGGAAGTCAAGTGCGTTACCGATATACCAAAACATCTCCCATAGCGATTACACGTAAACGGGAAATGGAATTCTGAAATCCTACTTTGCAAGTGAAATATGAGCATGATCCCGGCATCTAATCGAAAAATAAAGGGCACACTTGTGATAGCTCATTGTCTCAGCTACAACATATTCGAAGCTCAGCGAAAACGAAGCTAAAACAACGGAGATTTTGCTCGCAAAAGACAGGAGTGTAGAATCCAGTTTTGAGAAAAAGTCATGTCCCATAGAGAATACACGCAAAATGTGAAAAATTGACATGCCTCCTTTAATCGCAAAAATACACCATGATACTTTTGTCAAAAATAAAAATTGTGAATACTGCATTTGTAGAAAATTGTCTCAGCTAAAACATATCAAAATTTAAAAGAAAATTGATCGATATTTACAGAGATACAATCAATTTTCCAAAAATATGCTGACGTCATAATATGCAAATTGAAATTTTGAGTTTGGAGGCCATTATGATGACGTCATAAGTTAATTGAGGATCAAATGAGACATGAAATCATATCTCCGACTCATAATCTATCCAAATATGAAAAAATATTAGGAGTTTCTATCTATTATAAAGAGTTACAATTAATTTTATATAGGCATGTTTTTGCCAATGTATTGTGGATAAAGATAACGCAAATCCGCGCGTGCTGTCAACTTTGACGGACGCTCATTGCGTTAATAAAAGGGGAACAAATTATCAAAATGCTTGGAAAAATGTACCAAATATGATGACAGAAAAAAATCGGCCATTCTATGTTGCAAAATGCCAGTACGCGCGAAAACGCGCGCGCATGGGCGTGTGCGTAATTTTTTAATCAAATGCTCCATATGGCCTGAAACGTATGCAAAAAAAATTTGGGATGATTTAGAGCATTTTAAATTTTTGCGCGCGCGTAAACGCGCGAACGAGCGCGCACGCGCGCATTTAGGCACGTTTATTGACCTGAAATCGACCGGACGGATATTGATCTTAATCGTGATAATTATGAATGAGAAATACTTTTCCGTTATGAAGATATGATCATTAGTTGATTTTCACAAAATGGCGCATGGATGACGTCACGATGATTTTGAGTCTTTGAAAAGTCACGCAGTTCTAAGTTAGACTAAGATCTATCATCATTGAAAGATTCATAACAATGGCTTTATTCAGTCTTGAGATATCCTGCGAACAAATTCGAGGAAGAATAATAAATAATAAACTAGAAATTTAATTCGTCACGAAGACGAATAAGGTGGTCTGTCTTCAAGTCTTTTAATAGATTATATTATTTACTATATTGAAAAAGGGAGAAGTTATATAGACATGTAAACAATGATGATTATGAAGATGATGATCTTGATAGTAATGATTATGATGATGATGATCATGATGATGTTGATGAGGATGATTATCATCATGATAATGATGATGATCATGATCATGAGCGTGATTCTGACATCTTTTCGGAAAAATGAGGGCTGATTTAGATAACATATAGTCTCAGCGACAACATACTAAAATTTAGGAGAAAACTGTTGAATAACAACCGAGATACTGGTCAAAACACATTGTCATGCAGATTCATGTTTTGAAATAAGTGACCTCCCATAGACATAACACGCAAATATGACAAATTATGCATTGTCGCCTTTTATCGAATATTTTACTATGATGACGTCATCTAAATGAAAAATAAATAACATATTTCTGGTAGAGAATTAGCTTGGCTACATTATATCGAAATCTGGGAGAAAATCGATCACTGATGAGCGAGATAATCTCAATTAAACAAAGACAAAAATGACGTCATCAACAAAATACATTTTCTTTAGTTTAGATGCAAATATGAAGATTTTGTTTCACTTTGTACGAGTCAGGGTGGTATGAAATCATATTTCCAACTCATGCTCTTTCCAACCATGATATAAAAATTGGGGGTCGATGGACTATCTGAAGAGCTATTTCGATTTTTAAAATGGCATGTTTTTGATCAAATTTGCATTATATTGCCCATAGCAGTACGCGCGGATTTTGAACTTTGGCGCACGCTCACGGCCTTATGAAATATGAAGAGTGACTGAAATTAATGTAAATTGTCAATTACGTTAAGAGGAATCCAAATCATGTAAACATTTTGAATTTGACCTTTTCCGCGAGCTGTGAGCGCGCACACCGCGCGCGGGGACATGAACGGACGGAAAATTTTGAAATGCTTAAAATGACCTGATTCGTACTCTCGTTTAATAGTTTAGTGATTTTGAGCAATTTTAAATTTTGACGCGCACATACGCGCGCGTCATGACCTTTATGTGACCTTTGATGACATGACCTGTTGACCCTTGACCTGAAGTATATGTGATATAAATATGAATGACCTTTGCTGATGCATCATGAAGATATGATGGATAATGTGATTTCACAAAATGGCGCTTGGATGACGTCACGATAACTTGATGACCTTGAAAATGTTCTAGACACGTGTCATGACAATGACCTATGACTGTGCCAAAATTGAATCAAATTGACTAAACCAAACTGTGAGTTATCCTGGGCACAAAAAACGGGAAGAAATAAAAATAAACTAGAAATTTAATTCGTCACGAAGACGAATAAGGTGGTCTGTCTAAGTCTTATGATAGAATTGAGAATGGGAGAAGTTATATAGACATGTAAACAATGATGATCATGATGACTATGATGATGATCATGATAGTAAAGGTGATGATGATGATGATAATGATAATGTTATATGATGATAAAAACGATAATGTTAATGATGATGATAAGCACAAGCATGATCCTGACATCTCATTGAAAAAATAAGGAAATAATTAAATAGCAAATAGTCTCAGCTACAACATACTAAAATTTGGGAGAAAACTGTTGAATAACAACCGAGATACTGGTCAAAACACCTTGTCATGCAGATTCATGTTTTGAAAAAAGTGACCTCCCATAGACATAACACGCAAATATGACAAATTATGCATTGTCGCCTTTAATCGAATATTTTACTATGATGACGTCATCTAAATGAAAAATAAATGACATATTTTTGATAGAAAATTATCTCAGCTACAACATATCAAAATCTGGGAGAAAGTTGATCACCGATAAGTGAGATAATCTCAATTAAACAAAGACAAAAATGACGTCATCAACAAAATACATTTGTTTGAGTTTAGATGCCAATATGATGACTTTGTTTCACTTTGTACGAGTCAGGGTGGTATGAAATCATATCTACAACTCATGCTTTTTCCAACCATGATATAAAAATTGGGGGTCGATGGACTATCTAAAGAGCTATTTCGATTTTTAAAATGGCATGTTTTTGATCAAATTTGCATTATATTGCCCATAGCAGCACGCGCGGATTTTGAACTTTGACGCACGCTCACGGCCTTATGAAATATAAAGAGTGACTGAAATTAATGTAACTTGTCAATTACGTTAAGAGGAATCCAAATCATATAAACATTTTGAATTTGACCTTTTCCGCGCGCCGTGAGCGCGCACACCGCGCGCGGGGACACTTACGGACGGAAAATTTTGAAATGCTTAAAATGACCTGATTCGTACTCTCCTTTAGTAGTTAAGTGATTTTGAGCTATTTAAAATTTTGACGCACACGTACGCGCGCGTCATGACCTTTATGTGACCTTTGATGACATGACCTGTTGAACCTTGACCTAAAATATATGTGATATGAATATGAATAACCTTTGCTGATGCATCATGAAGATATGATGGATAACGTGATTTCTCAAAATGGCGCCTGGATGACGTCACGATGATTTGATGACCTTGAAAATGTTCCTGTCACGTCTCATGACAATGACCTATGACTTAGCCAAAATTGAATCAAATTGATTTAGCCGAACTTGAGTTATCCTAGGAACAAAAAACGGGAAGAAATAAAAATAAATAATAATAATAAATAAAGAAAATTCTGACGAAATCAATAGGTGGTCTGTTGATAACAGACCACCTAATAATAAAGAAAATTCTGACGAAATCAATAGGTGGTCTGTTGATAACAGACCACCTAATAACAATCTTGACGAAATCAATAGGTGATACGTAGACTTCGTTACGTATCACCTAAAAATAAAGAAAATCTTGACGAAATCAAAAGGTGATACGTATATTTCATACGTATCACCTAATAATAATAAATAAATAAATAATAAAAATCTTGACGAAATCAAAAGGTGATACGTATATTTCATACGTATCACCTAATCATATAACAATTCTCTATCGAATACCTGAAGGGGGCGCTATACCACTTTTAATCATGGTCATCGTCATTTAAAACCAAAATTTCATCATCATCAATATCGTCATTATCGTATTAATGAATATTATCATTAGATCATCATCGGCACACTTTCATGATACAAAAATAGCTACATATCACCTATTTCGTCAAAGTGACGATTTAAAGTCTATTCTTCCTCGAATTTGTTCGCAGGATATCTCAAGACTGAATAAAGCCATTGTCATGAATTTTTGAATGTTGATAGATCTTAGTCTAACTTAGAACTGCCTGACTCTTCAAAAGCTCAAAGTCATCGTGACGTCATCCAGACGCCATTTTATGAAAATCACCTTATGATCATATCTTCATAACAGAAAGCTATTTCTCATTCATATTTGTCATGATCAAGGTCAATATTTGTCGGGTCAATTTCAGGTCAATAAATGCGCGCAAAAATGCGCGTACGCGTAGGTGCGCGCGTTTATGCGCGCGTAAAATTTTAAATTGCTCAAAATCGTCTTAAATTTGTTTTGCATACGTTTCAGGCTATTATAAGCATTTCATAAAAAATCGCGCAAAACACGCATTTTTGCACGTTTTCGTTCGTCACGGCCGAACGAAAAATAATTCCTGAGCAAAAAGTTTTGCCAGAATATTCCTCATATTTTTACCAACAATTTGATACCATTTTTAGCTCTTTATCAATATTAAAAACGGAATGAGCGTCCGTTCAAGATAACCGTCCGTACGCGCGATTTTTGCAATACATAGCATATATGGGCAAAAACATGCCTATAAAAAGTCCTTTGGGATGAATAAGGACTGCCAATTTTTTTTTCATATTTAGATAGAGTATGAGTCGGAGGTATGATTTCATATCTCATTCGGCCATTAAGTACATCTTGACGTCATCATAATGGCCTTGGAAGTCAAAATACAAAAATGCATATTATGACGTCAACATATTTATGGAAAATGAATGTATCTCTGCAAATATTGATCAATTTTCTTCTAAATTTTGATATGTTGTAGCTGAGACAATTCTTCACAAGATTATTACCAATATTTATTCATTTTGATGACGTCATTAGATTTTTGCTTAATATGCGTCTTATGCCTATGGGAGGTGATTGATACTACATTCCAGTCTAGACTTGTTCATTATGTTGCGTATGTAGTGCGTCGAAATATCAGTTCAATGATTGGTAGGCTCTGCAATCAGGCGGAAATTTGAGCTTGTTTAGTAAATTAATAGTTTAATCATATAACAATTCTCTATCGAATACCTGAAGGGGGCGCTATACCACTTTTAATCATGGTCATCGTCATTTAAAACCAAAAAATCATCATCATCAATATCAACATCATCAATATACACATGACATCATATCTCCGACTCATATTCTATTTAAATATGAACAATAAATTGCGGTCCCCAAGCATACCGAAGAGCTATAATTGGCTTGTTATAGCTATGTTTTTGCCCATATATGCTACGTAATACAAGAGCTTGCGCGCACGGACATTTATCTTGAACGGACGCTTATTCCGTTATGAATAGTCATAAAGATAAAGACATGGTATCAAATTGTTCGGAAAAGTATGGAAAATATATAAAGAGGAAAAGAGAAAGAAAAAAAAAATCATGAAAGAAAAAAGAACTGCGATTTTATGTTGCGTACGGCCATGACGAACGAAAAGGCGCACACATGCGAAATCAAAAGGTGATACCTATAAGTACGTACGTATCACCTAACGATAACCGTAGAACTATGCCTCTATTATTGGTGGGAAAAGGCCCAGAGTAATTGTCGCAGTAGAAATTGAATATGGAGCAAAAAATGTTGGAGTATCATAAGTTTAAAAACTGACCTGTGAAAGGGACTTCACCGTAGATCTCCATACGAAGACTGATGTAGTCGAACCAGGTGACAGGCATCAAGCGGACATAGCGGCAAATTTGCGGTACAGGCAGAGTGTTGGTCACGATGGTGTTGCGGTCAACATTACCGGTGAAGATCTTCAATGATAAAGGAAAATCAATCCACTTTTGAATGAATTATGACTCAAATGATTCTGCGGTCAATTGCAATCGAACTAAAGATAATCTAATTAGGCATGCTGAATAATACATATGTTTGCATGTTCAGTGCCTGTCCATTCGTTTCTATTTGAAGTTATATTCTGATGACATACAATTCTAGTATTCGAGACCTAGTAATAAAAAAGGAAAAACATGATATGGATTGAAGATTGTTTGCTTGAAGTGCATTTCTTGCTCTGATATTTTTACAAATATAGACAGTTCTTCAATCCTACCTAATAGATTTTCCTGTTATACTTTGTGTATGCAACATAGTAGATAATACACCTTACATGTACATGTGTTCTTTCGTAACGATTGCTTTTTTCTTTAAAGTATCGTAACATGAAATTATTTTAATTGTTATCAACAAAAAATCAAATGCCTTCAATTTCTACAAGAATAGAGTCAATGTAATATTAAAAAATGAATAATCAGAGAACAAACTTACCATGTCAGCTCCAGGGTTTGTAGAGAAGCCCTGCACGGTGTGAAAAGTAGTGCCATCAGTACTACAAGCAACCTTGTAGCTCGTTACCCACTGGGGTGAATCTTGTCGCCCTTGAGTCGCAACTGAAGTGATACTGTAACGGTCCAAAAGATCCACCTTGTAGATAAAAAATGAAACGGAGGAAGCTTTATTGATGTTCATCCTTTTAACCAATGAGCATGTTCCAAAATGTGTAAAATCTATGTGATCTAAATACAAATGCTAATAACGGTTCCTTTCTTTGCACCAATCAATGACATTACCTTGCTTTAATGCAGAGCCGTCCTCCAAGGGCAATATTTAAATTAGAAGTTCTCCACATTGATGCTTTAATTGTCGATCTCATTTCTGAGTATTATCGAACAATTAGATTAATGCCTTTAAAAATGAAAGCAATTGTTAACTTGGATGTGCATAATTATGTAACTTATGCAATCCTATAGTAGCTATACCTACAGAGTGGAGAGAAAATCAACGAACCCGTATGTCACCTCAAAAAGTGGCCAATAAAAACAGTTTTAACAGTGTAAATTAAAAGTGCCATATAAATGATTGGTGAATCTTTCATTGTTGACCTGGTGTCAGCGGTAGAATATGAACCAATATGCCATAGAAATGACGGGTGACTCTTATTACAGACAAATGTGTCCTATCATTTGACCGCTGACCCTTTCATTACTGATACGGTGGCAGCAGTGGGATATGAACCAATGCCATAGAAGTAAGGGTTGCCTAAATGTTTCGTGTCTGAATTGTCCTTAAGAAATTATTTTCTTTATACCTGGATCCACTGGTTGGCATCGCTTGTTCGTGCAGACCAGGCTCCATTCAGGTTCCCAACTTTGGCCAGGTTAAGACGACCTCTCTTTGCAGCATGATTAGCATTATATTCACTGGAAGCTGTCAGACTTGAATCTGGGATGGCATAACTCTCAAGGCCCAAGGCTGAGAGTTAATGAGTGACAATGTAAAGCAAAATGTAAGAATTGGTGGTCAAATGGGCAATTTTATTATTCAACCGTTGAATGGGAAATGCGGTTTAATTGAATTTTAATTGATGGATTATAAGTTTTCCAAAGAATATTTTGACTCTCAACTCTCAAGTCCCAGAAGGACAGGTTCATTCAAGATGACTGTAAGTTAATGTGAGACAAAGTATAGCAAAATATAGGAAGTGGTGGTCAAATAGGCAAATAGGATCGAATGCTCCTATCGAATGGACATACAATAGACAAGTGTATAATTACAATCTGGGCATGAGACTGCCAGTCAAGAAAAATCTCCAAGGTTTTCCTCACCAATGACGGCATGTTCCTTTTTTTCTATTTCCTTGTTTGTTCTTTATCTATAATGTCTTGCTTTATATACAAAAATGTAGGTTTGTAATCTACGTTGACTCTATATCTATATCAATAAATGCGATAAAAGGGATGAGAAAATAATGTCCCTTTTGACATATTTATCTTCAATTGGCGGTGACATGAAAAGTCAAAATTGCATTCTAAATACAAATTACAGTTCAGGAATAAATTCCTTGATTTTTAAATCTATTAATACATAATTCAAATGAAGTAAAAATGAACAAAATATCTCTTTCAATTTATTCTTTCTTTATTTCTTCACTTTTTTGTTAACAGGATAACTCAAGATCATTTTGGTCAATTTCTTTCAATTTTAGCACAGTTATAGGTCATTGCCATAAGACGTAACAAGAATATTGTCAAGGTCATCAGTTCATCGTGACGTCATCCAGGCGCCATTTTGTGAAATCACATTATCCATCATATCTTCATGATGCATCAGCAAAGGTCATTCATATTCATATCACATATACTTCAGGTCAAGAGTCAACAGGTCATGTCATCAAAATTTACATAAAGGTCATGACGCGCGCGTCAAAATTAAAAAATGCTCAAAATCACTTAACTATTAAACGAGAGTACGAATAAGGACATTTTAAGCATTTGACAAATTTGCTCGCGCGCACTAATGCTTCCGCATTTACGCGCGTACCCGCACGTACTGGCATTATGCAATATAAAATCGCCGAATTTTTCATCATATTTGGCACAGTTTCCAAGCATTTTGATACCTTGTTCACCTTTTTCTGACCATTAATAACGGAATGAGCGTCCGTTTAAGATACATGTCCGTGCGTGCGAACTCTTGTATTTTACATAGCATATATGGGCAAAAACATGCCTATACAAAATCCATTGTAGCTCTTTATGATTCAGGGTGACCCATTTGTTTTCTTCATATTTTAAAAGAGTATGAATCCGAGATATGATTTCATGTCTCATTTGGCCATTAAGTACATCGTGACGTCATTACAATAGCCTTGGAAGTTAAAATACGAATACGCACATTATGACATCAGCATATTTATTGGAAATTGAATGTATCTCTGTAAATATTGATCGATTTACTTCTAAATTTTGATATGTTGTAGCTGAGACAATTTTCCACAAAATCATTACCAATATTTGTTCATTTTGATTACGTCATTATGGTGAAAATTGCGATTAAAGGCGACATATGTCAGATTTTTGCTAAATATGCGTGTTATGCCTATGGGAGGTGATTGATACTACATTCCAGTCTAGACTTGTTCATTATGTTGCGTATGTAGTGCGTCGAAATATCAGTTCAATGATTGGTAGGCTCTGCAATCAGTCAAAAATTTGAGCTTAGTGTTTACTAAATTAATAGTTTAATCATATAACAATTCTCTATCGAATACCTGAAGGGGGCGCTATACCACTTTTAATCATGGTCATCGTCATTTAAAACCAAAATTTCATCATCATCAATATCGTCATTATCGTATTTATGAATATTATCATTAGATCATCATCGGCACACTTTCATGATACAAAAATAGCTACATATCACCTAATTCGTCGAAGTGACGATTTAAAGTCTAGTTTATTTATTGTTTATTCTTCCTCGAATTTGTTCGCAGGATATCTCAAGACTGAATAAAGCCATTGTCATGAATTTTTGAATGTTGATAGATCTTAGTCTAACTTAGAACTGCCTGACTCTTCAAAAGCTCAAAGTTATCGTGACGTCATCCAGA
Source organism: Strongylocentrotus droebachiensis (assembly GCA_035222895.1). NCBI lineage: Eukaryota > Metazoa > Echinodermata > Echinoidea > Camarodonta > Strongylocentrotidae > Strongylocentrotus > Strongylocentrotus droebachiensis. Next base: position 173,770 of record JAVYIG010002846.1, on the reverse strand, counting down.
CGCCATTTTGTGAAAATCACCTTATGATCATATCTTCATAACAGAAAGCTATTTCTCATTCATATTTGTCATGATCAAGGTCAATATTTGTCGGGTCAATTTCAGGTCAATAAATGCGCGCAAAAATGCGCGTACGCGTAGGTGTGCGCGTTTATGCGCGCGTAAAATTTTAAATTGCTCAAAATCGTCTTAAATTTTTTTTGCATACAATTCAGGCTATTATAAGCATTTCATAAAAAAATCGCGCAAAACACGCATTTTTGCACGTTTTCGTTCGTCACGGCCGAACGAAAAATAATTCCTGAGCAAAAACTTTTGCCAGAGTATTCCTCATATTTTTACCAACAATTTGATACCATTTTTTAGCTCTTTATCAATATTAAAATGGAATGAGCGTCCGTTCAAGATAACCGTCCGTACGCGCGATTTTTGCAATACAAAGCATATATGGGCAAAAACATGCCTATAACAAGTCCTTTGGGATGAATAAGGACTGCCAATTTTTTTTTTCATATTTAGATAGAGTATGAGTCGGAGGTATGATTTCATATCTCATTCGGCCATTAAGTACATCTTGACGTCATCATAATGGCCTTGGAAGTCAAAATACAAAAATGCATATTATGACGTCAACATATTTATGGAAAATGAATGTATCTCTGCAAATATTGATCAATTTTCTTCTAAATTTTGATATGTTGTAGCTGAGACAATTCTTCACAAGATTATTACCAATATTTATTCATTTTGATGACGTCATTAGATTTTTGCTTAATATGCGTCTTATGCCTATGGGAGGTGATTGATACTACATTCCAGTCTAGACTTGTTCATTATGTTGCGTATGTAGTGCGTCGAAATATCAGTTCAATGATTGGTAGGCTCTGCAATCGTGCGAAAAATTTGAGCTTGTTTAGTAAATTAATAGTTTAATCATACAACAATTCTCTTTGAATACCTGAAGGGGGCGCTATACCACTTTTAATTATGGTCATCGTCATTTAAAACCAAAAAAATCATCATCATCAATATCAACATCATCAATATACACATGACATCATATCTCCGACTCATATTCTATTTAAATATGAACAATAAATTGCGGTCCCCAAGCATACCGAAGAGCTATAATTGGCTTGTTATAGCTATGTTTTTGCCCATATATGCTACGTAATACAAGAGCTCGCGTGCACGGATATTTATCTTGAACGGACGCTCATTCCGTTATGAATAGTCATAAAGATAAAGACATGGTATCAAATTGTTCGGAAAAGCATGGAAAATATATAAAGAGGAAAAGAGAAAGAAAAAAAAATCATGAAAGAAAAAGAACTGCGATTTTATGTTGCGTACGGCCATGACGAACGAAAAGGCGCACACATGCGAAATCAAAAGGTGATACGTATAAGTACGTACGTATCACCTAACGATAACCGTAGAACTATGCCTCTATTATTGGTGGGAAAAGGCCCAGAGTAAGTGTCGCAGTAGAAATTGAATATGGAGCAAAAAATGTTGGAGTATCATAAGTTTAAAAACTGACCTGTGAAAGGGCCTTCACCGTAGATCTCCATACGAAGACTGATGTAGTCGAACCAGGTGACAGGCATCAAGCGGACATAGCGGCAAATTTGCGGTACAGGCAGAGTGTTGGTCACGATGGTGTTGCGGTCAACATTACCGGTGAAGATCTTCAATGATAAAGGAAAATCAATCCACTTTTGAATGAATTATGACTCAAATGATTCTGCGGTCAATTGCAATCGAACTAAAGATAATCTAATTAGGCATGCTGAATAATACATATGTTTGCATGTTCAGTGCCTGTCCATTCGTTTCTATTTGAAGTTATATTCTGATGACATACAATTCTAGTTTTCGAGACCTAGTAATAAAAAAGGAAAAACATGATATGGATTGAAGATTGTTTGCTTGAAGTGCATTTCTTGCTCTGATATTTTTACAAATATAGACAGTTCTTCAATCCTACCTAATAGATTTTCCTGTTATACTTTGTGTATGCAAAATAGTAGATAATACACCTTACATGTACATGTGTTCTTTCGTAACGATTGCTTTTTTCTTTAAAGTATCGTAACATTAAATTATTTTAATTGTTATCAACAAAAATTCAAATGCCTTCAATTTCTACAAGAATAGAGTCAATGTAATATTAAAAAATGAATAATCAGAGAACAAACTTACCATGTCAGCTCCAGGGTTTGTAGAGAAGTCCTGCACGGTGTGAAAAGTAGTGCCATCAGTACTACAAGCAACCTTGTAGCTCGTTACCCACTGGGGTGAATCTTGTCGCCCTTGAGTCGCAACTAAAGTGATACTGTAACGGTGCAAAAGATCCACCTTGTAGATAAAAAATGAAACGGAGGAAGCTTTCTTGATGTTCATCCTTTTAACCAATGAACATGTTCCAAAATGTGTAAAATCTATATAATCTAAATACAAATGCTAATAACGGTTCCTTTCTTTGCACCAATCAATGACATTACCTTGCTTTCATGCAGAGCCGTCCTCCAAGGGCAATATTTAAATTAGAAGATCTCCACATTGACGCTTTAATTGTCGATCTTATTTCTGAGTAATATCGAACAATTAGATTAATGCCTTTAAAAATGAAAGCAATTGTTAACTTGGATGTGCATAATTATGTAACTTATGCAATCCTATAGTAGCTATACCTACAGAGTGGAGAGAAAATCTACGAACCCGTATGTCACCTCAAAAAGTGGCCAATAAAAACAGTTTTAACAGTGTAAATTAAAAGTGCCATATAAATGATTGGTGAATCTTTCATTGTTGACCTGGTGTCAGCGGTAGAATATGAACCAATATGCCATAGAAATGACGGGTGACTCTTATTACAGACAAATGTGTCCTATCATTTGACCGCTGACCCTTTCATTACTGATACGGTGGCAGCAGTGGGATATGAACCAATGCCATAGAAGTAAGGGTTGCCTAAATGTTTCGTGTCTGAATTGTCCTTAAGAAATTATTTTCTTTATACCTGGATCCACTGGTTGGCATCGCTTGTTCGTGCAGACCAGGCTCCATACAGGTTCCCAACTTTGGCCAGGTTAAGACGACCTCTCTTTGCAGCATAATTAGCATTATATTCACTGGAAGCTGTCAGACTTGAATCTGGGATGGCATAACTCTCAAGGCCCAAGGCTGAGAGTTAATGAGTGACAATGTAAAGCAAAATGTAAGAATTGGTGGTCAAATGGGCAATTTTATTATTCAACCGTTGAATGGGAAATGCGGTTTAATTGAATTTTAATTGATGGATTATAAGTTTTCCAAAGAATATTTTGACTCTCAACTCTCAGGTCCCAGAAGGACAGGTTCATTCAAGATGACTGTAAGTTAATGTGAGACAAAGTATAGCAAAAAAAAAGGAAGTGGTTGTCAAATAGGCAAATAGGATCGAATGCTCCTATCGAATGGACATACAATAGACAAGTGTATAATTACAATCTGGGCATGAGACTGCCAGTCAAGAAAAATCTCCAAGGTTTTCCTCACCAATGACGGCATGTTCCTTTTTTTCTATTTCCTTGTTTGTTCTTTATCTATAATGTCTTGCTTTATATACAAAAATGTAGTTTTGTAATCTACGTTGACTCTATATCTATATCAATAAATGCGATAAAAGGGATGAGAAAATAATGTCCCTTTTGACATATTTATCTTCAATTGGCGGTGACATGAAAAGTCAAAATTGCATTCTAAATACAAATTACAGTTCAGGAATAAATTCCTTGATTTGTTAATCTATTAATACATAATTCAAATGAAGTAAAAATGAACAAAATATCTCTTTCAATTTATTCTTTCTTTATTTCTTCACTTTTTTGTTAACAGGATAACTCAAGATCATTTTGGTCAATTTCTTTCAATTTTAGCACAGTTATAGGTCATTGCCATAAGACGTAACAAGAATATTGTCAAGGTCATCAGTTCATCGTGACGTCATCCAGGCGCCATTTTGTGAAATCACATTATCCATCATATCTTCATGATGCATCAGCAAAGGTCATTCATATTCATATCACATATACTTCAGGTCAAGAGTCAACAGGTCATGTCATCAAAATTTACATAAAGGTCATGACGCGCGCGTCAAAATTTAAAAATGCTCAAAATCACTTAACTATTAAACGAGAGTACGAATAAGGACATTTTAAGCATTTGACAAATTTGCTCGCGTGCACTAATGCTTCCGCATTTACGCGCGTACCCGCACGTACTGGCATTATGCAATATAAAATCGCCGAATTTTTCATCATATTTGGCACAGTTTCCAAGCATTTTGATACCTTGTTCACCTTTTTCTGACCATTAATAACGGAATGAGCGTCCGTTTAAGATACATGTCCGTGCGTGCGAACTCTTGTATTTTACATAGCATATATATGGGCAAAAACATGCCTATACAAAATCCATTGTAGCTCTTTATGATTCAGGGTGACCCATTTGTTTTCTTCATATTTTAAAAGAGTATGAATCCGAAATATGATTTCATGTCTCATTTGGCCATTAAGTACATCGTGACGTCATTATAATAGCCTTGGAAGTTAAAATACGAATACGCACATTATGACATCTGCATATTTATTGGAAATTGAATGTATCTCTGTGAATATTGATCGATTTACTTCTAAATTTTGATATGTTGTAGCTGAGACAATTTTCCACAAAATCATTACCAATATTGTTCATTTTGATGACGTCATTATGGTTAAAATTGCGATTAAAGGCGACATATGTCAGATTTTTGCTAAATATGCGTGTTATGCCTATGGGAGGTGATTGATACTACATTCCAGTCTAGACTTGTTCATTATGTTGCGTATGTAGTGCGTCGAATTATCATTTCAATGATTGGTAGGCTCTGCAATCAGTCAAAAAATTGAGCTTGTTTACTAAATTAATAGTTTAATCATATAACAATTCTCTATCGAATACCTGAAGGGGGCGCTATACCACTTTTAATCATGGTCATCGTCATTTAAAACCAAAATTTCATCATCATCAATATCGTCATTATCGTGATTATGAATATTATCATTAGATCATCATCGGCACACTTTCATGATACAAAAATAGCTACATATCACCTAATTCGTCAAAGTGACGATTTAAAGTCTAGTTTATTTATTATTTATTCTTCCTCGAATTTGTTCGCAGGATATCTCAAGACTGAATAAAGCCATTGTCATGAATTTTTGAATGTTGATAGATCTTAGTCTAACTTAGAACTGCCTGACTCTTCAAAAGCTCAAAGTCATCGTGACGTCATCCAGACGCCATTTTATGAAAATCACCTTATGATCATATCTTCATAACAGAAAGCTATTTCTCATTCATATTTGTCATGATCAAGGTCAATATTTGTCGGGTCAATTTCAGGTCAATAAATGCGCGCAAAAATGCGCGTACGCGTAGGTGTGCGCGTTTATGCGCGCGTAAAATTTTAAATTGCTCAAAATCGTCTTAAATTTTTTTTGCATACAATTCAGGCTATTATAAGCATTTCATAAAAAATCGCGCAAAACACGCATTTTTGCACGTTTTCGTTCGTCACGGCCGAACGAAAAATAATTCCTGAGCAAAAACTTTTGCCAGAATATTCCTCATATTTTTACCAACAATTTGATACCATTTTTAGCTCTTTATCAATATTAAAAACGGAATGAGCGTCCGTTCAAGATAACCGTCCGTACGCGCGATTTTTGCAATACAAAGCATATATGGGCAAAAACATGCCTATAAAAAGTCCTTTGGGAAGAATAAGGACTGCCAATTTTTTTTTTCATATTTAGATAGAGTATGAGTCGGAGGTATGATTTCATATCTCATTCGGCCATTAAGTACATCTTGACGTCATCATAATGGCCTTGGAAGTCAAAATACAAAAATGCATATTATGACGTCAACATATTTATGGAAAATGAATGTATCTCTGCAAATATTGATCAATTTTCTTCTAAATTTTGATATGTTGTAGCTGAGACAATTCTTCACAAGATTATTACCAATATTTATTCATTTTGATGACGTCATTAGATTTTTGCTTAATATGCGTCTTATGCCTATGGGAGGTGATTGATACTACATTCCAGTCTAGACTTGTTCATTATGTTGCGTATGTAGTGCGTCGAAATATCAGTTCAATGATTGGTAGGCTCTGCAATCGTGCGAAAATTTGAGCTTGTTTAGTAAATTAATAGTTTAATCATACAACAATTCTCTTTGAATACCTGAAGGGGGCGCTATACCACTTTTAATTATGGTCATCGTCATTTAAAACCAAAAAAATCATCATCATCAATATTAACATCATCAATATACACATGACATCATATCTCCGACTCATATTCTATTTAAATATGAACAATAAATTGCGGTCCCCAAGCATACCGAAGAGCTATAATTGGCTTGTTATAGGTATGTTTTTGCCCATATATGCTACGTAATACAAGAGCTCGCGCGCACGGATATTTATCTTGAACGGACGCTCATTCCGTTATGAATAGTCATAAAGATAAAGACATGGTATCAAATTGTTCGGAAAAGTATGGAAAATATATAAAGAGGAAAAGAGAAAGAAAAAAAAATCATGAAAGAAAAAAGAACTGCGATTTTATGTTGCGTACGGCTATGACGAACGAAAAGGCGCACACATGCGAAATCAAAAGGTGATACGTATAAGTACGTACGTATCACCTAACGATAACCGTAGAACTATGCCTCTATTATTGGTGGGAAAAGGCCCAGAGTAATTGTCGCAGTAGAAATTGAATATGGAGCAAAAAATGTTGGAGTATCATAAGTTTAAAAACTGACCTGTGAAAGGGCCTTCACCGTAGATCTCCATACGAAGACTGATGTAGTCGAACCAGGTGACAGGCATCAAGCGGACATAGCGGCAAATTTGCGGTACAGGCAGAGTGTTGGTCACGATGGTGTTGCGGTCAACATTACCGGTGAAGATCTTCAATGATAAAGGAAAATCAATCCACTTTTGAATGAATTATGACTCAAATGATTCTGCGGTCAATTGCAATCGAACTATTAAAAGATAATCTAATTAGGCATGCTGAATAATACATATGTTTGCATGTTCAGTGCCTGTCCATTCGTTTCTATTTGAAGTTATATTCTGATGACATACAATTCTAGTTTTCGAGACCTAGTAATAAAAAAGGAAAAACTTGATATGGATTGAAGATTGTTTGCTTGAAGTTCATTTCTTGCTCTGATATTTTTACAAATATAGACAGTTCTTCAATCCTACCTAATAGATTTTCCTGTTATACTTTGTGTATGCAAAATAGTAGATAATACACCTTACATGTACATGTGTTCTTTCGTAACGATTGCTTTTTTCTTTAAAGTATCGTAACATTAAATTATTTTAATTGTTATCAACAAAAATTCAAATGCCTTCAATTTCTACAAGAATAGAGTCAATGTAATATTAAAAAATGAATAATCAGAGAACAAACTTACCATGTCAGCTCCAGGGTTTGTAGAGAAGCCCTGCACGGTGTGAAAAGTAGTGCCATCAGTACTACAAGCAACCTTGTAGCTCGTTACCCACTGGGGTGAATCTTGTCGCCCTTGAGTCGCAACTAAAGTGATACTGTAACGGTCCAAAAGATCCACCTTGTAGATAAAAAATGAAACGGAGGAAGCTTTCTTGATGTTCATCCTTTTAACCAATGAACATGTTCCAAAATGTGTAAAATCTATATAATCTAAATACAAATGCTAATAACGGTTCCTTTCTTTGCACCAATCAATGACATTACCTTGCTTTCATGCAGAGCCGTCCTCCAAGGGCAATATTTAAATTAGAAGTTCTCCACATTGACGCTTTAATTGTCGATCTCATTTCTGAGTAATATCGAACAATTAGATTAATGCCTTTAAAAATGAAAGCAATTGTTAACTTGGATGTGCATAATTATGTAACTTATGCAATCCCATAGTAGCTATACCTACGAGTGGAGAGAAAATCTACGAACCCGTATGTCACCTCAAAAAGTGGCCAATAAAAACAGTTTTAACAGTGTAAATTAAAAGTGCCATATAAATGATTGGTGAATCTTTCATTGTTGACCTGGTGTCAGCGGTAGAATATGAACCAATATGCCATAGAAATGACGGGTGACTCTTATTACAGACAAATGTGTCCTATCATTTGACCGCTGACCCTTTCATTACTGATACGGTGGCAGCAGTGGGATATGAACCAATGCCATAGAAGTAAGGGTTGCCTAAATGTTTCGTGTCTGAATTGTCCTTAAGAAATTATTTTCTTTATACCTGGATCCACTGGTTGGCATCGCTTGTTCGTGCAGACCAGGCTCCATACAGGTTCCCAACTTTGGCCAGGTTAAGACGACCTCTCTTTGCAGCATAATTAGCATTATATTCACTGGAAGCTGTCAGACTTGAATCTGGGATGGCATAACTCTCAAGGCCCAAGGCTGAGAGTTAATGAGTGACAATGTAAAGCAAAATGTAAGAATTGGTGGTCAAATGGGCAATTTTATTATTCAACCGTTGAATGGGAAATGCGGTTTAATTGAATTTTAATTGATGGATTATAAGTTTTCCAAAGAATATTTTGACTCTCAACTCTCAAGTCCCAGAAGGACAGGTTCATTCAAGATGACTGTAAGTTAATGTGAGACAAAGTATAGCAAAATATAGGAAGTGGTGGTCAAATAGGCAAATAGGATCGAATGCTCCTATCGAATGGACATACAATAGACAAGTGTATAATTACAATCTGGGCATGAGACTGTCAGTCAAGAAAAATCTCCAAGGTTTTCCTCACCAATGACGGCATGTTCCTTTTTTTCTATTTCCTTGTTTGTTCTTTATCTATAATGTCTTGCTTTATATACAAAAATGTAGGTTTGTAATCTACGTTGACTCTATATCTATATCAATAAATGGGATAAAAGGGATGCGAAAATAATGTCCCTTTTGACATATTTATCTTCAACTGGCGGTGACATGAAAAGTCAAAATTGCATTCTAAATACAAATTACAGTTCAGGAATAAATTCCTTGATTTGTTAATCTATTAATACATAATTCAAATGAAGTAAAAATGAACAAAATATCTCTTTCAATTTATTCTTTCTTTATTTCTTCACTTTTTTGTTAACAGGATAACTCAAGATCATTTTGGTCAATTTCTTTCAATTTTAGCACAGTTATAGGTCATTGCCATAAGACGTAACAAGAATATTGTCAAGGTCATCAGTTCATCGTGACGTCATCCAGGCGCCATTTTGTGAAATCACATTATCCATCATATCTTCATGATGCATCAGCAAAGGTCATTCATATTCATATCACATATACTTCAGGTCAAGAGTCAACAGGTCATGTCATCAAAATTTACATAAAGGTCATGACGCGCGCGTCAAAATTTAAAAATGCTCAAAATCACTTAACTATTAAACGAGAGTACGAATAAGGACATTTTAAGCATTTGACAAATTTGCTCGCGCGCACTAATGCTTTCGCATTTACGCGCGTACCCGCACGTACTGGCATTATGCAATATAAAATCGCCGAATTTTTCATCATATTTGGCACAGTTTCCAAGCATTTTGATACCTTGTTCACCTTTTTCTGACCATTAATAACGGAATGAGCGTCCGTTTAAGATACATGTCCGTGCGTCGAACTCTTGTATTTTACATAGTATATATGGGCAAAAACATGCCTATACAAAATCCATTGTAGCTCTTTATGATTCAGGGTGACCCATTTGTTTTCTTCATATTTTAAAAGAGTATGAATCCGAGATATGATTTCATGTCTCATTTGGCCCTCAATTAACTCATGACGTCATCAAAATGGCCTCCGAACTTAAAATTTTAATTTGCATATTATAACGTCAGCATATTTTTCGAAAATTGATTGTATCTCTGTAAATATTCGATTTTTAAAAAAAACGTCCATAGGCTAACATGTTAGGCTGCTGACTCTGACCAGGCTCTGACGATAGGGGGCGTTGTGAAATGAGACTAAACGGAGCAATATGTAGTCCCGACACCATTTGTGTAGTCCCATATACATCTTTCTGTGTACAGTGCTTGTTACTTTACCACCAACTTTACACACCAATACTTACATGCTACATGATCAACTTGTTCAGATCCATTCCACACCTTTTCTTTCACAATGCAATCGCGTGACCGGAACTCAACTTTATCTTTAACTATATTAACAGGATAACGTAACCGCTGCGGTATTTTGGTATGACGTATGAATAAATTACAAAAATGAATATTACCCCATAATTTACGTCGGACTAATTTACACTTTGCCTGTTATGTAAAAAGGTGATAATCTCTACAAAGAGCCATAACCAGAACTCAACTGTATATTTGAAATGACAACCTTTTACCAAATATATGAAGTGGACAAACGAAAGATGTTCTTACCTCCATCTCGAACTGTGGAATATGAAGTAAAGAAGAACAAACAAAAAAGAGTTGCATGAAAATTTAATCTGATAATGTTTATAATGAAATCGCCGTATAAGTACTCTCGATAATGTTAAAAGTGCATAATACATACTGTATATAGACTCAAGAGAATCGAACTTACTGCTTCTGAGTTTATCGAATACACTTTGATGGCTTGTAATGATGATGATGATGATGATGATAATAGTAATAATAATCATGATGATAATAATAATAATAATGATGATAATAATAACTACATCAACAACTATCGGAGAGGGCCTTAAGCCGTTCTCTTAGGCCATCATGCCCCCCCCCCCTCCACGATTTTTCTGATTGTTCGAGAACGCATATGAATGGCGCCCCGCCGCTCGCTGACCTTTTTCTTTCGAGTCTTGCGCAACTTTTAAAAGATTTTTTATGAAAATAGGACCTACGGTTACAAGGTCACGTGACCTTTTGTCTTTGCATGTCAGCCCGAAAATCGCAAATTTTCGTGTTTTGTGTACAAAACATATGGAAAAGTCATATTTCCTAAAAATAGATCCAACATGGGTTATTGGGTCTTGTTTAAAGACGAAGTTGAGTTCTGGTCATGCGATTGCATTGTGAAAGAAACGGTGTGGAATCGACCAGAAAAGGTTGATAATCTAGCATATAAGAATTTATGTATATTGTAAGGTTCTGGAATCATCAAAATGATAAGAAATTTGGCCAAGTCTTGGTAAAGTTACAAACACTGTACACAGAAAGATGTATATGGGACTACACGGACACGTGGCGTAAAAATCCTACCCCCGAGTTTTACGATGTTACATGACATATTTAGAATATGAAGGCATTTGAAGAGCCATGCTTTTCAGGGAACATGTCTTATCTGATGTTCTTCCACACTTGCATAATAAGAATGATAACACTCACAAACTATTTTTCACCTCTTCCCAGAACTCAACCTTCTCTTTAAAGTTTAGGGAGTCAAAATAGTTGAATTGTAGTTAGAAATGAAATAAAACAACAAAAAACAATAAAATACATCAGTTAAAAAACAATGAAATACATAAGAAATTATCAAAACAATAGATAACATAAAGAATAAGCTGGCTCTTCCAATTCTTTTTGTCGTATTATTATTCAGGATGGTCTAATGAATATATGTAGTGAAAAAGAATGCTTAAATATGAATAATATATGATTTATGGGTAAAAATGTGATTTGTATGACCTTATTTGCATAAATTACCATAAATATGCAAATGAGTGAATTTTTCCAAAAATTTAAATCATCATAGTATTCTATACACTTCACTTAACATGCGTGCAAATTTTCGCGGAGATCGGCTGCTTCACGGCCAAGATCTTATGGGGGGGGGGGGCATAATGCCCCCCCCCCCCCCCCCGGCCGTACTAAGACCTCAAATTTTCATATCTTTCTTATTCAAATTATATCGTTAAAAATCTCTGGAAAAATTCCAATCCTGTCAATCCAATATCTGAATAATAATTTCCATCTACAAGTTTGTTCATCCACTAATTTGCTTATCAACGATTTTCTTTCTGAGCTCCAAAGAAAAGCATATATACTTGTATTCAATGATTTTATAACAACTTTAGGAGCAGGTACTACAGTTGCCGTATAAACAAATTTTGAAACGATTAAAGGTAATACAAAGTTTTGGGACATTTTGAAAATTGGGTGGACAGTGAATCTTTACAATTTTGTTATATTTGGATGCCCCTGTGGATGTATTATTAGCACTAAAAAAAATAGCCCCTAAAACACTTCTGTTTTCGAGAAAAATTGAAAATAAAAATTTACCGGTGCTCCCGGTAAATTTTGATAAATTTCAAATAGCGCCTATGGCCGTACAATGGTAGCTGCGACCATGAAAATCTCAGAATATGTAGTTGTGATATATAATTTCCAAACGGGAATAACTAATCGGTCGATTTTAGTCAAGAAACATCGTTTCATAGCTAAATTAATATCTTGACCTTGAGAGGGAGCTATACAACATAAAGAGGTTATTATTTATAATTTCATAACTTTAGACTCGATTTCAAACGCGACAACGATCAATGAATATTGTAGGAACGCATATGCTTCTGAAATTGTTAATTTGAACCAAATTCATGACCCCATACCAAAACTTTGTAATACCTTTAAGGCTTTAATAACAACTACTTTACCATAAAACGTTAATATTATCTGTTTCCAGTATTTCAATATACTTTTGATTTTTTTTTATGACTTTTCCATCCCAAATTAAACATTCATTTCCCCTTTTATTTTTCCCGATATATATAATTCCCAAATATGTTATTGGTTGTTCAGTACTTTCCCCACATTCTCCATTCGCATTATCTGTATTGATCTTCATTACTTTAGTTTTATCCCAATTTACTTGAGGACCTGCCACTACTCCAAAATTTCTGACCTCTTCCATAAACTTAATCAATGATTTTGAACTATTTCACAAAAAATGGTTGTGTCATCTGCGAATTGAGACACTTTTAATTCGGACAATACAGAACCTAATAAATAAATTCCTTTTATATCTTCGTTTTGTCGGATCTTACATGCTAGAAATTCAGCTATAATAACGAAAAGAAGACAATGGGCATCCCTGTCTTACCCCATGCTCAATAGAAAAAGTCTTGGACATCCTTCCGTAATTCATCACCTTTCCCCTTTGCATTACTATACAAACTTTGAACCCATTTAATACAACCTTCCTTCAATTGAAACTTCTTTAATGCGCGTAATAAAGTGAGTGGCTAACATTATCGTACGCTTTTTGAAATCTAGAAACATAATAATACAAGGCAACTTCTTATCTAAACAATAATCAATAACATCCTGAGTCAGTCTGACATTTTCTGTTGCTGACCTTTTTTTAATAAAGTCAGTTTGATCCGTTGAATTGATACCACCTATAATTTTGTAATCGTTCTGATAAAACTTGTGCACATAATTTATAATCTATATTTAAGAGGGATATAGGTCTCCAATTCTCTCCAATTCTTTTATTTCCTTTTTTATACAACAATGTTTTTAGCGCTCCTAAATAATCAATAATATAAGTAGTCGTAATAGTAGCGTTTCAAAATCTCAAACTTCATTCTAAATTGTATAGGTCAGTGCTAACCCCAAAATACTTCTTTGTTATTCAGTGAATGCAATAGATCATCGAGTTTTAAATGAGGCCAAAGTTAACTAGCTTTCGCTATTGGCGCCAAATTGTATAGTTATTGTCATGTTGAAATTAAACCTAGGCCTATCTAAAATTTTGGTAGTAAATGGATGAATGAAAAGTGAATGAAAGAAAATATGTATACAGTACCATTATTAGAGAAGGCGCTTGCCACACTGAGGCAGAGAAGAAGCGAGAGAATAGCGTAGCCTTCCATCATAGCACAATTCAACCAGGACCCTCGGGTAGGATGTATCGATGAAAAGTGTTGTTAATTCTTGAAGGAGGTGCGTTTTTATAGTGACATGATAACAAAAAGAGCCTCTCCTTCAGAGATTTGAAAGGATTCGAAATATTTACCCCTCTTTCTAGCAAACCAGTCGACCGTGGTGGCTGTTACGAAACTGTGTCGAAAAATAGGTACCTGGGCCCTGTTATATAACACTTTTTATCAATAACAAGTGTCACATTTCTACAACAAATATGCTCACAGCCGTGAACAAGACCAAAATGATAAATGGGATAATACGAGAAAATAGATCAAACAAGTGTAAATATTATTCATTGTAATGATAAATAAAAGAATCATGAACTCCAAAATGTATTGGGGTGGAATTTTTATTAACTGTTGACTTCAGTAAACGATTGGTTGATAACTTTGCTCGGGGGGGGGGGGGGGGGCGAGCAGAAAGATCAGGTAAAGCATCGATAAAAGTTGTGACCCCGCCTTTTCCCTGGGTCTGATATTGAATGGATATATCAATCAAAGTCCCCCCCCCCCCCGGTAACAGGTAACAACCACTAAAATTATGTTATCTTCTATACGGTAGATCTAGTCAGTTAAATTATATCGGCCTCCACCCATACCACCTTTATAGACATAATAGACATTTACCAAGTTTCGTCATCATTATAACATTATAGCATGGCCTAATTACAGAACAGGTGGTTTCGTCCATCATATTCAAACAATCTGTTTTTTTCAACTTGGTTCATTTTTTCCAACATAAAATTAAATGACCATCTGAACATTTGAACTAGGACTATAGTTTAAGTAGAATATGCCTCTCTAAACTTCAAACCAATCTTCTCTTGAGGCCCCTTATATGCTGGATTATTTCTCCCTTTTCCATTCATTTCATTTATTTCGAATTTCCAAACCTAAAATGACACGTCAAACTGTGTTGACATGGGCAGGGGCATGGTTGATAATCAGTTAACAAATGTACAAAATAATAAATGTACAAGATTTGTATCATAAAGAACTTAGAATTACTTAAAACTTTCCATAATGTCAGAAATATTGCATGATTTTTTTTGTAATTACCGAACAATAGAACGATATGAGACAAGAAAAATAGAAAAGTTGTTTAGAAATGGAAAGGCCGACATGGAAGCCATACGATTGTGAATTAACGGCCCCTGGGCAAAAGAACAGTGTATCTTTGACTTATCAGAAAGAAGGGGGAAAAAACGCTTTCAAAAGCTTCTCTAATACTCCTTTAAAAAAACGTCCCTTCGGCTGTGAAAATATCATTCATTTCTTCCTGGAATTTGAACAAATAGAACGGATTAGTCATTAACCAATAGCCAACATATTTTTTGTCTTAATTCTGTTTTAATCAAAGACAGTATCTCCAAATCAAACAATAATCTGCACAAATTCAGACGCGGTAGAAATGTTAAGCTCAATCGTCTAATCAAAAGACACTGTAATCGTACCATTACCCCCGGCTTTAGCCCAGCTTCCTTGAAGAGTTTAAACATTCAAGGATCTTTCATCAAGATTTGACGGTTTAATAAGCCTTAATGCACGGCAAAGGGGCGGGGCGGGGGAAACTGGAAAAATCCAGTTCTTTAAAGTGTCAAATCATGCCAAATAACCGTCTCGTTATTATCAGTGCATGCCATTTTCTGATTTGTATTTCTATGCATCTATACAAGGCAGTCGCCACTCGATACCAAACCACGTTACATGACCGGTCCTACTCTTGCGTGCGTGGCGGTGCGAGTGTGGGTGTGTGTGTGGAGAACGGTTGTGCTCTTCTTACCTGCTCCTACGGTAATTTTTCAGCGGTAACACACTCCTAACTTCTCATTCCTAACCAAACCCTAATCCGGTGGCGCAATGAGTAAAAACACTTTGAGAGGCTGCTCCAGTAGCGCAGTACAAATTATCAATATGTTGAATGAGTGGGGATGTACAATCTTGCCCTCCGCCCCCCTTAAACTCTATTATGATAATAATGATTCTAGTAATAATACTACCAATAATACTACCACTTATAATAAAACTAATAATGTTAATACTAATAATAGTAATAATAATACTAATAATTTTAATAACCTTTAAAAAGGTCATCTAATTGGTAGCTTGCTGGTTGAAAACTTCTTTTTACACAATGAATTTGGAAATTTCGTACCTTTAGAGAGTACTTTCGAACGCTAACAGCTTGTTGATTCTTATGTTGATAGACTACCGCAGCAGGCGCGGATCCAGGATTTTCCAATAGGGGGGGGGGGGGGGGGGGGGGGCCGGAAATTCGAAAATCGCGCAGACCGTTATTTCAACTTACCAATACTGACAAGGTGATATTAGAAGCACTGTACTTAGTGTACTGGTACCTACAAGCGGGCACAATTTTTGAAAGGGGACATGCTCACGTCACGTCTCTTGTCCGATATCAACATTCCCCGTTTTCATGTTAAGCTCGCGCGCAATTTTTTTGACATTTCCATCAGTGGGCGCTGAAGCCTCTTGCCCCAATATCTATTTCCTGGTTTCATAATTTAGCGAGCGAGCGGAAATTTGAGCATATGTATGTTGTGAAAGTGTTATTTGTCACCAAAATATACGAGATAAGATATAAAAAAATGCATATTGGTAATTTTTTAATTTTCGGGGAAAGAGAGGCTGCAACCCCATCCCGCATTAACTGCAGGTGTTTTGAAATGAAATCAGACTCCCCCAAAAATTATTAACCAAAACGCACGAATCCAGTTTCAAAAATCCAAAAAATGTCAGCTTCAGAGGTGGGCACATCCCCCTCAGACTCCCTCTAAAAGTATTAACCGAATCGCACGAATCCAGTAAAAAAAATTCAGCTTCAGAGATAGAGAGGACATCCCGATTCTACCGGCCCGCCCCCCCCCCCGTCTAGCCTCCCAAACCGGTAAAAAAAAAAAAAAAAAAGGATAGTAACGTAAATTCTACCTTTAAAAAAAAAAATAATAAAAACGGCCCCCCCCCCCTGACCTGCCAGTGACACAAATGCGGCATCAAAATATTTGTGCTTCTCTGACCGTAATTAAATGCCTAAAACCCCTGAGCTTCCTGGGGCTCCGCCCCCTGAACCCCCTACACAAATTTACGCTCGCTACGCTCTACCTGATCGTAAATACTTTAGCCCCCCCCCCCCCACTTTGATAAACGTTCCGCGGGGCCTGTGTATATATATACGCATACAACACTGATCTTTATGATGTCTTTAACGTGACATATCTTCTTCTCCCCTTGCAAACGAGAAAGAAAACAAGGTCATTAAAAGGGATTAAGCGACAAATAATGATTGTGATTCAAATTGATGCGAATATTTGTTTGAATAAGCACTGCTATTCACCAAAATCTTCTTTGTAAAAACAACTTTTACAAATCTCAGCCATGCTTACTGAGTTGAGACGTTCCATTCAATTTAAAATACTCATTAAAGAATACACTTCTCCTAATCTGAAAATGATCTTACAACACAGTGGCAGAATTGCATGGCTGAGATTTGAAAAAGTCGTTTTTACAAAGAAGATTCTGCTGAAAAGCATTGCTTATTCAAAAAAATTCTTGCATCAATTTGGATCACAATGATCATTTTGTCGCATGATCCTTTTATCAAATAACCTTGTTTTCTTTTTTATTTGCAGGGGGAGAAGAAGCTATGTCACGGTAAGAAATCATAAAGATCAGTTGTATTATGCGTATATACCTATGATAACAGAACAAAATGTTGATTATCAGAATGTCATTTTGGAATACCTCCGGTCTATACAAATACCCGATCTTACTGTGCCGATACCACATTGTCTTTAGCCCGTATCCGTATTAGTATGAGCCAATATAAAGTTATTATTCTTTATTCAGTTCAGTATAATGCTTTTCCTCAAAAATAGTTTCGCTATTTATTTGGTAGACACGCTAAGAAATGGTTTCAAATGTACATTACACAAACCCTGAACCATTGCATAATGATGGTGGTTCTCTCTCTCTCTCTCTATTTATTTTTAATCATGCATTATCAACTACATATAAAGCAGCAACAAAAAACTTAGGGTTATCTGGGATAGGTGAAAGGCGCTCGGGGGCGTCACTAGACCTTTTTCAGTGGGGGGGGGGGGGGTGTAGAGGCCAACGATTACCGACAAAACTAGCCACCAATTACCGACAAAATTAAATGTCCAAATATCTACAAATTCAACCCTATTAACCCGGGGCCGAAGGCTAAATTGTGTTTCCTATGGACTATCTATAATAGTTACTTGCGTATGCACAAATGGTCATTTTCCTCGACGACATAAATATACGAATTATTTCATCAACTTGGTCAGCATCATTTTAGGGAGGGGCGGTAGTGAACAAGCGAATCACCTACAGAGCGCGCAAAGCGCGCTCATTAGGGGGTGTGGGTGATAGGCCTCCCGCTCGAAGCGCGGAAGCTTAGACGTTTCCTTAAATTATTAGGAAAAGAAGACGATTTATTGTACGGTTCTCGACTATTAATCTTTGTCTGAATGAAGTTCACCCCCCCTCCCGCGCGAAGCTTGGACGTTTTGGCGTTTCATTCAACTATTAGAGAAAGTAGACGATTCGTTGAACCGTGCTCGACTCCTAATCCTTGTCTGAATTCAGTTTCTCCCCCTCCCGCGCGAAGCGCGGATGCTTAGACGTTTCATTAAATTATGAGAAAAAGCAGAAGATTCGGTGTACCGTGCTCGACTCTTAATCCTTGTCTAAATGAATTTTCCCCCTATCGCGCGAAGCGCGGTAGTTTTGACGGTTCATTAAATTATTAGAGAAAGAAGACGATTCGTTGTACCGTTTTCGACTCTTAATGATAAGCCCTAATGATTGTCTGAATTCAGTTTCCCCCTTTAGCGCGAAGCGCGGAAGCTTTGACGTTTCCTTCAATTATTAGAGAAAGCAGACGATTCGTTGTACCGTTTTCGACTCTTAATGAGCCCTATTTGTCTGAATTTAGTTTCCCCCTTCCCGCGCGAAGCGCGAAAAGCTTAGACGTTTGATTTAATTAGTATAGAAAGAAGACGATTCGTTGCACCGTTTACGACTCTTAAGCCCTATTTGTCTGAATTTAGTTTCCCCCTTCCCGCGCAAAGCGCGAAAAGCTTAGACGTTTGATTTAAATAGTATAGAAAGAAGACGATTCGTTGCACCGTTTACGACTCTTAAGCCCTATTTATCTGAATTCAGTTTCCTCCTCTCGCGCGAAGCGCGGAAGCTTTGACGTTTCCTTAAGTTATTAGAGAAAGCAGACGATTCGTTGTACCGTTTTCGACTCTTAATACGCCCTATTTGTCTGAATTCAGCTTCTCCCTCTTGCGCGAATCGCGGAAGCTTAGACGTTTCCTTAAATTATTAGAGAAAGAAGACGATTCGTTGTACCGTTCTCGACTCGTCTAAATGAAGTTTTCCCCTCCCGCGCGAAGCGCTGAATTTTTAGCGTTTCATCAAAATATAGAGAAAGGAAGACCATTCGTCGTACCGTTGTTGACTCTTAATCCTTATTTGAATTTAGTTCTCCGAAAAAGTTAAACCCTTGATTTCTTTAGTTGATATTAAAGGAAAGTGAAACTTCGAGAAAATTGTAATTGTAGTCACTCTCGAATTCGTCACAGCGGATAAAAAGTCACAGTTCGTAGGGAAAAAAAACTTGTCGGCCGACCGACAATATACATCTCACCGACTTCAAATTTCTGCATTGATATAGTACACCAGGATCAAGCAAGAATACCGACACAGCTGACCCGACACAGCAACATATTTACCCGTGTCTTTCTTGCTCACTCGACGAGACGACTCCACCCAACAACCCCTCCTCTCTCTTTTACTCCCACTCCTCCTCTCGCAGGCTCTTACCTCCTCTCTCTCTCCTCTCTTTCATCCCCCGTTTCTTTTGTTTACCTTTTCTCTTTTTTTTTTTCCTTTTCTTTCTTTTCTTTCTTTTCCTTTCTTTCCTTTCCTCCCTCTTTTTATTTTTTCTCTTTCTTTCTTCTCTTTTCTTTCATTTCTTTTCCTTTCTTTCCTTTCCTTTTTTTCCCTTTCCCTCTCTTTTTTTCCCTCCCCCTTTTCTCTTTTTTCCCGACGGCAGCGCAATTTTACCGACAATATCCTGACAGGTGGGGGGGTGTCGCACCCCTACCCCCCCCCTTTGGAGACGCCCCTGACGGCGCTTCACCTGCCCCCACCCCCTCGAAGAAAAAAATAAAGAAGAAATTAGTGGTCCTCCTCTCCAGCATCCTCCCGCTTTAATATTCACCGGCCGGCTGAGTCGGCGCAAAAATGTTCCCCCAAAACAAATATATGTGCTCCTATCCACGCCCCCCCCCCCCCACCCCCCGCTCATTCGCCGTTCGCCGGCTGGCTGATTCGCCGCTAAATATTTTCTCAAGATTTGCCCCCCCCCCCCCTCTTGCCGCCGGCTGGATCCGCCCCTGAATACATACACATATTGTTTTTTTTAACCAAGAAGGTGCACCATGGTAATACATTAAAACAAACACATCAACATATTACCTAGACAACTCATCACCATAGCCATTGTAAAACTATATATTAATGATACATGTAAAATATAGATTGAAGCAATTCTCGTCAATTGGCTGTATCCTGAGTGTGATTTATATAATGGATTTTGAGTAACATTTGCATCTACCTGTAGTTGAAGAATAGATACAGTGTATAACATCAATAATAAGTTGGAGTTCAATTGGAAGGAAGTAACAAGAAATATTATAGCAAGGGAGACTGGGAGATGAGGAAAGCAAGAAGTTAGAAATTGAGAGATGACTCGCGAGATAGGCTTGCATTAATGAATCCTTTATATAATGTTGTCTTGAGAGAAAGTAGACTATTTTTTTAAAATTGGAGATTAGTGCAAGTATTAGAAATATCGGAAATAGAATTAATGAGAAAGTTGTTTTTTATCGAGATCAATACATAGGGGGGGCACCATCAAAATAGGGCACTTTCTGGAATATAAGGTGCACCTACAAAGGGAAACATCAAACATATACAATATTTAGGCATTGATAGACGTACGCGTAACGCATGTCACACACAGAAAAATTAGAAGAAAAGAGAGAATAATGTTATATAAAAAGATGAAGATAAAAAAAAAGGAGAGAGACAGAGAGAGGGAGAGAGAGAGAGAGAGAGAGAAAAAAAAAAGGAAGAACATGAAACTTAACTTTACACTTACGCCTACAGATTACATTTCCGACTGGTTGGCTCGACATGTGCTTAAGAAGTCTGCGGACGAAAGTACAACAATACGAAAAAAGAAGTTAGGCCTATATGAAATTGTCTTTAAGAGAGAAAGAGAGGTTATTTCTAAAAATGAAATGAAAGGGGCTATATGACTCTCAAGGAGGAAATTACAATTTCTATCGCTCATGACGACTATTTTGAATTTCCTAATTTTTTTAAAAGTTCAAGAACTTCCTGGGGCTCCGCCCCATGCAAGACTCCCGGCAACAGCAAAATTTTTACACAATTTCTTGCTGTCTGCTGCCTCGAGATCACTGGAGCGAAGAAAGGTAACATATAGCAACAATCCCTATTCAGTGAAGGATTTATCCCTTTTATTATTAAAGACTCACGGCAAAGGCTCTCCCCCTGCAAAATTGGAGAGAGTTTTATGTAGTTTAAGCTTCTAACAACCACTCCCGTGGACCTTTTATTATTTACACAAAGGTAAAAGTGTATAGCAATAATCCCTATTCAGTGAAGGATTCATCCTTTTTATGCAGATGCTTCTTCTACCATTCTTGACCAGAAGTGCGTTTCAAACTCAATGATGTGGGCATCATCCCATTGAATGTTGTGTCCAGTGTTAAGGGTTTGTTTTGCTACTTGCTGCCTAATCTGAGGGCTCTGTTGTGCTCTTTAAAAAGAGGACACAATAGGGGCAGCGCATTTTAAATATCAAGGAATGTATTAGAGTTTATTTCTAAAATGAAATGAAAGGGCTATTCGACTTTCAAGAGCGATAATAACTCTAATCCATCCCTTGAAATTTAAATTGCACTGCCCCCATTCAGTATGCTATTTTCAAAGAGCACAAAAGGGCTTCAGATTTAAGATTCCATCTCATAAAATTGTCTATAAGAGAGAAAGAGAGTTTATTTCGAGAGAAAAAATGAAATGAAAGGGCTTTTTGACAAGAGCCCTTTCATTTCATTTTAGAAAAAACCTCTCTTCCTCTCTTATAGACAATTTTCTCTCTTGAAAGTCAAATAGCCCTTTCATTTCATTTTAGAAATAACCGAATTTCTCTCCTAAAGACAATTTCTCTCTTGAAAAGGCTCTGCCAGGCCCCTCAAGCTCTGCCATGTTGTATGCGTACGCGCCTGCATGTGCATCCCTTCCTCCTTATTCCCTTATCCATCGTTACCGTCACTACCATTTGAGTAGGGCCGGCCCGCCCCCACTTTAATAACGGCTCCCAAGCCATCGAGAATGACCCCAGAATTTATAGATGACCATTCTGCCGTTCTTTGGAGGGGCCGGGCGCGGCCTTTTCAGAAGCATGCTAAGATTTTTTGAAAATAACCATAATTCCGACTCAGTTTCGCATAAGCTAAAAATAAGAATACGGCCAGTCACCCCTCCCCCTCAATGCATCCGCCTTCACGCACCTCCCCCCTCCCCTTGTCTTTCCCTTATTCGTCGTTACTGTCACTAATTTTTAGTGCCATTTCGGTGTCTTTCTTTCTCCCCGGCTCCTCTCTTCTTTTTCTTTCCTCTTTTTTTTGGAACTCTCTTTTCTTTTCCTTTTTCTTCTCTTTTCTTTTATCTTCTCCTTTTTTTCCTTTTTTTTCCTTCTTTTCTTCCGGCTCTTTTTTCCTTCTCAACTTTTTTTTCGCCGCCAATAGGGGGGGCCGCGGCCGTTTCGGCCCACCCCTGGATCCGCCACTGCCGCAGGCTGGGGTTTTCAATTTTTTCTTTGACGGTCCAGATGGGATTTCTATGAAAGCTATAAGGTCCAAAACATGAGATGCCGTTCGCCTAAAAATTCTTATGGTCGATCGTTTTCTTCAACTTAAGTAGAACAATGTACAATATGATTGCTGGAAAGCCGGGCACGACTCAAGCATTCTTAAATTTTGTTTCAGACTTAGATAATCTACTCCTAAATTTTACAGTAATGACACTTGAATACTGAAGATAATGAGGCTTGTTTGTTGGTTCTATATCTGATCCAAGGAGAATTGATACACTTTTAATAAACAGAACCACCAGTGCTTCCACTCCTTTAAATAGAGTTTCCTGAAAAAGATGAGTTACATCAAATGAAAGAGGAGGATCTAAGCTTTACATCTATGTGTCATTTATTTATTATAATTGTGATTAGGCTATATGATTAAACATCAATAATTTTCTTTCTTTCTTTTCTTTCTTTTCTTTCTGGGACGCACCGTACAATGTTGCCTTTCTTCGCACCAGTGATCTCGAGGCAGCAGACAGCAAGAAATTGTGTAAATAGTAAAAGGTCCACGGGAGTGAATGTTAGAAGCTTTAACTAAATAAAACACACAATTCTCAAATGTTATACAAAAAAGGTTGTCTTGGGAACCACTTCGATCTTTACGGATGGGGTGCAGGGGGGGGGGGGGGCCTTTGTCGGGAGTCTTGGGGCAAAGCCCAAGAAAGTTCTTGAATGTAAATAAAATAGGACATTCAAAATAGTCGTCACGAGCAAAAGAAATTGTAATTTCCTCCTTTAAAGTCACATAGACCCTTTCATTTCATTTTAGAAATACCCTCTCTTTCCCTCTTAAAAGACATTTTTATAGAACTTTTGTTTTCGTATTGTTGTACTTCGTTTGCAGACTTCTTGGGCACATGTCGAGCAAACTCATCGGAAATGTATTATGTAAGTGTAAATTTAAGTTTCATGTTCTTCCTTTTTTATTTCATTCTCTCTCTCTCTCTCTCCCTCTCTTCTCATTTTTGCTTCCATGCCACGAATCTTTTCGGAGCGTGACCATGCAGATTCAAAGTATGCTTAAATGGGGGCATTGATGTATGTAGAAAAAAAACAGGATTAAGATCCCATGCACCGCTTAGAAATGTAAAAGAATGAGAAGAAAAATAAAGTCGGGATTCGACCTTTATGTCTAGACAAGTAGACTTCGCATTAATGCATTTCATATTAGTATTATCTTCCATCTCAGAGTGATTGATTATAGACATTATTTATATGGACAATACAGATTAAGCTGTCCGGCTCTTTGAACAAAATGCTTCAAAACAAATCGACCGTGCTGTTTATTAGCTGTTTATTTCTTCATTTAGAGTCTGTCTCTACCGTTTATTCGATTTTCATTGCCAGCCCGCGAAAACGAATTTCAAAGAGAAAATCACATTTCTAAAAGGTTCATTTTCTGCCGTTTCATATGACACCTCAATCAGTAAAAATGAGCCAGGAATAAGAAAGTTCTCTTTGTTTAAAGTAAAGCTTGCATTTCCATAATTTGATTAAACAAATTCGTTTTCACTGGCTGCCTGCCGTAGCAACAAACAGAGTTGGCAAAAGACTTAACTCCGTTTCGTTGACAATCAGCCATGCATCAAGTCTTCCGTCTTCTTTGTGCATAGCTGATCTAAGCTTTACAAATATGTGTCATTTATTTATTATAATTGTGATTAAGATAATGATAAAACATCGATAATTCTCAGTTTCGTTTTTTTTCTGGGACGCACTGTACAATGTTACCTTTCTTCGCACCGGTAATATCGAGGCAGGAGACAGCAAGAAATTGTGTAAATAATAAAAGGTCCATGGGAGTGAAAGTTAGAATCTTCAACTAAATAAAACACACAATTCTCAAATGTTATACAAAAAAGGTTGTCTTGGGAACCACTTCGATCTTTACGGATGATGTGCAGGGGGAGCCTTTGTCGGGAGTCTTGGGGCGAAGCAACAGGAAGTTCTTGAATTTTAATAAAATTTGGAAATTCAAAATAGTCGTCACGAGCAAAAGAAATTGTAATTTCCTCCTTTAAAGTCACATAGACCCTTTCATTTCATTTTAGAAATAACCTCTCTTTCCCTCTTAAGAGACTTTTTATAGAACTTTTGTTTTTGTATTGTTATACTTCGTTTGCAGACTTCTTGGGCACATGTCGAGCAAACTCATCGGAAATGTATTATGTAAGTGTAAATTTAAGTTTCATGTTCTTCCTTTTTTATTTCATTCTCTCTCTCTCTCCCTCTCTTCTCATTTTTGCTTCCATGCCACGAATCTTTTCGGAGCGTGACCATGCAGATTCAAAGTATGCTTAAATGGGGGCATTGATGTATGTAGAAAAAAACAGGATTAAGATCCCATGCACCGCTTAGAAATGTAAAAGAATGAGAAGAAAAATAAAGTCGGGATTCGACCTTTATGTCTAGACAAGTAGACTTCGCATTAATGCATTTCATATTAGTATTATCTTCCATCTCAGAGTGATTATAGACATTATTTATATGGATAATACAGATTAAGCTGTCCGGCTCTTTGAACAAAATGCTTCAAAACAAATCGACCGTGCTGTTTATTAGCTGTTTATTTCTTCATTTAGAGTCTGTCTCTACCGTTTATTCGATTTTCATTGCCAGCCCGCGAAAACGAATTTCAAAGAGAAAATCACATTTCTAAAAGGTTCATTTTCTGCCGTTTCATATGACACCTCAATCAGTAAAAATGAGCCAGGAATAAGAAAGTTCTCTTTGTTTAAAGTAAAGCTTGCATTTCCATAATTTGATTAAACAAATTCGTTTTCACTGGCTGCCTGCCGTAGCAACAAACAGAGTTGGCAAAAGACTTAACTCCGTTTCGTTGACAATCAGCCATGCATCAAGTCTTCCGTCTTCTTTGTGCATAGCTGATCTAAGCTTTACAAATATGTGTCATTTATTTATTATAATTGTGATTAAGATAATGATAAAACATCGATAATTCTCAGTTTCGTTTTTTTTCTGGGACGCACTGTACAATGTTACCTTTCTTCGCACCGGTAATATCGAGGCAGGAGACAGCAAGAAATTGTGTAAATAATAAAAGGTCCATGGGAGTGAAAGTTAGAATCTTCAACTAAATAAAACACACAATTCTCAAATGTTATACAAAAAAGGTTGTCTTGGGAACCACTTCGATCTTTACGGATGATGTGCAGGGGGAGCCTTTGTCGGGAGTCTTGGGGCGAAGCCCCAGGAAGTTCTTGAATTTTAATAAAATTTGGAAATTCAAAATAGTCGTCACGAGCAAAAGAAATTGTAATTTCCTCCTTTAAAGTCACATAGACCCTTTCATTTCATTTTAGAAATAACCTCTCTTTCCCTCTTAAGAGAATTTTTATAGAACTTTTGTTTTTGTATTGTTGTACTTCGTTTGCAGACTTCTTGGGCACATGTCGAGCAAACTCATCGGAAATGTATTATGTAAGTGTAAATTTAAGTTTCATGTTCTTCCTTTTTTATTTCATTCTCTCTCTCTCTCTCTCTCTCTCTCCCTCTCTTCTCATTTTTGCTTCCATGCCATGAATCTTTTCGGAGCGTGACCATGCAGATTCAAAGTATGCTTAAATGGGGGCATTGATGTATGTAGAAAAAAACAGGATTAAGATCCCATGCACCGCTTAGAAATGTAAAAGAATGAGAAGAAAAATAAAGTCGGGATTCGACCTTTATGTCTAGACAAGTAGACTTCGCATTAATGCATTTCATATTAGTATTATCTTCCATCTCAGAGTGATTATAGACATTATTTATATGGATAATACAGATTAAGCTGTCCGGCTCTTTGAACAAAATGCTTCAAAACAAATCGACCGTGCTGTTTATTAGCTGTTTATTTCTTCATTTAGAGTCTGTCTCTACCGTTTATTCGATTTTCATTGCCAGCCCGCGAAAACGAATTTCAAAGAGAAAATCACATTTCTAAAAGGTTCATTTTCTGCCGTTTCATATGACACCTCAATCAGTAAAAATGAGCCAGGAATAAGAAAGTTCTCTTAGTTTAAAGTAAAGCTTGCATTTCCATAATTTGATTAAACAAATTCGTTTTCACTGGCTGCCTGCCGTAGCAACAAACAGAGTTGGCAAAAGACTTAACTCCGTTTCGTTGACAATCAGCCATGCATCAAGTCTTCCGTCTTCTTTGTGCATAGCTGATCTAAGCTTTACAAATATGTGTCATTTATTTATTATAATTGTGATTAAGATAATGATAAAACATCGATAATTCTCAGTTTCGTTTTTTTTCTGGGACGCACTGTACAATGTTACCTTTCTTCGCACCGGTAATATCGAGGCAGGAAGTTCCAGGAAGTTCTTGAATTTTAATAAAATTTGGAAATTCAAAATAGTCGTCACGAGCAAAAGAAATTGTAATTTCCTCCTTTAAAGTCACATAGACCCTTTCATTTCATTTTAGAAATAACCTCTCTTTCCCTCTTAACCCTAATAAGGCCGGGGGGGGGCATTATGGCCCCCCCCCCCCCTCCACGATTTTTCTGATTGTTCGAGAACGCATATGGATGGCGCCTCGCCGCTCGCTGACTTTTTTCTTTAGAGTCTTGCGCATCTTCAAAAAAAAAAAAAAAAAAAATCGGACCTATAGTTACAAGGTCACGTGACCTTTTGTCTTTGCATGTCAGCCCGAAAATCGCTCATTAGTTTTGTGATTTGTGTACAAAACATATGGAAATGTCATTTTTCCTAAAAATAGATCTAACATTGGTTATTGGGTCTTGTTTAAAGTTTAGGTGGTTTTTGGGGGAGTCAAAATAGTTGAATTGTAGGAAGAAATGAAGAAAAAACAACAACAATAACATAAATAAGTTAAAAAAACAATGAAATACATAAGAAATTATCAAAACAAGAGATAACATAAGGAATAAGCTGGCTCTTCCAATTTTTTTTTGTCCTATTATTGTTCCAAATGGTCTAATGAATATATGTAGTGAAAAAGAATGCTTAAATATGAATAATATAGGATTTATGGGTAAAAATGTGATTTTATGACGTTATTTGCATAAATTACCATAAATATGCAAATGAGGGATTTTTTTCAAAAAATTGAAATTATCATATTGTTCTATACACTTCACTTGACATGCGTGCAAATTTTCGCGGAGATCGGCAGTTTCACGGCCGAGATCTTAGGGGGGGGCCATAATGCCCCCCCCCCCCCGGCCGTAGTAAGACTTCAAATAGCCCGGCCTTATTAGGGTTAAGAGACTTTTTATAGAACTTTTGTTTTTGTATTGTTATACTTCGTTTGCAGACTTCTTGGGCACATGTCGAGCAAACTCATCGGAAATGTAATATGTAAGTGTAAATTTAAGTTTCATGTTGTTCCTTTTTTATTTCTTTCTTTCTCTCTCTCTCTCTCTCTTCTCATTTTCCCTTCCACGCCACGAATCTTTTCGGAGCGTTACCAGATTCAAAGTATGCTTAAATGGGGGCATTGATGTATGTATAAAAAAAAAAAGGATTAAGATCCCATGCAACGCTTAGAAATGTAAAAGAAGAATACGAAAAAATAAAGCCGGGATTCGACCTTTATGTCTAGACAAGTAGACTTCGCATTATTTATTTCGTACTGTTATTATCTTCCATCTCAGAGTGATTATAGACATTATTTATATAGACCATGGACCGAGGCCTGTTTTCTTGCTTAGTTTTTTCAGGGATTTCCAGGGATTTCAAGCAACCTTGGAGAGGGAAAGCTTAATCGGCTCAGGATATTTTAGTGATGTCTGAATAGTAGTGCGATTGCCTTCGGTATTAAGCCGACTTAGCTTTTGTTCTCATTTGAATAGTATATGCATTGAAATTCCTGGGTTTCTCATCACTAATTAAAGTCCATATAAATCACCTTTATGATTAAACTGACATTAAGGCTTTGAATTAAACATCAACACCCATTACGCATCCAGACATGAGGTTGAATCGTGTCATTCCTTTTTTTATTTTGTTTTGAAGTGCTATATCATTGGACCTTCATGTTTGTTTTGTCTTTTGGCTTCGTCATCTTTTTTCATGCATGCTTGAATGACCTTTTGGGCCCGCTTAATCAACGGTCTCGCCCCGAAAGGTTACACAAAACAGAAATCGAATCACTAAATAAACAGAGAAGAATCATTGTATCGTAATAATTTAGGGAAAATGATATCAATAACAAGTTTGTTTTCTGCTGATAATCAAGTATTAAAGCGATGGTTGAGTTCTGTTTTTAGACCGCAAATGCCTTCAAAGTGCATGGATATTGCTCCTATTCTTATCTATGACCTTTCTGGTGCCCTTTTAGAACCTTAAATTACTATGAAGAAAATTTTAGACCCCAAAAATTATGTGTGAACTTTAGCCAATACGAGCGTACCAATTGAGCTCCACTTTAAAAAAACATAATGACCGTTAATTAATTATTTATTTAAAAATAACAATACATGGACCGGCTTGTTGTGCGTAATATAAGCTACAAGAAAATGCCAACAAAAAAGCCAACATCGGCATTGGCTGAAATACGACGTAAAAGGCGTTATTTCGTTTTTTTTCAAATACTTAAAAATATCTAATATTTGTGTACGTGGTACACAAGTATTAGAATTCGTTATATTTCAGCCGACTCTGAACCGATTTTGATCAAACAAAGATGATTTTGTCATTTAAATATTATGTTCTTTCAAATTTGACACTCAGTTTTTCATTATCTCACAAAAACAAAAACAAATTGTGTAACGCCCTCTGCAACAGAACCCAACTTATCCCTTTAAAGGACAGTGATCGTGAATGAGATTGGTTTGTGCAGGGTAGTGTATTTAGCTGAATAATTTCAAGATTTTATTTTAAGGAAATATAAATGGGGGCATTTATTTATGTAGACAAAAACAGGATTAAGATCCCAAGCAACGCTTCGAAATGTAAAAGAAAAATAGGAAAAATAAAGTAGAGATTCGACCTTTATGTCTAGACGTTCCATAATACATTTTGTATTGGCATAATCTCAGAGTGATTAAAGACGTTATTTATATGGATAATAAGGATTTAGCTGTCCGGTTCTAGGAACATAATGCTTTAGAACTAATCGAGCGAGCTGTTTATTTCTGTATTTGGGGACTACTGTTTATTATATTTTCATTACCAAACCTCGAAAACGAATGTATTGTGAATTTCACCAGGAAAGTTTGCAAAGGAGAACTTCGATCATATTTCGCATTCTAAACGGTTTTCTATTCACTCAGGAGAATATATTGTCGAGCAATTCAGTAAGGCAGCCCAAAGTTAGGATTTTCTTTCGCTTACTGTTGTACCTTTGCAAATGATAGTTGCCCCCCCCCCCCATCTCCCTCCCATACACCACGGCAATGTAAGGCTTTACAATTGAATGTACGATATGTAGACTGATTTATCTTAAAATCTATTGCTTTTACATTTAGAACAGGGCTCAATTGCCTATTTGCAATAAATCAATCTCCAATTTATCTTTGTGCAATCCAGGGGCCAGATGTGAATGGGAATTAACCATTTCGCCATTGGGCCATATTTTACCCATTCAGCTACGAATGAGGTACCACATTTTCTAGACCTCCTTGATGCTCGCACATTTCGGGAGAAGTTGCACGAAGGCCACTCCCCCCCCCCCCCCCCCGCACACGCGGACACAAGCACACACATTCGCATATAACCCCACACTCCCGTATACACCTCCAGTGGTGGATCCAGGGGTGGGCCGAAACGCCCCCCCCCCCCCCTATTGGCGGCGCAAAAAAAATGAAAAGGAAAAAAGAGGAAGAAAAGAAAGACAAAAAAGGGTAAAAAAAAAGGAGAAGATAAAAGAAAAGAGAAGAAAAAAGAAAAGAAAAGAGAGAGTTCAAAAAATAGGAAAGACAAAGAAGAGAGGAGCCGGGGAGAAAGAAAGACAACGAAATGGCACTAAAAATCAGTGACAGTAACGACGAATAAGGGAAAGACAAGGGAAGGGGTGGGGGTGCGTGAAGGCGGATGCATTGAGGGGGGGAGGGGTGACTGGCCGTATTCTTATTTTTAGGTTATGCGAAACTGAGTCGGAATTATGCTTATTTTCAAAAAATCTTAGCATGCTTGTTTATGTTAAGCCGTAGTGCATACAAAGGTTAGTGTACAAACACTTCTGAAAAGGCCGCGCCCGGCCCCTCCAGAGAACGGCAGAATGGTAATCTATAAATTCTGGGGTCATTCTCGATGGCTTGGGAGCCGTTATTGAAGAGGGGGCCGGCCCTACTCGAATGGTAGTGACGGTAACGATGGATAAGGGAATAAGGAGGAAGGGATGCACATGCAGGCGCGGGGGGGGGGGGGGGGGGTGTAGAACCCCCCCTCAATTTTCGTTTGGTTTGTGTTTTGGAGGAAACCCCCTTCCCCCCTCCTTTGATTTGTTTAATTAAAAAAAAGAATTGTGCTAATGGGTGACCAAAAAAGGGTTGCCTTTTCTGGAATTCCAAATAGTTTTCATTGCAATCATGGTTGTAGCACAGGCTGTTTCTTATATTTACACCACAATAATTCAAATTTCATTTCATAACACCTGCAATTAATGCAATAGGGGGTGGAGCCTTTCTTTCCTTGAAAATTTAAAAATACCCAATATTCGGGCAGCGAGATGCCCGAATATGCATTTTATATATCTTATCTGGTATATTTTGGTGATTAATAACACTTTCACAACATACTTTTGCTCGCTCGCTCGCTTCGCTCCCACGCCAAATTGTGAACCAGAAAATTAATATTCGGGCAAGAAGCTTCAGCCCCCCTAATGATAATGTCGAAAATTTTGCTCAAGCGCGAGCATAACTTAAAACGGGATATATGTTGATATTAGACAAGAGACGTGACGTGAGCCTCCCCCTTCCAAAATTGTGCCCGCTTGTAGGTAGTGTTACGGTGCTTCTAATATGACCTTGTCAGTATGTGTATGTTCAGATTCAATTCAATTCATATTTATTTCATTTCCAACAGAAAGATAAACAAAGGTATTACATCTATTATTACAGAAAGTATGACAAAAATGTATGTACATAATTCATTTTTTGTTTGTAACTATACAAATACTCTTTACACATAATAAAATAATTACAAGATATTCTTAATTTCTGAGGAAATGGGGGGATCCACTAAAAAGCAGTGTTGGTAGTTTGTGGATCCCCCCAGAAGAAAAAATATTGTTTCAGATGAAATAACGGTCTGCGCGATTTTCAAATTTCCGCCTCCCCCCCCCCCCCTATTGGAAAATCCTGGATCCGCGCCTGAATATACTGTTTAAGAATCATACTTTGCAGTTGAGTGTGATGGTCTGAATATTAAGACAATTTTAAGATTTGTGACGTCGCAGGGCGAAAAGTTTTATGATGAGAAAAACAACAACAAATCCTGATGGGTTTTAAGCACAATTTAATCGTGAAAGACTGAAAATACATTTCATGTTATATCAATTATAAATGCGAGCGAGCTTTGGGGGGAAATAAATGAAAAAGTTGCTCTAAGTTGCTCTATAGGGGCGTATGTTATGGAGAAAGAAAAAGGGGTACTTTTCAGAAAGAAAAAGGACACTTATTAGAAAAGAAAAGGGGCACTCACCAGAGATTATAAAGGTACTTATGATAAAGGAAAAGGGGCATCTGTCGAAGGAAAAGGGCCACCTATCAGATTTTAATAGGGGAATTTATCAGCGATGAAAATTAGTTTTTTGAAAAGGGGAAGGGGATGTTATGAAAAAAGGGAAAAGGGGCATTTATCAGAAGGAAATAGAGTAATTAATGAAAAGGGGACACGTGTCAAAATAAAAGAGGCACATATCAGAGGTGGAATAAGCACGTATGAGAAGGGGAAGGGGAACTGCTTAAAAAGGAAAATGTCACTTTTCAAACATAGAAAGAGGCACCTTTTGCCCCCCCCCCCCCACCTCCCCCCCCCCCCCCCTATGTTTTCCTTTTGATGTCTTTCTTCATTTCCTTCTCTATGTGTTTGGCAAAATGTTCCCTTTAGTTCACCTTTTCCAGTTTTTTCTCAAATCTCTTTATTGACATTATATTTGTATCTCCTCTATCTTTCTCTCTCTCTCTCTCTCTCTCTCTCTCTCTTTCACGCGTACTTATTGGCACCCGTTCGTTAAAAAAATTGGTCTTAGTGGAAGCAGACAAATCCAGGGGGGGGGGGATTATAGAAATCGAACAAAGAAGAAAGTCATGAAAATTGACACTCGAGATCGATAACTTTCTCCTTGTCAAGTTGGTCCTGATGTGTATAATGCGTAGGCCAGGGGTTCTCAAACTTTTTCTTTGTCGGTCCAGAAGTGATTTCTATGAAAGCTGGAAGGTCCGAAATGACACTTGTATACTGCAGATAATGAGGCTTGTTTTTGGTCTATATCTGATCCAAGGAGAATTGTTACAGTTTTAAAAAACAGAGCCGCCAGTGCTTCCACTCGTTTAAATAGAGTTCCCTGAAAAAGAACACCACATATCCTGGAATTTGAATGAATTTTCTTTAAACTTTCAAAATGCCTCTTACGTGGATTTCTTATTTGGATGAATCGCTATGACGTTTTAATATAAATTAATTATTGAGTGGGCTTATTTTGCTTTCTAATGGATCCATACAACATGGCAGAGCCTTTTCAAGAGAGAAATTGTCTTTAGGAGAGAAAAAGAGGTTATTTCTAAAATGAAATGAAAGGGCTATTTGGCTTTCAAGAGAAAAAATTGTCTATAAGAGAGGAAGAGAGGTTATTTCTAAAATGAAATGAAAGGGCTCTTGTCAAATAGCCCTTTCATTTCATTTTTTCTCTCGAAATAAACTCTCTTTCTCTCTTATAGACAATTTTATGAGATGGAATCTTCAATCTGAAGCCAATTTGGGCTCTTTGAAAATAGCACACTAATGGGGGCAGTGCAATTTAAATTTTAAGGTATGGATTAGAGTTTTTATCGCTCTTGAAAGTCAAATAGCCCTTTCATTTCACTTTAGAAATAAACTCTACATCCCTTGATATTTAAATTGCGCTGCCCCTATTGTGTCCTCTTTTTAAAGAGCACAACAGAGCCCTCAGATTAGGCACCAAGTAGCAAAACAAACCCTTAACACTGGACACAACATTCAATGGGATGATGCCCACACCATTGAGTTTGAAACGCACTTCTGGTCAAGAATGGTAGAAGAAGCAATCTGTATAAAAAGGATGAATCCTTCACTGAATAGGGATTCTTGATATTGTTACCTTTCTTCGCTTCAGTGATCTCGAGGCAGCAGACAGCAAGAAATTGAGTAAATAATTTGCTGTTGCCGGGAGTCTTGCATGGGGCGGAGCCCCAGGAAGTTCTTGAACTTTTAAACAAATTAGGACATTCAAAATAGTCGTCATGAGCGATAGAAATTATAATTTCCTCCTTGAGAGTCACATAGCCCCTTTCATTTCATTTTAGAAATAACCTCTCTTTCTCTCTTAAAGACAATTTTATATAACTTCTGTTTTCGTATTGTTGTACTTTCGTCCGCAGACCTCTTAAGCACGTGTCGAGCCAACTCAGTCGGAAATGTAATTTTCCCTAAAGCTCGCTCGCTCGCATTTATAGATGATACAATTATATGTCACCTAACAAAGGTCTTTTCAGTCTTCCGTTATGAGAATGTGCCCATCATGATTTGGTTTTTTCCTCTTTATAAGATGTAATTTTTCACTCTGCGACCTCACAGATCCTACATTTTTTCTCGCTCGCTTTGCTCGCTCGCAAATGAATATTCAGACAATCACATCCAGCCGAAAGTGTGATGCTTAGGCAATATTTTGTATAATATATAAAGAAAAACAAATATTGAAATCGTCCCTGATAATGGAATCACAATGAAGGGGTATATACCAATGTCTAAAAAAATGTATATTTTCGCTTTGAGATTTCGCTTTGTAGGTGCCCTTTTTTGTTGGTGCTTTCCACTTTGGAAATAGCTCCGCCGCCCCTGCTTACGCATTAGCGCCAGGACGCGCCAGCGTTAATTTCGTGCTTGCGCGCACAGGGGTGTCTTGGGGGGATGTCCTATCTAGCTCTGAAGCTGAATTTTTTAAACTGGATTCGTGCGATTCGGTTAATACTTTTAGAGGGAGTCTAAGGGGGGATGTGCCCCCCTCTGAAGCTGATTTTTTTTTGATTTTTGAAACTGGATTCGTGCGTTTTGATTAATATTTTTTTGGGGAGTCTGATTTCATTTCAAAACACCTGCAGTTAATGCGGGATGGGGTTGCAGCCTCTCTTTCCCCGAAAATTAAAAAATTACCAATATGCATTTTTTTATATCTTATCTCGTATATTTTGGTGACAAATAACACTTTCACAACATACATATGCTCAAATTTCCGCTCGCTCGCTTTGCTCGCTCGCCAAATTATAAAACCAGGAAATAGATATTGGGGCAAGAGGCTTCAGCCCCAACTGATGAAAATGACGAAAAAAATTGCGCGCGAGCATAACTTGAAAACGGGGAATGTTGATATCGGACAAGGGACGTGACGTGAGCATGTCCCCTTTCCAAAATTGTGCCCGCTTGTAGGTACCAGTACACTGCTTCTAATATGACCTTGTCAGTATTGGTAAGTTCAAATAACGGTCTGCGCGATTTACCGAATTTTCGGCCCCCCTATTGGAAAATCCTGGATCCGCGCCTGCACCTCCACACACATACGCACACAAGCGCACACGCACACACCAATACACACACACACACACACGTTGTACGCTAGAAAGCAAGCTACGCCAAATGAAACTGTTCTCTTCTTAAAGGAAACACCCCAAGAAAATCCACTACAACTGAAAATTAGAACAAATTACATATGGATGGAAAGATTTTTCTCTTGAAAAAACACGAATAATTTGCTGAGAAATCATATAGATATCATGGACAGGCGTAAAATGCCATTTTCCAAGACCATTCTCAGACCCCTGAACCCCCTGAACGTAAGCCAAACACACGAGCTAGCGAGCCCTGAATAGTGACGTCACATACTGGACAAACACAGCCAGCTATATAGACTTGCACTCGTTCACCTATACAGTTAGCCTTTTAACAAGGCATCGTGACTCTGGCTTTTTTCCACCCCAATCAGCGGCTGAGATGAATCTAGAGACCCGTGGTGAACGCGCGATCGAATGGCGGTAGCCGCGAGAGCCTTTTGCAATCTAGGTTTTACTGCTCTGCATGAATTATTCATAGCTTTGAATTTATTGACCAATTAGAACGGCCATCCCCCAGTTGGCTTCGTTCGTGATTCGTTCATTATCAAAACATGTAAAAAAGGGTAAAAGACGTAAATACGTTTTGCTTATGAGATGAACATATAATTTATAGATACAAAATATCACATTCAAATTTATTTTAAATGCAAAATTACAATGAAATAGGAAGCATTTGATGACTTATGCTAACAATCATAAGTGAGATAATTGGACTTTCCCTGTATATAAAATGAACCAGTCTCGTTTTCGTTCCATGTAGAGGTCAGTGGTCTTAGCCCGAACGTCAGTTCATAGTAGGTCCATGTTTGTACTATATGTACAGTTTACTCAGTGTGAGTGTGTGTGTGTGTGTGTGTGTGCGATGGATACTATTATGCTGACGTAATGCGAGGATACGTTCGGTGATTGGACGCTACCATTTCAGTAGAGAATTCCAGTCGGAAACATTTAGGTTAAAGGCACACTGTCCTACTTGTAGCTACACTGTTAAAAAAAACAGTAGATTTTACAGAGAAAAAAATACAGAACCATTCTTTAAAGTGTTGTAACAGCAAATTTTCTGTAATTTAACAGGACAAATGTCTAGAAAAAATGAAGATTTTGTTTTTTTACAGGCAATTTGCGTGATTTCAGATCCCATATACAGATTTTTTACAATTCTACGGAATGTTCTTTTTTTATTAAGAAAACTTCATTTTTTAACGGATAATAAAAAAGAAATTACAGAAAACAAAAATACAGAACCATTCTGTAAATTGATGTAACTGGAATTTTCTGCAATTTAACAGGACAGATTTCTATAAGAAAGGGAGATGTTTTTTTTTAATAGGAATTCTGTATGCTTTCAGATCCAATATGCAGATTTATTATGATTCTACAGAGCGTTTTTTTTTTTCAAAGTAAACCTCATGTTTTAATGAATAAAAAGAAAGAATCTACAGAAATTAAAATACAGATTCATTCTGTAAAAATGTAAACTAGAAACTTTCTGCAATTTAACAGATCTCTAAAAAGAAGATCCCATGTAAATAAATGGAGTGTCTTTTTATTCAAAGTAAACCTCATGTTTTAATGAATAAAAAAAATACAGGAAACAATAATACAGAACCACTCTGATAATTAATGTTACTTGACATTTTCTGCTGTGAAAAGGACGGATCTCTCTCCCTCTCTAAAAAAAGGATTGTTTTTTTCTTTATGGAAATTCGTAGGCCTATGTTTTTAAGCAGATTTTGCTTTTAATTCTACAAAGTGTCGATTTATTCAAAGCAATCTCATTTAGTTTAATGAATAAAAAAGACAGAATTTATAGAGGAAAATACCGTAAACAATTCTGTAAAATTAATAGCTGAATTTCACTGCAATTTGACAGAAATCTAAAAAAGA
This sequence comes from Strongylocentrotus droebachiensis, assembly GCA_035222895.1. Lineage (NCBI taxonomy): Eukaryota > Metazoa > Echinodermata > Echinoidea > Camarodonta > Strongylocentrotidae > Strongylocentrotus > Strongylocentrotus droebachiensis. The sequence goes on along the minus strand of JAVYIG010002846.1, from coordinate 136,137 downwards.
AGTTGATGAGGGTTTTTTTTCAAGGACATTCAGATCCCCTATAGATATTTAATGTTCTACAAAATACCCTTTTCAATTAAAAAAAAAAAAGACCTTAACTGCCTTTTAATGCCTTAAACTCAACAACGTAAAATAATTTGCGGTAAAAATACAAAACCTTTCTGTTAATTGACTCAAGCTGCCGAATTCGGGCACATTTAAAAGGGAAAGAAGATTTCGTTTTTACCGGAAATTAGTCTGCTTTTATCAGAGGTTATGCTTTATATAGGCCTAAATTTTAGTAGGCTAGGCATAATTATATATATACTTCAAAGTTCATGTAGACCTCTCAGAAATCTTTTTTTTTTATGCCATAAAAACAACACGAACTCCCACGAACTGAAACTGTAACTATACCGGTACCGTAATTTTTCTGCATCTTCTTAATCTTCTTCTTTTTCTTCTTTTCTATTCTTTTTTTCTTTTTTCTAACAGGAAGTTTTAATAGTGCTTTCATATCTTATTCAGATTTCTGTTTTTTTATTTTATTTTTTCTTTCTTTTCTTTTTTCTTGCCGCCAACTTTTTTGTTACCGTTAGCGATAGCGTGTAACATGCATGCGTGCACTTCGTTCGCGCCCATATATGCATGCATGGCGATCGATCAGATCAGAGTACCGAAGCCGTGACGTCACTGCCCCCAGACGACCGCTTGACTGGCTCTACACAAAAGGTTGCTATGCGTGGCTGAACCGCCCGACATCGCGCGTGCGACTTTTTGCATTGACTTTGCATTAGCAAATATGGACGCCATTTCGATAACAGCCTTAGCATCTTTTTTTTCAGACGAGCCGAAATCACTGCAACGAGGGGAAAACCACTACAAATCAGACCATGTAGAGAAATTTGATTATTTTCCAGGTGAACTACGTGGAGTTGTTAGAGCCAGCATGAAAGACAAAAGTTACAACGTTGTGGTGAGTTTTGTAGTTCACGAAAAAATGTCATGTCTTCACATGCACAAACACAAATATGCGCGAGTGGGACTACTGTCTGTAGTCCCACTCGCGCATATTTGTGTTTGTGCACAGTAAATTCAACGACTGTCGGGGGTTTGAAATTGAACTAGGCTTTGCAAAGTTTGTGACATGAACTCCGTGATTTATTTCTCGGTTTGAATACTAACTCATTGAACATGATTATCATTTACTCCATCCATATGATCATATCCTTTAAAAAATGAAGGAAAATAGTCAAGGTCGAAAGCCAGTTGCCTTCACTTCAGATTCAGAATCAGAGCTAACGTAACTAAAGACAAATTACAGCCTCATACACGATGGCCAGCTCCAGTGTGCTTTACCCATTTTTGTTTTGTTTTCAGTGAAAACATATATTATGAATATGTTCTGTATTTTATTGTTTAAAAATTCTATATAATAATTACTTACATGGATGGATTACACAATGAATTAACATTATTTTTTAAATAACTTTATGACTTTAATTGGCATTTTCAGTGCTATTTTGTTATTATATTCTAATTGGTTTTCTCTTTTTTTATTTCTCAAATTAATTTGTAGGTACAGCTGGGTGAGAAGAGCATTACCTCGTCAAGGTGCGACTGTCCGCGTGGTCACTACAAGTGCAGCCACGCAGCAACCCTCATCATCTTTGGCATCCACAACATCAGCAGGACAGACGTTGAATGCCAGTGGCGTAAGAAGAAGGGACCAGCAACCGTTAAATCTGTTGATGAGATGTACCCGCCACCAAAGGACTATAACCCTCTTACGAGGAGTATTACCAATGATGACCGCAACTGGCTTCAAAATGAACTAAAGACTTGTGGCCAATTCACCGGGATGTACTGGCTTTTATCCCCAGAGCCTGACGTCCAGCCACTACCAGTCCCTTCAGTAGAAGAACTGATTCTTTCGCCAGCCTTCCTGAAAGCGAACCTGAATGTTGATTTTCTTCAACTATGTATACAGGGTGTCCCATGAACAATGCCTGACACACTTCTGATAGCACACAGATCAACTTATTAATACCATTGGTAAGAGCAACATTTCCTTAAGGCCCTGTCACATTAGGCTTTGGTGACTTGCGAGGAAAATTTTTTTGCTACCCAGGGGTCCCCGCAGATGGTCCCAGTGCGGGCCATCTGTAGGGACCCCTGGGTAGCAAAAAAATACCTTTAGTAACTTTAGTAACTGACATCAAAATCACAACATGTTCATAGTAGTTTTTGCTTTATAACACTTTGGCAAAACTTGGTGAGCTGTAAAAAAGACCAGGCTGAATGAAATCTTAAATGGATGGTCTGTGGGGAATTAGTCTATAGCAACTGATTTAACTGCTTGCAAATAGAAGTGTTTTGAAAGTTATTAATGATATGTTACTCTTTCAACCTGCAAATTGCTTATCTTATGGACCAAAAGTGACTGGCAGATTTTTTTAAATAGGATATGATGCATGAAGAAAAGATGGTAAAAAAGCTTTTGATAAACAAGCCAATAGATTATCAGATCAGTTTGCTATGTTACTTGTATTTTACTTTAATTTGTATAGGCATGAGAGAAGAAAGCCTCACTAGGTCCTATATATGTATTCCTCTATCATTTGATATATATTTGTTCTTTTGAAGGTTGTTTTTAGTATAGTTGGTTTACATAATTTCTTTCCTATGTTCCTTGACCAAAACCAGTACAAACTCTCAATGTGTGTTCCAATATCACACAACTTTGGCTACATTTGGCTCGTTGGTGGGCAGTTTTGAACGTACATTATCAATGCAAGTTTAGATGGCTAGTTTCCCTTTTAATATTTCAGTTGTGTTTTGTGTGAAAACCTATGTCAGAGCTGCCAACCAGTAAGATTTTTTCGTTTTTTGGTGTTTTTTGTTAAATCGTATAGAAAAATCATCTCTATATGTCTCTATTTCATAAAACTTACATAAGTATTGGTAATTGGATGAATGTGTATTTCAGGTAACTTCAACTTTCAAGTAATTTGTTTTCTCCCAATCATAGCAATGTGATCCAATGTCTTTAATCATGTTGTTAAAACCACTGTGTTTATACCTGTGTTTCAATGTTGTTGTTTTTTTTTCATCTGCAAGAGCAGTGCACATCAGTTTTGGGGACCAAAGAATACAATTTTCATTCCCAGAGGTTGGCAGATCTGTAAAAAGTTTGTAGTCCAAGGTACTTATATGGATATAAGAACAACCCATGTCTCTCTCTTAGCTATGTACTTGAAATGAATTGTCATGGACCTGCATTGTTCTTATATTCATACATGTATATTAAATTTAATATAATGTTGACAGAACAAATTTAAAGCAAAAAAGTATTTACTTTGTAAGCAGTTGCTAGCAAATCGCAAGCGACTCGCACTCGCACTGCGATACAACAATATTACATTTTGAAATAGTTGAGAAGAGGATCGGTTGAAAAATACAAATTTTTGAGGTGCTGAGTATGTACTAATTTGTGTTTTCAAAGGTTGGCAGCTATGCTATGTACATCATCTTCATCTTTTATTGGAAACATGTACATATTTTTCATTGAGGCAAGTGGGTATTTTGAGAACAAAAATAGACATTTGTATGCTGTTTAGGAAAATAATGTACATTATGCCATCTTCAATCATGAGAACTGATGGCCATATTAATTTGATATTCTTGGCCCGAACTCACAAAGGAGGCTTAAAGGAGAATAAAAGTTAGACAGTCACATGATTTCAGTGAATGGAGAAGAACAACAAGACTTAACAGTAAAAGTTTGAGCAAATTTGGATAATCCGTTTTCGAGTTATGTATTTTTGAAGTTTTAGAAAATCCTTATTATGGACTTCCTTAAGTTGGCAACTTCGCCAGAATTTGTGATGTCATTGTGCTCAACTCTCCATTGGTTATGTACAGAGAGTTTCACTTTTTTCTAATTTTCATCAAAAATAATATTTCCGCCAGTGTATTTTGTTTTTGTATGACATGGCTACATCAATTCTGCAGTATGTCTGAAAGAATCAATACAATTGCCCTTTTAATATTTTATAAAAATAAAATGTTGTGAAACTCTCTGTACATAACCAATGGAGAGTTGAGCACAATGACATCACAAATTCTAGCGGAATTGCCAACTTAAGGAAGTCCATAATAAGGATTTTTTAAAACTTCAAAAATCCATAACCCAAAAAAGGATTATCCAAATTTGCTCAAACTTTTACTGTTAAGTCTCATTGGTATTCTCCATTCACTGAAATCATGTAAATGTCTGACTTTCATTCTCCTTTAAACTCTGTGGGGGGTTAAATCATGGTCTATGTAGATTTTGTGTATAATTTGCGCTTAATTTAGCGTGTATGCTGAGAAAGGTCCAATATGAAGGCACGCTGTATGGCAAAGGGCGCTCAATTCATGCTTGTTGCTATGATTTTAAACCATAGCTTTAAACCATGGCAAAAATCATGAATTTCTAGTACTTTGCCAAAAGCGTGCATTTATACTGGATCTTTGTCAGCTAATCATACACAAAATCTGCATAAACCATGGTCTAAACTTAAACTTCCTTTGTGAATTCCGACCATTGAGTGTGTGACCCTCAAATCGAGCAGAATTGCATCAAAATATCATCAGGTTAGATTTAGTGTGCATTTTGTTTACATTTTCTATGTTACAATGGACATGTTTGAAATAGACCCCCCCCCCCCCCCCCCCCCGGCACAGTTTTAGCATTGTTATAGCACATCTGAAAGAGCACCTCAAAGTGGTCTTAGGGATCCCGTTAGAATTTGGTTTAGATGGTTGATTGGAAGGCTTCTCTTCTACCCAACCAGAAGAGCGACATGTTATGATCCTTGGACTGTGATTTGTATTTGTCTGCACTTCACACTATTTGCAATATGATATCTGATCATGCCAATCATTTATTTTTTTAGAAATGTGTTAAATTATGTTTTGTATGTGTTTAAATATGCCAATCACATACAAGTCATGTGTTGCAGTAGGTTCTATGCCTCCAGATTTTAAAGGTTTTCATTATTGGTTTGAGCCAAAATAATCTTTGTAAAGGAATGAAGAATGCAGGTGCCCTTTTCTTTAGGCATCTATACAGGGTGAGTCAGAAAAAAAAAGTCCACTTTCAAAAATCTATATAATCTCTAATGTATGTTATTCTTCAAAGACTGTGGTATGTCCTAAAAGAGTATCTTCCTCTTTTATTTGGTATAAATTTTATCAGGTTTATAGCATGAATGTCATGCTTGTCTATACAGGAGGCCCTTTTTTTTGAGAGAGAGAGAGGAAATAAAATTTCACCTGCGCCAGAAGTGGTGGCATGTCGATCATGAATTAGCAATAAATGATATACCTCGGTTAAACATGACTCTTTACGATTTCATATCATGGGGGGGGGGGGGGGCACCCCGTAGGCTATATAGTTTTTTGTTACATTTTATATCTTTGTTACTCACTGAAGTTTGCTTTTATTGTTTTCTTGTTGATTAAGCTCCTTGCAGATCAGTATTTACATGTTTGTAATTGGTAATGATAAATGAACCCTTTTAAAACTACAAAATGTTGCAGTTGTTTGTTAGGCCATATAGTTTTTGTTACATTTGATATATTTGCTACTTACTGAAGTTTGCTTTTATTGTTTTACTGTTGATTAAGCTCCTTGCAGATCAGTATTTACATGTTTGTAATTGGTAATGATAAATAAACCCTTGAAAAACTACAAAATGTTGCAGTTGTTTGTTTGACTGACTTGTGTATCTGTACAATTAAAGCAGGTGCCTGCAGCAGTCACAAGATTTATTTTTTTAGTGTGTGTTTTGATGGTAACTACACACTCTAGCATTAAGGTCTTACAGATTTTTCATGAACATGTTTGTAGGATTTCTATAGGATATAATTTAAATAATTTCATGAGAAATTTCATTTATTACACACAAATGTTATAAAACAGATTGGCTGTAAATTATGAATCATGCTATAAAATTACAGAATTTCTCGAGACTTCTGCAAGCACCCTGCCCTTTTTATTATTTTTTCATTCCGTTATAATTTTTCTATTTTTTATTTTTGTTTATTTTTTATTCATTTTTTTTTTACATGCCGATTTTCTGTTTCAAAACAGATGGACTGTAGATTTTGAAGAGAAATATGTAGTCAAATTAAAGCACTCCTGTAAACCTTGATTCAGGCACTCCTCTGTCTTTATTTTAAAGATAAATTTCATGTATCACAGATGGCTTGTTATTAAAAAGATGAGCTGTAAATTTTGATAGTAGATCTGCTGCAAAATTACAGGAGTTCCTTGTAGTTCGGCAAGTTATCTTTCTGTTTTTTTAAGAATAAATTTCATTTATCATATGCAGATTTGCGGCTAAAAAACAGATGAATTGTAAATTGTGAAAAGAAAAATGTGGCAAAGCTAAAGGATTCCTGTAAACCCTGAATCAGACACTTTTCTGTCTTTTTTGTTTACAAAAATGAAATGTTATAATCACTTACAGATTGTATGTTATTAAACAGATCAGCTTTAAATTATGGTTACAAATATGGTGTAAAAAAAACTGGAGTTCTCTAGAGTTCTGGAAAAATATATATATAAAAAACAGAAAATTTGTATTTATCACCTCCATATTTGCTGTTAAAAAACTGATGACTTGTGAATTGTGATAACAAAGTTCTGTAAAATTACAGGAGTTCTCGAGACTCTGCTGCAGGCACTTTTCTGTATTTTTATGGAGAATTTTTTTAACAGTGTACTTGCTCCCTCTATATAGAAAACTTCCCCAATCGGTGCCTGTTGGTCCCCCATGATCCTCTTTTTCTTATCTTAAATGAGAGCTGAGTTAATGAGATAGTCACCTGTCACAGTGACCTCGCTGGCTCGCTGGGTGGTCTAATCCCTTCTAGCTGAAGTAGTAAAGTCTGCCTTTAACATAAGAAATCCAACCTGAATTACCTAAAGCTACTTGGCTGTGCTACTCGCTCTGTCGTTCCCTCGGGTTTTCGCGATTAGTCTCTTTTTAGTCGCTCGGCGTCTATCAGACAATGTGGCCTTGCTCGATTTAGGTGGTCTGTCTTCACTTCTTATGATAGATTTGAGAATGGGAGAAATTATATAGACATATAAACAATGATGATCATGATGATATTGCTCGCGAAAGACGGGAATGTAGAATCCAGTTTTGAGAAAAAGTCATGTCCCATAGAGAATACACGTAAAATGTGAAAAATTGACATGCCTCCTTTAATCGCAAAAATACGCCATGATGCCTTTGTCAAAATGAAAAATCGTGATTACTGTACTCGTAGAGAATTGTCTCAGCTAGAACATATCCGAATTCGGAGGAATATCGATCATTTTTTACAGAGATACAATCAATGTTCTAAAAATATGCTGACGTCATAATAAGCAAATAGAAATTTTGAGTTCAGAGGCCATTATGATGACGTTATGAGTTCATTGAGGGTCAAATGAGACATGAAATCATATCTACGATTCATACTCCATCCAAATATGAAAATAAAATTTGGAGTCAACAGGCATCTTAAAGAGCTACAATGGATTTTGTATAGGCATGTTTTTGCCCATATATGCTATGTATTACAAGAGTTCACACGCAAGTACATGTATCTTAAACGGACGCTCATTCCGTTATTAATGTTCACAAACAGGTGAACAAGGTATCAAAATGCTTGCAAAAATGTGCCAAATTCGGCGATTCTATGTTGCAAAATGCCATGACGCGCGAAAACGCGCGCGTTTTTTTTTTTTTTGCGAAATGCTTAAAATGACCTGATTCGTACTCTCGTTTAATAGTTGAGTGATTTTGAGCATTTTTTAATTTTGACGCACGCGTACGCGCGTGTCATGACCTTTATTTGACCTTTGATGACATGACCTGTTGACCCTTGACCTGAAGTATATGTGATATAAATATGAATGACCTTTGATGACGCATAATGAAGATATGATTGATAATGTGATTTCACAAAATGGCGCCTAGATGACGTCACGATAATTTGATGACCTTGAAAATGTTCCTGTCACGTCTCATGACAATGACCTATGACTGTGCCAAAATTAAAAGAAATTAACACAACCGAAAGGTCGAGAGAATTTGTCTCCTTTGTGAAATATTGCGTCACAAATTATAACACATTTCGTAGCATTGAAGCTAAAAATAAAACATTATTAATGTAATAATCTGCAATTATATTTCTATTTGTATAATATTAAAAATGTCCTCAATTAAGTGGTCATTATCCACAGTTCATTTCATTTTTTCACATGATTAGAATTAAAATGTACTTTCCACCCCATTTCTTCATTGTCTATGTATTGATATGATGATGGTTTCAATAGGGCACAGGTTAACCCTTTTTTTTGGGGGGGGGGATATGTGTCCATTAAATTGTCATTAAAGCCCCACTTCACTACGTATAGCTACTTGCGCCCTCTATATAGCAAACAATGCCTAAGCGGTGACCGTTGGTCCCCATGATCCCCTTTTTCTTATGTCAATTGAGAGCTGATTTGATGAGATAACCACCTGTCAGTGACATTGCAGGGAGGTCTAATCCCTCCGGGCAAAACTAGTGCAGACGGGCTTTAAAACATTTGAAGGCATAATAGCACTCAATCATGGATTTGGATTAATTCTACTACATTTCTTTCATTTGGATAATAAATAATTCAATTGCGATATCAACACAAAATATCTGCCTCAGTCTACGAACCTAATACTGATAACATATAATTTCAATAGGTGATGGGTTAAGCCAACTGAAATCATTTTAAGGTTGATTCTTTGACAGCCTTTGCGATTTATTCCTATTCTACGACATTTTCCATCCTACACTTGATATAACGCTTTGTTATGTTCATTGTAAAATGATGCACATTGAATTAAATAAATAGAACTGGACGTTAAATAAAAGATACCCTTGGCAAGAATTGAAGAGGACAGAAAAATATTCCACGAGAATGTCTGTACCTGGACTGAAATCACTCGTTATAAAACTCAAAATCAAATACATGGCGTATGTACAGAGATCTGTATGACACTTATAATGATAATATGTTCACAACTTATCAGTAACATAATAACGAAATGAAAAGACATCTGATCACTAAAACTATACACCCTGCAAGGGCAAACCTTGAGAACAGAAAATTGTTTAAATGACAGATATGAATAAATAGACGATAAAACATTTGTTGGTACATCATGCACATAAGTGCATCTTTCAATATGTTAACAAAACTGAGAACTTGAACAGTCCAAAATCTTTAAAAATGCCTTTATAAAAGTTGAACGAAACATTTAATTTGGTGAAAGTGCAGGAAGTTTTATAATAGATTTTAATTTGATAAAATCTGCCCAACAGGATAGGATTCAAAAGACAACATGAATTTGAATTGCTTATCTACTGAAACCTATTCAACTTCAACTATTGATAGGAATAATTCATCTTGGGGGAAGTTTCTCTGAACTGTATCAATTCAGCTCTTTCAAGACTCGTAATGAAGGAAATTATTAACATATTCTGCAAATTGCGACAGAATTTAGAGTTAGATACGGTATTCAAAATGTCATGCTTCGTTCAAAGTGCATTTGTTATAACCCCAATTATGACGGCACGTATAGAGTACCTTTGTTACGTTCCAAAAAGAGATTAATTTATATTTTGCTCATGAGCTCACTGTGACAATCATGAAGGCAGAGAGAGAGGGCAGATATTTACCATTTCTTTCTGACTCCTCCTTTCGACACTACCATGGGTGTCAATCCTTACGTAATACCTATTGTTCAGGGGGGATGAATGAATAGATCATCCCCCCTGAACAATAGGTATCAATTACAGATCTACGCCCATGGACACTACCATACATAAAAATACCCAGGTTAAGTCGAAAACAAAGCTCCTAGCTGCATTAATGCTTACCCTACACTATATATTTACAAGTGTATGTACAAGGTATGAAAACAGCAGTCAGAGAAGATCTGCGAGCCTCGTCTCACTCGTTCGCATGTAGAAATGTGAATATCATGATCATGTTTGGAGTAATAACCGACGCAAATTTTTTTTTGACAAATTTGCTTTCAGCCAATCAGATACCATGATTTCAGTAGCTTATAACAGTAGCTTGTAACTTGTTATTGATATCAAATTTTATGAAACGGGGCCCAGGACAGTTTTTCCGTTTGGAGCCAGAAGGTTGTTAATGCATATCACTAAAGACAGAGTTAACAGCCTTCTGGCTCCAAACAGACAATCTACTTATCTGTTTCAATATGGAGAAAATGATTGACAGACCTTGTAGGTCCACACACTGCAGTCTTTCATTTACTAGCACTATCAATCTGTTTAAAGGTAAAGACCAGTATTGGCAATGCCCCAATTTCAAAAAATGAAATGGAAGCTCTCATTACCAATCATGTGAAAGAATATGTTTTGACTAATACATGATGATAACAAATTTGCCGGGAAACCGCCTACTAATTCATATATTTGGTAAATTTATTTCTCTCATGGTCTGGTGAGAGAAATAGGGTAGTCCCATATACATCTTTCTATGTATAGTGCTTGTAACTTTACGAAGAATGAGCCAAATTTCTTATCATTTTGATGATGCCAGAACCTTGCAGATGCTAGATGCTAGATGATCGACCTTTTCTGATCGATTCCACAACGTTTCTTTCACAATGCAATCGCATGACCATTACTGGTCTTTACCTTTAACCATGGACCTATTACGGATGGACATTCATCGTTTTCTTAACGAATTCATTGTGATTGTCTCCGTCAATGTCATCTCAATAACATTCCGTACATGTTTCGTCACTTTGATCTTATGATGGTCACCGCCAAAAAGCCGGGACAGAATCAAGATAGTGATTTTACACATGTTAATCTACATGCGCAGAAGATAATAACTCGCCTAAATCATGGAAAATTGATGTGCAGTTCTGACTTATAATCGGAAATTGTTGTTCCGTGTACTGTATATGTATTTTATTTTGAAAAACATGTTGATATTACCAAATAGAGGTTATTTTTGGATTTTTGAGTTGTGATTTAAAATCCCGTTTCCCCCTATTTCCTCATAATATTCCAGAGTTACAAAGCACAGGGCTTATACAGATCATGGCCTTCTAACTGTTTTATAAGGTCATGGGTGTGTGCGAAAGTGTGCGAATCAGTAATAATACATTTCATATCACCAAAATCGTCTGCTTTTCAACTTTGCTGCTCCCCATTGGGGATGTTTTTATTTAAGACACACTCTTACAGAGCACACCATCCAAACAAAACCCAAGAGAGGGAAACTGCTCCTTTGTCAATGACCGAAAATGCTTACGCAGTCGTTATTGTTAAAACAGCTGAATGTTCTCATTAAGATGCACATAATCAGAAGGCGGCGACTATCATTGGATGAAGGAAAGAATCACGTTGAATGTCCATCCGTAATAGGTCCATGGTTTAACCAATCCCCAGGACGCCGTCTAGCTTTTCGTCTGTTGAGAGCCAGAAGGGCATTTACTCATGTGCTTCAACACAAAGCAAATGATGAACCTCATGGCCCGAATTCACAAAGCAAGGTTTGAGCTCAGACCAAGGTTTATGTGCGTCATATGACGCGTTTCAGGTTTGAGTTCAGACCTTGGTCTGAAATGCATTTCACAAAGCCGGTTTGTCCTCAGACCAAGGTTTATGTACGTCATATGACGCGTTTCAGGTTTGAGTTCAGACCTTGGTCGGAAATTACATTTCACAAAGCAAGGTTTGTCCTCAGACCAGGTTTATGTACGTCATCAGACCCAAAATTTACAGACTGCTCAGATAGGAGGTTTGTAATTTCTCAAACCTGGTTTGAGAGCTATCAACCAATCAGGATGCAGCACTGAGTGGAGATAATTTATGCTCGATTGATTTTATCCAAATAATTCACCGCCAAAACAATCTGCGATAGTATCTGGTCAGCCCGATTTTAGTGCAATTGAAATCTCTCAATCTCTCGATCCTTTCCTTAAAATCGTAAGTATAAAACCTGTACATGTAGTCGAATTCATACTCTTCACGTTACTGACATTTCACTATATGATATGCTTTATAACTTTCCATTTTCCATGAAATGTTCGATGTTTTCATATCCGACGGCCTCTCAATTCCAGAGTTCAGGGACTGAGTCTGAGGGAGCTCGAGTCCAACGCCCAAGGCGGCGGCGGAGCTCGCAGCCTCTGACCCTGGGCTGGAGTTGGGCCTAGCCGGGCCGGGCCTACAGTAGATATCTGAGTATCAGTATGACTGTCATGTTTAATTTTGTCTTGTTGTCAGCAATGCCATGACACATGCCAATTAGACTAGGCCTAGACCTATTCATGATAATGATAATAATACCAGGCTCTAGCCTAGGCCTGGCAATGATGTCCATCACTTGACTTGGACACTGGTCTAGTGGTACCTATATAAAATAGAAATTGAAGTGGCATCAGCAATGCCAATGTTCCCCAAAATGAATCACACTGACAAGCATAGACCAAAAGCTTCAGTCTCTCTATATTGCCGGTTGTTCACTGAGACTACGTCTGGCTCCACTAGACCTCCGATTATAGAATGTCAACAAATGTCAGTTTTATTATTTTTATTAAAGAAATGACCCATATCACTATCAGACGGTTATTTCTGTTTATGAGTCATGACAAGCAAAGCTTTTATTAAATTTAGATCTGGTTCTAATTGTCTTAATTAACTGGCTTAGTCCCCAGAGCCAGGATCACCCACAAAGTCACAAGCACAAGTAACATTTCTTTATTTTAAAAACATTGTTTAAACATTTGTTTCATTTTATCTTCACTCCAGTAAAGATGGTAGAAATGCAGCTGATTCAGCATAATGAGCTGGTGTACCTGGAGGAGGAGCTGGAGCAATATATAGCAGCACAACCAGGCAGAGGCCTCTGAGATTGGGAAAACCCGCTGGATGATGAGCCTTTTGTTTTAGATTGAGGTACTTTGAATTCAAATTCTGTATTGGGAAAGTTGGCGAAAACATGGCCAAACTACTTGATGAATATTGTTAACATAGCTATAAAAAAGGGCTTCTGTTGTAAAATCCAACCCTAGTGTCGTTATTAAAATCCAGAAATATTTCAATTCATGTTGACCGCCTAAATTCACTGTTCGTTTGCCCCGCTCCGCTGGTCTGCCTACGACCGTGCAAGCCCCTAAAGCCATGCACATGTGCGTTTACATAAATTTATTTAATTTCTAAGCATTTTCTGTCATAATCCATACATTGGAAGATTAGTTATGATATTTATTCTTTTACATGGTAGGTGATGAAAGCATTAATTTTCATAATATGTGTGTGGGGCATTTCCCAATACTGTTATTTGGCTTTAATACATGAGAACATTATTCAGATTATGTGTTGGAAACAAGTTTGTGATTTGTTGCTTAAATTTCACAAAAGGTGAAGCCGTGAAGGAGATTAGAAAAGGCATAGACAATTTTGTCTTTTATGTTAAATTGATTCACACCACATCTAGAAATCAGGATAATTTTTGTTTTTAAGTGACAGTTACAGTTGGGGATGCAAAAATATTTAATAGCATAAACCAGCCAAAAAATGATTTATTTGAATGCTTGTTTTTTAAATTTTTTTAAAAAGGTAATTCGATCTAAAGGATGCACGGTGAGGAGGCGGCATGCCGTGTCACATTCATCTGTTTGCCGAATGGAGAGTAGTGAGGGATGTTTCCGAAGCTGTTGTCAGAAGAAAGGGACAAGTCATGAAGTTTCCTACAAGTTACAACAAGGCAAAAAGTGACTACTATTCAGAAGCAGTTTTTCCAGTACTGCAGATTTCCAGGAGTTGCTGTTGATGGGACACATGTTTACATCAGGAGCCCTGGTAGGGCAAGAGCCAGGTACTACTTCAATAGGAAGAACAGGTACTCCATCGATGTTCAGGTGAGAATAAATGAATACATCATGACTGGATCCAGCACGACTTTCCCTTTAGACCTTTTTTTTGTACCTTGCAAAATTTTCACATTATACACTCTCCAGTCTTGTGTGTTGTACATCCATGCTATTTCATTGGTGACCAATGCAAGATTTCTAGTGGCCAAATGGATATTAAAGTAATATTCGCGTACAGGTACTCATTTCACTGCCTTTGTACACAGTTAAGAATATCCAATGGATAGTTAAACTTAAAAATCCTAACACTCGTTAATATCTTTTTAACGAAAGGGAAATTTGAAAAATCAAAACTTGTTCCATCCTTCTATTGGCAATGCAGATATGACCTCTAGATTTCTGATATTTTTTTGATGGCCATGGCAATTGGGCCACTGTTTTTGCCATTGATCAATGAAAGAAAAAACAACAAAGAGAAGCATGTAAATTGATCAATGGCAATTACCACTATATATTTTAAACTATAGAAAAACAAACAGGTTCATTTACCATAAAAAGATGAGAGAGTGGGTACCCCCTCCCCCCCCCCCCTCCACACACAAAGCATTTGTTGTTTTAGGCTTGAAATGTTTTGTTAAAAGTGAGATTATTTTTGTTTACATTGTTACAAGATAAACAATGAAAACATGAGTTAAAAATGAAGAAATACTTCATCATTCAGTCAATAAATATAGGGTAATTAGCATTTTCTTCCAATTTGTGTTGTATAAATAGATATTGAAAAGCAATTATCACATCTTCAACTGCATTTGCATTAATTACCATAAATAACAAGTGAAATTTATACATTTCACGGCCTATCTAAAGTGTGAAATGAGTGAGTTTCAATAACTGATGAATGCCAACATGTTATTTCATATTGACAGGTTGTCTGTGATTATGCTGGGAAAATAACTAGTATCGTTGCAAGGTGGCCTGGACTGGTAGCAGCCACGATGCCAGGATCTTTTCTGAGTGTGCACTGAATTGACAGCTTGATGCTAGGGCATATGAATAACAGTTGATTCTTGGAGATAGACTATAGGGTAGGTAGATTTTTTCTTTATATAAAAACATTTGTTTATTCTTTTTCTTAATCAATCTTGTTTCCTTTTTTGTATTTGGCCAACATGTGACATGTTAGGAATGTTCATTTGGTAATATAGTAACAACTCGCATTAAGTAATTAATTCAAACGAGCTCATGTGCTTTTACATTTCAGTTCACAAATCATAATTAATGTTTTTGATATCTGGATGCAACTTGATTAGTTTGTTGTCAAGAGGAACCTCATAGTTTTTGTATTAGTGACACAGGATTGAATTATTCCTGATTATGTGTACAATACATTGTATCCTTTTCTATAGTATTACCCCCCCCCCCCCCTCACCCCCCTCCAAGAAAAAAAATGAACAAGTTGAAATTAAGAATATTGTTTATGATATTGTTTATTTTGTCCATTCGATTTTGCAGGTATCCATGCCTTCTCTGCCTCATCAGAAGCCATTTCTTCATTCAGAGGGTTGACCACAGATGTGCTTTAAAGGCCATCTGTACTAGTTCAGCCAAAGAGGATTAGACAACCCAGCGAGGTCACTGACGGGATTAATTAACATAAGAAAAAGAGGATCATGGGGGATTAACAGGCACAGATTGGGGAAGTTTTCTATATAGAGGGAGCAAGTAGCTACAAGTAGTACAGTGGGGCTTTAACACTTCACACACAAAAAAAGGGAGATGTGTGATTGAGCACATATTTATTAAATGCAAGGATGAGGACGTTCCATGCCTCATCAATCTAAGAGAGAAGGTCGACACTTCTTAATTATTTTTATGCTTTCCTGTTACCCATATTGGGGAAATTCATGTTCAAATATAGCATTGGTTTGGCCAAGTATAGCCTAAAACAGCTAACACTGGAGCTTACTAACAAGCATTTATTGCTTTCTTAGCTGTCAAGTAAAATAACTACCACTATCTATCTATTTAGTGAGCTATACATTATTTAATGAAGGATTCCACAAATTTTTTCAATGTATACGGTAATAAGTTATAAAATACAGATTTAACTCAATTGCAACTGGAATTACCTCGAAATGTATTTCTCCCTGCTCCCTGGTGTTCCCACAATACTTTGTAGTTATGCAGCATTACATCAAGAACCTGGGTGTTGAACTGTTGATTATTTATGAATATTTTTGATGTTATGTTTAGTTGATAAGTATTTGTTGTCACTCTGACGGTATTTGTAATTAAGTGTTCTCTGTAGATTAAATGCACCCGATTTAACTATAATAAGCATTGTATACACTGCTGAGTTGAGGGGTGGGTCAATATAAATTATTTGGTTGTCAGCTAGGGGAGAGTATTCCAACAAATATTATTTACTGTACTAAGCGAAGTCAGAATTAAAGAACTTTTATGTGCAAATTTAAATTTCGTCACCCATTTTGTTGTATTTCTGATTTTCTTTCTGCCAATAAGTAATAACGCTACAGTGAGACTTTTAATTGGCCTTCCAGAGCCTCTCTTAACCTCTAGTGGGCTATATTTCATATAAGCATGCTACAAAATTTACAAATGTAAACTGCATTGTTTGAACAAACGGTAGATTACTATTGTGTTGTATGCTCAATTATTTATGTAAAACATGAAAATACAAATACAATATTCTTGCTTTCATATATTTACAAAGATAACTGAAATAGATATGTGTCAGATTATCTCTCTCGATCTCTTTCTCCCTTTTTTTTTTTTGGGGGGGGGGGGTGCAGATGTGTGTGTTTGCATGGTTAAGAAGAAGAAGAGAGAGAAAGTTGAATAGAGAGAGAGAGGGGACAAAGAAAAAAATTAATAGAGAGAGAAAGGGAGGGAGAGAGAGAAAGAGAGAGAGAGAGGGGAGAAAGAAAAAGAATTAATAGAGAGAGAGAACAAAAATGGGTAGAAAGAGAGAGGAGGGATGGGGACAGAGAAAGAGACGGAGGGAGAGAGAGAGAAAGATGAATAGAGAGAGAGGGGAGAAAGAAAAAGAATTAATAGAGAGAGAAAGGGAGGGAGAGAGAACAAAAATGGGTAGAAAGAGAGAGGAGGGACGGGGACAGAGAAAGAGACAGGGAGGGAGAGAGAAAGAAAAGATGGCCAGCATAGAGGAATTTTTTAAAAATTAATATTATATGGAAACAAATCATTTACCAGTTACAATTTTGATGTGAAAAAATAGCCAGTTGGGAAAACAAACGGGGAACTAGTTAAAATAATAATTGATTGACCATTAATTCTAACAAAATAACTATATAGATCTATAGTAATTAACAATTGCAATCAAATGAATTAATATATTAATCACAATAAAAACTTAATTCATATTAAATCATTATTATTATTATTATTGTTAGGTGATTTTATTGATAAGAATTTGTAGCCCCCAAAACAATAAGGCTCTTACAGTTAATTTAAAAGAGCCCTTGACAACCTTAGATGTATTAATCTAACGAAGGTTTTCAGGTGCCGATGTCAATTTGTTCTGGGTCAGATTGAGTGCTTCACCAGCACCACACAAATGTGAGTACGTGGGGCACTTTCTGCATCGGCGCGCCAGTTTGGTTCGATTAATTCATGAAAATGCAATTCAAAAGTTTATTTCAGAGATGTTCTAACCATCATCTTTTCAAGATTGCTCATTAAGATGTCCGGATCGTACTAACAATGCTTAGTTTAACAGTTTTGTCAATTCTTAACATTTAAACCCTAGCCCATAACAATTATGTTAGAAACCCTATGGCTGAGACTAGTTTTACAAACCTTGGTCCGAGGTTTGGGAATTACAGACCAAAGTTTATACAAACCTTCCTTTGTGGAATGGGTTTGAAAATAAACCAGGTTTGAGCTCAGACCAAGGTCTGTATAAACCTTGGTCTGATCAAACCGGGTCTGTCCTCAGACCTCCGTTGTGAATTCGGGCCCATGAGTCTCCACAAAATAGTCTAGACTTTCATTTTCCTGGACTATTAATAAGTTCGGCCGTGTAGTGTAGCAAATCTCTTAAAGGGACTTGGTAACACTGTTCAGATGAGAGATGGTGGAGCTAATGTAGTGGCTTCAATGCTAGAAGAACAAATTAAAGATAATCTGAAAATTTGAGTGAAAACGGACCATTATTCATGGTACAAATTGGGAAAAACTGATCTGATCGATTCTTTTATTCTCCCAACTATATTATTACAATTTAATTACATTTTAGGTGAATGGAAATCGTCACAAAGGAATACAATGGCTCTACATTCCCTTCCAGACATTTAAGTGTTGACAGATTTTGTATAGCCTGTTTTATGTCTTTTTTTCATGGAAAAACGGTGGGGAAAATTCAAAAATGGTTGGGAGAATTTACTGTTAATCACTCTTAGAGGGCGTCATACATTCACGCCTTTAAAGAAAACCATAGATATCTTCGTGGTTTAAGAATTTTTTCAGGACTTTTTGCATGTCAGAGGGTTAGTACTGTAGAAGGAATATAGTAAGTAACATTTTATACAAAAATTAAGCAATTTCTTCATTAACCTTCAACAATGTTACCTAGTCACTTTAAAGAGTGAAGTCTTTCAACATTCTCTCTCTCTCTTTCTCTCGATCTGTCGATCTCACGACCACATAACTCATTTCCTCTTTTTTTTTTTTGCTTTCGCCGACATATAAACATCTGACCACAAGTCCTCTGGTTAGGATTAACGCTCCTTCTACTCCTTATTCTTTTCACCAACCCACCCAAGCCACCGTCAAAACATGATACTTGGCTGGGTCGTAAATCTAAACACGCAATCCAGCCTTTTGGTCTCATGGTAAGATTAGGAAAATTCCTCTTGGATCTTACTATTCTCCATCGATACTTTATCTCTCTTATAATTCTCATCTGCACATCTTTTCCACATGATTCTCGATCGTCAACATCGCTCTTTTGCTGCTTTCTAAGATCCGACATATTTGTATAATAAATATAACCTCACTTTTAAAACATGTTATTGCTAATCCACTAACCCATATTATTAATCAGTCTTTATTGCAAGGTGTTTTTTCAGCAAAGGTTATTCCGATTTTTGTTTGTAAAGACGATTCGCATGAAATTAGTAATTATCGTCAAATATCTGTTCTTCCTAGTATATGTAAAGTTTTAGAGAAAATTATAATAGGTCGAATTTATAATATAGGTTTATAATAGGTTACAAACCAATCAAAACAAGTTTGAGCGAAATCGGATAACTAATAAGAAAGTGATGAATTTTTAATGACATGAAAAGCTTTGAAAATCACTAGACAAATTGGCAAGTCACTCATGAGTCTGGGACGTCATGTCCTCACTATCCACTAATTATTTTCTTTATATTGATAATATAAAATTCCTATTTCCCCCCTAAGAATCTAATTTTTTTCACACCAGCATTCAAGTCAGATTGATAGTAATATGTTTTTGTATGGATGCACTAATAAAGAGTATTTTTTTTCCAGTTAAATCATGAAAAATGTGAATTTTGATAAACTATTTATATAAAAGTCAATAATTATGAATATACAATATTCAGGAAATAGTATCAATTCTTCAAAGTTCATAAAAAAATTTGTGAAATGTCATGCACGCAATATAATAAAAATCATATAACCTGGGCAAAGGCATGGGGAAATCATATTTTGGGGGATGAAAAGGGAAATTAATGGGATTAAACTATAAAAAGCAATTAATAAATAGTGAGGACATGACTTCAAAAACTGATAACCAACTTGGCAATTTGTGTAGTGATTTCCATTGTTTCATAGTTTTACATACTTTTACAAAAATTCATAACTTTCTTATTAGTTATCCGATTGTATGATCGGTTTGTCTGATTTGTCTGCTTATATTGAAAGTAAGTTAATTTTGGAGTGGACTTGTACTTTAAGGATTATTTAACAAATAGAAAATATTTATGTTAATTTTAACCGTCTTAATTCGGATTTACTTTCCGTTAATTGTGGTGTTCTCCAAGGATCGTGAGAGGGCGTCGTTTCTGATCCTCTCTTCGGTTTTTTGCTCTGTTGGATCGACGATAGCCTGTATCGTTGTTCTAAGAAAATATTAATGTCAGTAAATTGTTAGTAGTTATTTTCTGTATTGTTATGTAGCTTGTTATTTTAAAGAGTAAATTAGAAAGGAAAGGATGAAGTGGTTGAATATTAGTTGTGTTTAGTTCATTATATTAATACGTTAGTTTGAAGCCTCTCTTCATTATAATGAAACCCGCAATTTATACCCTGGTAAAACAGGGTTGTACCGAACAATAGTCAGCACAATCATTGCTACTGTTTTAACACCATTGATTACTAATGGCCTTATTTGCATATAGATCTAGGTGTGTTATATGAGAGGAGGCCGTGAATTTTTTTAAAGACCGAATCTCCCATTGAGTTTCTACATGTGTTATATCTCGATCTAAGCGGCCGATCATCTAATTTCTCTCCGTGACGAATTTAATGTCTAGTTTATTTGTACTTTTATGTATACAAGAAACAAATTTAATTTACAAAGCTGCTTTCCATAATGGCCATGTTACCCTAGATTAAGAAGTTTTGTTGTAGCGTTCTCGAATCCTTGTCTGAATTTCAAAAATGTATCTTTGTCTGCTCCTTTTTCTTCCTACGTCCTCTTTTTTTTGGGGGGGGGGGCGACCGCCAACACCTCCCCCCCCCCCCCACCCCCCTTCTGGCTACGCGCCTGGTTGCAGAGGTTGTGTTCTACTGACGTTTTTGAAATTCATCAGCGATTTTTCTATTAACGTCTTTTTTCTCTACATTAAAAAAGTGCGGTTGAAAGTTTTACCGTCTAAAGCCCATGTAAATGATAACATAGCTCAGTAATTCCGATGCAATAGACGGCTCTAATCTCTCAAATTCTAGTTTTTTATGTGACGATTTCCACTAGGAATCTTATTTACCCTTCTCGTAAATCAAATGGGTTTGTGATGATAGATCAAGTATGATACAAGTAAGTCGTGCGTCCTCCACTGTACTTTACCGGGCTTGTATAGTGACTCGAGAAGAAGAAGAATGACTTGTTTGGATATGACACGGCACTTCTTTGTATCATAACACAGAGCCAAGTGAAGACGCGTATGACCATTGTTGAGCCCAGTTGCTTGGGAGGGGGTGGGAGGGGGGGGGGGGGGTTCGTTTAGTATTAAAAAGAACCTTAAAAAACAAGCAATGATTGTTTTTTAATCTTTTTTGTTCATTCATTTATATAAATGAGAGGCTTTGTTGGTATTCTGTATCAGTGACAACACTTTTTATTATTGTGGTAATCTTTATTATTATCATTATTATCATCATCATTATTATCACACCTATTATATATAATTATAAATATCAATATTCTTGTAATTAGTATTGTTTTAAACGCGAATGGCACGCGTACTATTATGACGCTCGCTTTTTATTGCACGATGTTTCAGTAGCAGAATCGGACAGTAGTAATCGGTGGTATGAGGTTTTAACCGTCACATGTTAATGACTCACTTTGTAATACTTATATTCATTTCTAGGAATGACCGCGTTTTTTACCACGGACATATCTCATGCAAACTGTCAGTAATAAAACGATTATCAAGAAATTTGTTGAATTAACAGGAGAGTGAGAGAGAGAGAGAGAGAGAGAGGGGGAGAGAGGGAAGGATAACAGGAGGAAGATAAGAGTATAAGAGAGTGATGGGAGCAACTGAAAATACTGTGCAAAGAGAGGTAGAGAGAATTTAAAAAAGAGAGAGAGTGGGGAGAAGGGGACAGAAATACAGAAAAGAGAGAGAGAGAGAGAGAGAGAGAGCAAGAAAGCAAAAGAAAAACAGTGAATGGGTGTCGGGCAAATGATATTTGAATGAGGGCGCTCTTTCGATCTATCTTTCACGGAACAAAATAAAAAAAACACAAACGCGGCATACCGCAACGATTCTCACAGAGTAGCCAATGGTGACGCATCTTGATTTGTCAAGCGAAAACAAACCCAACCACATTGTGAACACTGTTAGTAAGTCTAAGGAATTCTACTCCACGAAAAGTAAAACTAAATTTATAAACAGAAATTATCCATTCGAGTTCCTTCGAGATGACGACACGCCTAACCAGAAAGATGACTCAATTTAGACAGTTGCATTTAATTTTACAGTAAGATAAAATCGTGGAAAGGGCTGAACGAATTATTTATTTGGTCGATTATGCAGTTAGAGTATTCCTAAAAATGCTCAGAAACAAGTGGACATTACAACGAATTAAGTAATACGTATTTCATTCTTATCACACCCCCTCCCCGTCCCCCGCGGTACAATAGAAATTACATGAGAGAGATGGGGAGGGGGGCAGGAGGAGAGAGATGTGACATGAAGATGAAGGCAATGAATAGAGGATTTTGGTGGCCAGAGACATGCCGTTTTTTTTTAATTAAAGGAATAAATGATATTGTGGCTCTAGCATCACATGATAACGCTCTTTGTTATATGAGTCTATTATCATTCAGATTGCCGAAACCCATTTTTTTTTAAACACTATTCCCTTTGTCTAAATGTTCTAGACGCGTACACAACTATTTTCTGCCTGTTTATTTTTATATTTCATTAATGAAAGCACCAACAGTGACGCTGTTACATAATATTTTAATAATGATGTCTCACGTTATAAGTCTGCAAAATATAGACAGCGCTATGTCCTATAATTTCACTTAAAATACAAATATTAAAAAAAAAAAAAAAAAAAAAATTGAGGAAAGTTGCACACCCATCTGTGGAGATATCCCCGTCAGTGAAACGAACAAAATAAATGATACATGTTGGAGAAGACCAAAAAAGGACGAGATTAGAAATGCAGTATTCTGATACGACTAATATTTATATAATAAACTATAATGCAAGAAAGTTGTTTTTTGTTTCTAGATAACTTTATTAACAATCATGATTATTATCAAAGGAAGAAATAGTACATACAATTATAGCCTATAGATATTACGGACATGTACATAAAAGTTGAAAAGAGGGGGGGGGGGGGCAGGTCATGTTATGCAGGGCTATTATTTCATGTTATTCTTGATAGAATACGTGATACACAATGTACAAAGACATAACGGACACGCTTAGCATTTAATTTACAAATATAGAGACAGTATATATGTATTAATTTCTTGTTAAATACTTAACCGATGTCAGTCATTTTTTAAAGTAAGGCGTTATGGGTAATTTATAGCGTATCTAACAGTAAGGTGCAAATTTAGATTCAAATTCAAATAATTTGTTGAAATCAAATCTTGGCATGAGAGAAAATGATTATTATCAACGCAAACAAACAAACCAAAGTAGATATGCTAGATAGAAATAAAGGAAAAAAACTCAATTAAACAAAGGAAAATATGTAATTAGAATGTGTACATTATGGTCTCATCACATTCAATACAAATGAGTTTATCGCTATTATCACAATCAAAACAAAATACAATCAGGACCATATGAACACGTATAATATATAAATAGAAAACCCAACAACACAAATGCAAACAATATCCAAACGAAAACAAGTTAGGTTTCTACCTGAACCAGAGCTGATATAAAGAGTTTCACGAACCATAAAAGTAATGTTGAAAATAAAGGTTGCTTAACTTTCGTAACAAAATTCAACATCATTTTCACAATAATATTTTCCTTGTTTGGGTTCAGTATCACCGCGATGCTCTCAAGACGTTCGCTATACGTTTCGAGTGCATTTAAAAGTTAAAGGGATCCGGTAACCAGGCGCGGATCCAGGGGGGGGGCCGAGCGGGTCTTGCCCCCCCCCCCCCCCCCCCCCTCCGCAAAAAAAAAAGAGAGAGAGAGAAGGAAAAGAAGGGAAAGGAAAAGAGAAGAGAAAGGGAAAGAAAGAAGAGGAAGAAGAAAAGAAAAAAGGGAAGAAGGAGATCCGGGGGGAGGGGGGGGGGGCAAAAGGACTTTCCTCCCAAGCTGTTTCACCCCCCCCCCCCCACAAAAAAAAAATAAATAAATAAATAAATAAATAAATAAATAAATAAATAAAAAAAAAAAAAGAGAGAAGGAAGGAAAGGGAAAGAAAAAAGGAAAAGAAGAGATAAAGGGAAGGAAAAAAGAGGAAGAAGAAAAGAAAAGAAGGGGGATATCAGTTGCAATTTGCAACAACGTGTGGAGCGGGGTGGGGGCCGAAAGGACCTTCCCCCCCCCCCCAGCAAACCTACAAGAGAGAGAAGGAAGGGAAGGGAAAGAGGAGAGAAAGTAAAGAAAAAAAAAGAGAATGAAGAAAGGGTAAGGGATATCATTTGCAATTTTCCCGCCAACAAGGTGTAGATTGGGGGGGGGGGGGGAGGGCACTGGCGTACTGATAGGGGAGGGGGGGGGGTGGTCTTGGGGGGAATTCAAACGTGGTTTATTTCTAATTTCATAACGGTAGTTTACAATTTATGCTTAAATGACGTAATTTTTCGAGATTTTTCCTCAGTTTTAAGTAAATTATACTTTTTTATGCGTTTGTTGGAAAATGACAAATTCCTAAATTTACAGCCAGGCAAGAAAATGCTTCTTGAGATGCCTACATGTCAGGGCCCGCGGAACGGCGGGGATCGGGAGCCTCGAGCCCCCCCCCCCCCAATCCCCATTGAAAAAGTATATTAAAGAGAAATAGAAAGAAAGAGAGCAAGAAAGAAAAAAAAGTTAACTGCCAGTGTCACAAAATAATGAGGTATCAAAATAAGCTCATCTGACCGTGATTAAATGCCTAAAACCCCCGAGGGCTCTGCCCCCTGGATTCCACCTAGGGCCCTAAGGCGGGCCTTAGATGGTCATCTGACCGTAATTAAACGCCTAAATCCCCTGAGCTTCCGGGGCGGACAAGGTATCAACATAATTTATGCTCATCTGACCGCAGGCGCGTACCCAGGAGGGGGGGGGGGGCGGCTGTGGGTTGGTCCCCCCCAAAAAACGCCTGCCAAAAAAAAAAGGGAGAGAAAAGGAAGAGGACGTAGGAAGAAAAAAGGAGTAGACAAAGGGGGGGGGGGGAAGGAACTGAATTCAGACGAGGATTAAGAGTCGATAACGGTACAACGTATCGTCTTCTTTCTCTAATTAATAAATGAAACGTCATAGCTTCTGGGCTTCGCGCGGTGGGGGTGAACTAAATTCGGACGAGGATTATTTTCGAGAACGGTACAACGTATTGTCTTCTTTCTCTAATAATTTAATGAAACGTCGAAGCTTCCGCCCTTCGCGCATGAGGGGGGGGGGCTGCAGTTAGACTGGGATTAAGAGTCGAGAACGGTGCAACGAATCGTCTTCTTTCTCTAATGATTTAATGAAACGTAAAAGCTTCCGCGCTTCGCGCGGGAGGGGGAAACAGAATTCCGATGAGGATTATTTTGGGGAACGGTACAACGAATCGTCTTCTTTTTCTAATAATTTAATGAAACATCAAAGCTTCCGCGCTTCGCGCAAGAGGGGGGGGGGGCTGAATTAAGACAAAGATTAAGAGTCGAGAACGATACAGCGAATCGTCTTCTTTCTCTAATAATTGTATAAAACGTCAAAGCTTCCGCGCTTTACGCGGGAGGGGGGAAACTGAATTCAGAGGAAGATTAAGAGTCGAGAACGGTACAACGAATCGTCTTCTTTTTCTAATAAATTAATGAAACTTCAAAGCTTCCGCGCTTCGCGGAGGAGGGAGGGGGAAACTCGCCCGTCTATGCACCCCCCCCCCCCCCCCGATTACGTCACTGCTGATCACCAATGTTTGGCTCGCATAATTTCTAATTTGGGCCTCCCCCCTAAGAAATCCTGGATCCGCGCCTGCCGGTAACTTTGTCTCAGATTCTTTAAACAAAATCTGGATTTAGCTCATGCTGCAATGATAATTATAAACCTTTAGGTCAGTAAGGAACCCCATGACTTTACAAGCCGATTATCAAGATATGTCTGATTATCAAGATATGTATGATTGGAATTAAACGTTTTCAGAACACTATACAGTCTATTGGGGAAAACGAGTATGGTAAAACCGGTCACTCAAAGATTTTTTACTTGTTTGAGGCACTTCTTGATTATTTTGAAGCGCAATTCTTTTAGGGCTTCAATATTAAACCATATCACAGACACTGATAACACGTAGGGCCGTGTATCTCAGATTTATCATTGTTAAACGATCCCTTTAATGGGAGGTCTAAAGACCCCAAAACATTTTCCGTTCCCATTTGTTTCCTATTCTGTTTGTATGAAGGTCGTTGATTTTAAGATGTATTTGGCTTTTGGGGTTTAAAGATGATATGTAATCAGCAGCCTAATTCTAACTTGACTTTTTAAAAGTAAATTTACCCTTTTTGGTTGGGGTCAATTTGACAGCTCCCTCAGGTCGCGGATATGTATGATCATTATAGGCAAAAATGTTGCTATATCTATTACTATTATTTATTATCTATTTGAATGGTCATTGCGGAACCACAACTGAAACGCTACCACAATTTAATATATTACATACATTACTGTATATCGTCTCATGTTCATGATTATTATAACAACACTCCAGTAAAGCCTTTTCTACGACCGTAATATGGCTTAGTACATAATACATAAAATATGCTTTTTTTGCACTTGATTATTGCAGCAATTCAACATAAACAACATTAATACCAGCATAAGCATTAGGTAGAGCACTGGTTCGGCAAGTGCATTGTAAAATAAATGTCTGGAAGTCATTGGAAAATACCATTTTCATAGGAATATTTAAGACTAAGGGAATGATTAATTCTCTGGTTTGGAAATCACCTTTTTTCAAATGTATTTATAGAGACTTATATGATTGGTTTCAGTACAGCTGTTGTACATCTTTTTATTAGAACTATGACAAAATCGACATTATAGACTTGTGCAGTCAAGGCAGTAATCACAATTACGAAACAAATAATAATTAATATAGATGATTCAAAGTGTGTTGAATACAAGAAATAAAACAAGTACGTTAGTACACTTGTATCAAATCTTTATGGAGAATATAACCATAAATGATCATATCAACTGTAAGAACTTTTATAAGGAAAAGGATATGATATACAAATCATAACGATATGCAATCTTGCTGAAAACTGCATACAGTTGAAAAACACTGCACACACATGTGGCAATATGGGAAAGTACACAGTGTCATCAATACTTAATAGTTCAAAGACTGAAGGTACTTTGTCATATTTTGAATATGATAGCATTTTATGAGCAGTTGTCTTAAAGTTGAGCTTTTCTCCTATGATATTATATTCTTCGCCTATATAAAATGAATACAAAATCTCACAAATCGATGTTTGCCTATACCACACAACTTAATCGTTACTCTTATTCATATGATTTGTAGCAATGTAACAGAAAAAGATTTCATGCACATTTACAATAACAGAATTGTCCGTTGCTATTATTGTTTTATGTATAGAATCGTTATGGTAATGCAACTAAATGTTCATACAAACCGTATAGTCCTGATAGTAAAGCAAATTTAACTGCAGTTGTTACCTAATGTTCATGATCATTGCAGCAATTGAACTGAAAACGTTTAAAAACAGCCTTGCAATGAAGAACATATCCTCTGAAATTATTAAACTATATTTTATACATGGTTGTTGAAGCCATACAACTAGAACTGTTTTCATACAACCGTATAATAACGCATATATTGATTTCAGTTATTACCTAATGTACATGTTCATTGTGGTAAAATAAAGGTACAGTCCCCATACAACTTGCCAATGAAGAAAATATATTCTGTAATTATTATATATATATATATATATATATGTGATTATTGTAGCAATAGAGCTGAAACAGTATTCATACAACTAAAATAATAGCTTCTGTAATTATTATCCTATGTATATGATTATTGTAGCAACAGGACAGCACTATTTTTAAAGAACCTTGCAATAAAGAAAATAATATATATCCTCTGAAATGATTAAGCTAGCTTATATACATGATTGCTGTAGCCATACATCTAAAAACCGTTCTCATACAACAATAAAATATCGCATACATTTACTTCAGTTATTACCTAATATACATGATCCTCGTAGTAAAACGAATGAAATGTATTCATCAAACCTTGCGATGAAGAAAATATATTCTGTTATTTTATCTGAAATACATGACCATTGTAGCAATACAAATGAAACACTAGTCGTGTAGCCTCATGATAAAGACAATTTTGTCTGTAATTATTGTCTTATTTACATGATTATTCTAGCAATACACATTTAACAGTTCAAAGCACCTTACGGTGGACCATGTCTTTATTACCTTATGTCTATCATCATTATTGCAATATAACTGAACCAGTTTTCATATAATCTTATAGTAACGTATATCTTCATTTCAGTTGTTACCTAGTGTACTTCAAAATTGGAGTAAAAAAAATGAACAGTTTTCTTAAAACCTCTCAATGAATAAAATATCTTCTGTAATTATGGTTTTATGTACATGACGATTGAAGCATTACAAATACAACTTTAGTTATACTGCCTCATAATAAAACGAAAACTTGGTCTGTATTTATTGTCCGACAAAAATAATTATTATAGCAAAACAAATTCAACAGTTCTAAACCACCTTTAATGATGTACCACATATTTATTACATTTAGTACTTTATGTGCACTATCATTGTAGCAATAGGAATTAAAAAATATTCATGAAATAAAGAAAACGTCTGCGGTAAATATTATCTTATGTTCATGATTATTCCCAAAACAGAACTGAAACAGTATTATTTTATACAACCTTATAATATTATGTAATTATTGTTTACATATACATGATTATTGTAGCTATAGAACTGAAGGTGTGCACATCACTATCAATACTTATCCTAAAACAGGAATCATGTTTATCCAACATCTTACTTCAAATCAAACAAAATCAAATATTTTATTCATGGAACATACCATACGCCTAATATATAACATGTTCGGAGCCTGATATACATCTACAACTTATGATATTAAGTAAACTACCCTTCACTAAAGAGGGTTTTTTCGTTGGGGGGGGGGGGGGGGGGGCTAATACTTCAAGACGTGAATTGCATTGTTCTCCTCAAAAAAGGAGAGGAGAAACGGAAGAAATACAGAATGCGCTTGCATTAACCACCACATCAGTCACATGGCGAAGAGGGCAAAATATACCAGTGCCTTCCTTTAGCGCAATCTAGGCCCCATCAAGATCCGTCCTTAAGTACGGATGTGAAGTAAAGGACCTCTACATGGAAAGCTGGAGATAGTCCAACGATGGTATGCCAGATTTGGTGCTGGAGACC
Organism: Strongylocentrotus droebachiensis; assembly: GCA_035222895.1. NCBI lineage: Eukaryota > Metazoa > Echinodermata > Echinoidea > Camarodonta > Strongylocentrotidae > Strongylocentrotus > Strongylocentrotus droebachiensis. The sequence continues at coordinate 106,832 of JAVYIG010002846.1, read as the reverse complement.
ACCTCACACCAGCAGCGTCACCAACATGATGAGGCGACTACAGTGGCTCATCCTACAAGATAGCCAGGAGAGCACAGTGTAAGGTGATGGATAATAATCTACCGCATCACCAACTCTTTGATATACCTTCTGCACAACACCTAAACCAAGTCTCTACTTCCCTTCGTGGCCATCTTCAGAAGATGCACGTCCCATATGCTCTCATAACCACCTACAAGAGATCTGTCTATCCTTGGAATGATGTGCTTTTAAATGTCATCACCTGCAAATCAGTAGCCAGCTTAAAACTTGAGGGCCTCTATAATTTCGTTTTAACCGCACTTAGAATTTGGATCTTGCCTTCAGTTTCTGTGTTTCCGGATCTATCTTCTTCGTGGCCATCTTCAGAAGATGCACGTCCCATATGCTCTCATAACCACCTACAAGAGATCTGTCTATCCTTGGAATGATGTGCTTTTAAATTTCATCACCTGCAAATCAGTAGCCAGCTTAAAACTTGAGGGCCTCTATAATTTCGTTTTAACCGCACTTAGAATTTGGATCTTGCCTTCAGTTTCTGTGTTTCCGGATCTATCTTCTTCTTTCTTTTTTGTTGTTGGGGGAGGGGGGGGGGGGGGGGCTGGAGAATTTGTTTTGGGGGAAGGGGATTGTGCCCCAAACTCCTAACAGAAAGCCAACTCTCTGTTTAACCGATCAATGCTTGTCATGCATTGCACACGCGCAGTACACCTACTCATCGTTTATTCATACATTTTTCGCTTGCACGAACTGCGTTTAATTGAATTTCGTGTTACGTTTGGTTTTAACAGAGGTGTACATAGGTAAGACAAACTAAACCTCAGTATGCATTAATTTTGTCCAAAGCGAGTTTAAGGCCGGCTCACACTATCGAATGGGTGGATAGCACAATACGTTAAGCTGCGAAGTACAATATTGAATTTCCCACCATTCATCGTGTGTTGCCTTAAATTTTCGCTGACGGATCCGCTAGCGACCGCAGACGACCAAAATTATCAGTCAGCATGTTGAACATTTTGTGTTGGAAAAATAAATCTTTGTGATTCCGTTCAGATTTCGTTGGAGACCGCAACCCTCATTTCCTTGACGTTTCCATGCCGTGCGATTCCGTCTCTAGTCCTGTTAAGGTCGTCACAATTTCGTTGGTAGTCCGCGTCGTTGTCAACGATCTTTGACGACAAAACAACGGCAAGTGACGTCACATCTCAAACCCTGATGACACATTGCGCGGCAAACACAATTGTAACGACCTTGGTGCGACGAAAGATTGGGAATGTTGGCCGGAGGGTGATAGTTGACGACTGTTGACGGCGGGTTGTTTGCGAGTACCTGCGGCATTGCAGCGGTGGTCTGCGATGGGTTACGATTTTAAACTGTTAGTGCGATTTTTCACGTTCTGTGACGTCAGTGACCCGCACACACACAGGCTTTGATGCCGGCCGCTGAGTCACGTCATCGTCGCCGCAACCCAATGTCAGCTGCCGTTCCTTGCCGCCAGTCAATCCGCTGCCAGTCGTCTGACCTTGTTCCCTGTAGCCGGGCTCCGTCGGGACATCGTCACTCGCCGCCCAGACCACGTTCGATTTTGCTCGCTAGACTCCGTTCCCTGCCGCAGCCATTCGTCCCTTGTCGCCGTGTTGTCGCTGAAGGTCGTTCCCACCTGCCAGCGAATCTTGGTTTTCCCCTTTTGCCCTCGTTTTACCGTCAACATTTTGTGATTTTCCCGTCCGTCGCCTTTCGCAAGGTCTTTGCCGTTACTTTCTGAGACGGCCTTTAGACAGGGCGTGTGGGTATAACTGAATTAGTAAAATACCTGCTTTAGAAAACATTGTTACGCCGGTAAGAAAATCTATGGGAAGCTTGGACGATATAACGTCGCATAATTTTTCACGATATTATGATTTGCACACCCTATACTCCTTGGAATAATTGGATGTTAAAATCATTTTGGCCATTGTTTTGGATGATCTAGGTGTAAAAAATGAAACAGTCAAGATATAAGTAAAATATAGTAATTATTGTCAACGATTTTTTAAAACGAAACTTATATTGTTTTAGTGTTCTATTTGTTGCTCAGATTATTCATCTTTTGATACGCACGGATCCAACTGGATCACGTTTTTGGGGGTGACAGTTCTATCAACTGCATGGTACTCCTTCGCCGAGAAGATATCATGATATCGATGTGCCCATTTTGTGCTGCAAGATGGAAAGCAGTGTATCCTTTTCCATCGGCTAGTTTAATCTTTGCCCCAGCTTGTTTGATGAGAAATTTTGAGATGGCCATGCGACCTTTCGGTACAGCAAGATGTAAGACTGTCTCACCATTGTGATTCCCCGGCCTGATTAACCTCATGCAGTTCCTTCAGTTAGCAAATAGCCTGTAATATCCAGAAGACCGGCTCGTGCAGCAAGATGCAATGCTGTTAATCCTTTCCTATCAGGCATGTCTACCTTGGCTCCTTTGCTGCGAAGAGATTTCAAGAGATCAAGATGACCGTTCTCTGCTGCAAGATGATAAGCAGTCACTCCATTATTATCGGCTCTATCTATGATATTTTTTTCGTTTAGGTCTAACATATATTTCGTGACATCATTATGACCATTTTTTGCTGCCAGGTGAACTGCAGTCCTTCCTTTACAATCAGTCATATGGATATCCGCCCCTTTGTAAAGAAGATATTGCGTGACCTCAAGATGACCTTTCATTGCCGCAATATGCAGAGCTGTCCCATTGTTACTAGATTTGCACTTGCAAACATTGGCTCCCGCATCTAAAAGATATTCAATGATACCAAGGTGACCACTATGCGCAGCTAGGTGTAAAGCAGTGACCCCTTCGGTATCAGTTATATCGACAAGTGCTACTTCACTTAAGAGATATTTTGTTACATCGAGGTGACCATTCAAAGCGGCAAAATGGAACGCCGTTTGGCCAACACCAGGTGTCCTCTTAATAACATCAGCTCCTCCACTAAGCAGACATTTAACTACATCGAGGTGACCCTTCCGAGCTGCATGATGTAAGGCAGTCAATCCTTCACTATCAGCCTTATCGACCTCTGCTCCTTTCGTTACGAGGAATTCAACAATATCCAGATGGCCGTTTGATGAAGCTGTGTGGAATGCTGTTTTTCCCTTCATATTAGGAATATTAGCTTGCACTGCTTTATCGAGGAGATATTTCACTACATCTAAATGGCCGGTCGATGCAGCAACATGAAAAGCGGTGAACCCAAGGTCATCAGTTTTGTCAACCTGTGCCCCTTTACTGATAAGAAATTGCATTAGGTCAAGATAACCGTTCGATGCTGCAAGATGGGATGCAGTAGTTCCGATTTTATCAACGCTGTCCACCTCCATTCCTAGGCCGAGTAGATACTTTACTACATCAACATGGCCTTCCAATGCAGCGATATGTAATGCAGTATCTCCGCGTTCATTACTCATGTCATATCGTGCCCCTAGGCTTCGAAGATATCCAATGACTTCAACATGACCTTTCATTATTGCAAAATGCAAAGAAGTAAGTCCATGACTCTCTGACCTATCAACCTTTGCTCCTCTGCTAATAAGATATTTCATGATCTCAAGATAACCATTTGACGTTGCAAAATGGAGATTTGTCTCACCACCATCAGTTGCTGTATTCACATCAGCTCCCTTAGTGACCAGATATTTTATGGAATCCAGATTACCTTTCAGCACGGCATGATGTAAGGCAGTTAATCCTGTACTCTCAGCCTTATCAACCTCTGCTCTTCTGCTGATAAGATATTTCATGATCTCAAGATCACCGTTTGACGCTGCAAAATGGAGAGCTGTCTGACCACTATCTGTTGCTTTATTCACACCAGCTCCTTTAGTGACCAGGTATTTTATGGGATCCAGATGACCTTTCAGTGCGGCATGAAGTAAGGCAGTGAATCCTGTACTCTCTGCCTTATCAACCTCTGCTCCTCTGCTGATAAGATATTTCATGATCTCAAGATCACCGTTTGACGCTGCAAAATGGAGAGCTGTCTGACCACTATCTGTTGCTTTATTCAAATCAGCTCCTTTAGTGACCAGATATTTTATTGGATCCAGTTGACCTTTCATCACGGCAAGGTGTAGGGCAGTGATTCCTGCACCCTCTTTCCTATCAACCTCTGCTCCTCTGCTGATAAGACATTTCATGATCTCAAGATGCCCATTAGCTGCCGCGAGAAGATATGGCGAAAATCTCAAACCTTCAACATGCTCTTTGTGTTGAATATCGAAATGTGCACCGGCGTTGAGAAGATATTGACAAACTTCAAGATAACCAGTCATTGCAGCAAATTGAAAGGCGGTGTAACCGTTAGCACCAATCTCATCAATATTTGCTCCTTCGCTGAGGAAATGCTTCATGATGTCAATATGACCCGCACATGCAGCAAGATGGAATGCATAGAATGCTCTATCCCCATCTCTATCGCCTTCGGCAGGAAGACTGAACAGATGTTTTGTGGCATCGAGATGACCACCTTTTATAGCATAATCTAGAGCGTTAATCCCATCATCATCGGCCTGATCGGACTTTGCTCCTTTGCCGAGAAGATACTGCAGAACATCTAGGTGCCCCTTTCCTGCAGCTAAATGTAGCGAATGCCTTCCTTCTTTGTCAGCCTTATTCACATCGGCCCCTTTAGTTACAAGATATTCTATGGTATCCAGTAGACCTTCAAGCACGGCTAGGTGTAAGGCAGTGAATCCTGCATCATCGGGCTTATCAAGCTCTGCTCCTTTACTGATAAGATATTTCATAATCTCAAGATTATTGCTCATTGCCGCAAAGTGGAGAACTGTCCGACCATCATCTGTTGTATTATTTACATCGGCTCCTTCGGTGACTAGATGATCTATGGTATCCGGACGACCTTCCAGCACGGCATGATGTAAGGCAGTGAATCCTGCACCTTCGGGCTTTTCAAGCTCTGCTCCTTTCTTTATAAGGAATTTAGCGTTATCCAGATGGCCGTGTAATGAAGCTGTGTTGAATGCTGCTTGTTCCTTCATTTTAGGAATATTAGCTTGCACTGCTTCATCTACATGGCTGGTCGATGCAGCAGCGTGAAAAGCGGTGAACCCAAGAATATCAGTTTTATCAACCTGTGCCCCTTTTTGAAGTGCTTTCGTGTTTTTGTTCCCCATGAATTGCTTGTTCTGAAGAAGAAAAAAAACAGATAGTTGACCGGCAAGTAATCAAACTATTGATCAAAAGGTAAATAATTGCCTTTAATTGCCCTGCAGGGCCTTCTCAAAACTAAATTTGCCATTTTCCAGATGTCAGAACTTGCATTTGCCGTACATCCATCCAAACCGGGTTAAACGTCGCTCCCTTGTATCTCTGGGGAAAAAAGAAGATACAAAGAGGCGGTGTAAACATCAGCCTATTATGTAAATAATCACGGAAACACATATATTAAATACATGGACACAGCCTAGTGGAAAAGGCAAAATTGGATGTTCATTCTACCAACGTTCACAACATAAATACTCTGACAAAGCAGCAAAATATAAAATATTTTGGGATTAGCCTGCTTGACATCGAAAATGTACCACCTGAATTGTATAGGTAACACTGTTTGAATGAACATCAGACATATTTGTATCGCTGATGATTCCATAAAAAATGTATTAATATAAGAGGTCAAGTGTCAAATGAACTGTCTTTGGATCTTGTGGCAGATTAGCCCTATGCTAAACGAGTTATCCAATAAAGTATACTACTACTTTGTCATCTAACGGTTTATTTGCATGATGTAAATTTGCTATTGTTAATGAGGGTTGTGGAATTACCATCTGGAATTCTACTGGAAAGTGACAATGGTAGCGGATGTTTTAATTCTTCTGCTCTAGGATAAGGAAAATGAAGAAGTCGCAATTTTGATTTCGTCTTTGAAGTTGAGGAAAAGGCTCATGGCGATTCAAACGACAAGAGCTTGGGTATAACCCCATACCATGACTTGTCGTTACTATATTTCACCAATATATTTTAATGATATTTAATTGGTATTTACTTTGAAAAATGGGTATAATTATTTCAAATACCACTAAAAGTCCATCGCTCGAGCATTGAATAAATTGTATTTATCTCTCTTACCAACAATTTCTCGGTCCTTATCTCCTTTGTAATTGTTCATATCACTGCTCTTACCACTATCCTTGATTATTTTTCATTATACCCACAATTGCAATATCGAAATATGAAGAACTGTTAGATATTAGTCAATATATATATAATTATGATTATACATTCTATTTTTGAAATTGTGTTCATTAACTTTGTTTTTTTTAATTAATTAATTTAGGCAATAGTAACATGACACGTTTAAAAAACTTTCAACTAAATGTTCGGTATGAATTTTTAACAACGCATACATTTCAATTTGTGTAATTCATGTGCAATTCAGTCGTGAAACTGCCATTCATAAAAGATGCAATAAAATACTATTTATCTATCTATATATATATTATCACTTTATTCGCTATCAACGCTCCTTCTGTAAATTGTATTAAACAGCAACAATGACAAATTAAGAAAAGAAATCCCGGAGTGCCAGTATAAGTCAGTGTTATCTGTGTTAAGCAGGGCTCCCACTTAGCCGAGTTGTATTAGCGAGTTATGGCGAGTTGTGGCAAGTTGCCTTAAAGAGACACTCGCAATAACTCGCGAACAGCTCTTCTTGTAACTCGGGATAACTCGCGACAACTAGGTATGGCTCGGCGTAACTCCTTACAACATTCCACGACTTTCCTCGAAGTCGCGAGCAGTCCCAAAATTCTGAAAATTTTCGCCGATTCGTTGTAATTCGAGGTGAACTCGCCTACACTAATAATATACTCTCATTACTCGTAACAAGCTCATGGTGCACTCTTCATAACTCGTAGCAACTTGCCACCTTATGAAGAGTGCAGCGCGAGCTTCTTACGAATAATGCAAGTATATTACAAGTGTAAGCGACTTCACCTCGAGTAACAACGAATCACTGAAAATGTTGAACATGTTCAAAATTTCTGCCGATTCGTTGTAACTCGAGGTGAACTTGCTGAACACTCACGCTGCACTCTTCTTAACTCGTAGCAACTCGCCACCCAATGAAGAGTGCAGCGCGAGCTTGTTACGAGTAATGCGAGTATATTACGGATGTAAATGAGTTCACCTCGAGTTACAACGAATTAGTGAATAATTTGAAATTGTTCAAAATTTGGGAACTGCTCGCGACCTCAAAGAGAGTCGTGGAATGTTGTAAAGAGTTACGCCGAGCCATACCGAGTTGTCGCGAGTTATCCCGAGTTACAAGAAGAGCTTTCGCGAGTTATTGCGAGTGCCTCTTTGAGGCACCTCACCACAACTCGCCTTAACTCGCTTATATAACTCGGTTAAGTGGGAGCACTACTTAACAAGACATTTGCTTCCCAATGATTTGCTAATTAAACCCAAGACTACTTGATTCAACTGATCCGTTATGGTAATATAATTTTAACTAATCCAAACTCTAAATTACACGGAGAAGAGATAAGAGGTGTTTTCTGATATTTCTGTTATGTTTAACATAATTCATCAGTGTCAGTATATATCATAATGATAATGATAATAATACACTGTCGCTCATAAAGGTGGAATATTTTGGTTTTATTCCAATTTATGGAATTATTTTAAAAATAATTAAAAAATATTAGATCTAGATAATAGTTTACATTCTCAGATTTTATTGAATAATAATTTGCCAATGTGTGTTTTGCGTGACTGCTAAAGCATGTGTATGCTACTATGCTTATCAACTAAGGGACCTATGGCCTTAAGTCATAAATGACAGTAATGAGGATTAATGCCCCACAAAAGGGTACTTATATAGCACATCGACACGGTTTTGATCCTGGGGCCTCACAGTTACGAGGCCATTGCTTTGTCACTGAACCATGACTGTACGCAGCGGGGGCTAGGGTAGGGGGCAGTTTCCATAAATTAAAAAAAAACACAGACAAAATGCAATAAATTTGCAATAATTTATTGCATTTAACCCCGGTGCCTAACATTAAAAAAAATCCTGTGTGCCCATGCCATGAGCCATAATGCATGGCTGTCCAGAGGATTGTTTTATGTTTGGGACCGGGGTAAAATGCAATAAATTATTGAAAATTTATTACATTTTCTGTGTTTTTTTTAATTTATGGAAACCGCCCCCTACCCTAGCCCCCCGCTGCGTACAGTCATGGTTCAGTGACAAAACAATGGCCTCGTAACTGTGAGGCCCCAGGATCAAAACCGTGTCGATGTGCTATATTAGTGCCCTTTTGTGGGGCATTAATCCTCATAACTGTTATTTATGACTTGAGAGCGTAGGTCCCCTAGTTAATAAGCATAGTAGCATACACATGCTTTAGCAGTTCCGCAAAACACACATTGGCAAGTTATTATTCAATAAAATCTGAGAATGTATACTATTATCTATATCTATTATTTTTAAATAATTTTTAAAATAATTCCATAAATTGGGGTAAAACTAAAATATTCCACCTTTATGAGCGACAGTGTACATAGGATTTATAAGGCGCCAAATCCATTTAAAAGTTAAATACTCAAGGCGCACCTGTGCAAAACATGAGCATATATAAACAAACTTATACACACATACAATATAACAAAACAAGAAGACAAATGAGATCAAGTAAAAGCTAAATGTAAAAGATAAGTTTTAATGTTGCTTTTGAAAGATTCTACTATAGGAATATCTTTGTATTAGGTTTTGGACGAACAATCAATCCAGAATTTGTCAGAACGTTAAGATCTGGCAAGTATGTAGTGATTATTCAAATAATCTTGTTTTTGGAGCAGCGAGCCATGAACACAATTAAGCATAACCAAACGAAATTTGAAAACAATACGCTCTTTTAAGCTATGGTCACAAATCAGAGCAGCGACTGACCGATTAGTAGCCTGCTCGGTCGCCGCTGGAATTTAGGCATCGTCCAACGATATTTTTTTGGAGAAGTCGAGCAGGCTGTAGAGCCCCGGCGATGCCTGAGCGGTCCCCTGTCGATTTCCCGTCGGTCACTGGTCAATTTGAGGTCAAAACTGGGCGGAATCGGAGAGCTTCTCCGCGGCGTCACGGCAGTGACCGACTGATGACCCACCAATACCCGAGCGGTCTCCCACCGGACACTGCTAATTTTAAGGAAATTGCCAGGCAGCTGGCCGGTGATCGATGGGGCGCCAAAATACGCTCGGGGCCCAGGCGTTCACTGCCCGGACACCGACAGAATCGAGCGTTCGCAGTCGAGCGATTTAGGTCAAAAATCAAAGCCGCCAGGTCAAAGGTTGCTGACCAATTTAGAAGTCCGACTCATCTCCCAGCGGCGACCGGGCGGCAAACGCTCAGCAGCATTTGACCTAGCGGCTTCGATTTTTGACCTAAAGTGACTCTCACACTCTGCCGTGTAGGCCTACCGTGTGCCACCGTGCGCGAAAATGTCTGCGGACGGTGGAGAACGGCGAGGGCACACGGTGGTTCGTTATCAAAGCGGGCAACACGTTAATAGGGCGTTGGCGCTTATTTACACCCGGTGAGACCCGGCGAAAGTTTTGGGCATGTTCAAAACTTTGGCCGGCTGGCACCGGCCGCAAGTAAGCGGCAATAAGACGGTGTTGAACGGTATGAGGAGGGTATGAATACGTTATGAAAACGGTCACACTGTATGAACACGTTCACAACACGCTCATAACCCGTTACAGAACGGTGATGAACGGGCGAAAAAATCGGGGTATTTATGGCAGTCGTGTCATGACGTCAGCAGTCCGGGGACTCGCTCACAGGACGCTCCGAGCGGTGAGGGGACGCTAAGTGACTGGTAGGTGGCTGCTACAAACCCGGTGCACACGTTCGAGACCCGGTATGGCCCGGTATGGAAACGGCCAAAATTTTGAACAAAAGTCAATCTGGGCGGTGAAGACGGTAGAAGCACGTTCAACACCCGGTATGCGCCCGGTGAGAACGGTCAGAAGATGGCAACGAAACGGTGAAAAGATTAATTGTATGATTTTTTTTTTTTTGCGGCCGTGGACAAGTTCGCTCAAAACCCAACGTTCTGGACTCTGTTGTTTTTTAATAGCCCAGCAGGTGGACGGTAGGCCTACACGGCAGAGTGTGAGAGCTCCATAAGTCGCTCGATGGCGAACGCTCGATTAGGTCAGTGCCCGGACGGCGACCGCCCGGGCACCGAGCATACTTTGGGCGGCGTGTGAAAGTGAGCAGGCGCCGCCCGAATTTTACCTCCGCGCTAAAACTTCAGTAGCGACCGAGCGATGCCCTTAAAACAAGCAGTGCCCGGGCGGCCGCCGCTCGGTGCCTGGGCGAAATTGGCTTAAAACTCGCCACCCGGTCGCCGAGCAGGCTACTGTTAGGTGATGTGCCCATAGCTTTAGGGTTAAACAATAGAGCTACTTGAAAACCGGACATATTACTATGTTTGTTGGAGAGGGTAATAATACGAGCAGCGGCAATCTGCAATGTTTGTAAGTTGGCAAGCTGATTACGAGAGCTAGGTTGAACAAGTTGGTTGAAATTAATTGGATGCATGAATAACCTTCTCTGTTGCAGTGCAAGTTAAGTATTCTCGTATGAACCCCAAATTACGCAACTGATATATGACCGATTTCGAAACTTGTTGAATATGAGTAGCCAGTCATATTTGTATCAAAGAACACACCAAGGTTAAGACTTACTTGTGACACATATCGATTCTCAACGTATCTTGCACAGCCTTAAAAAGAAGGTTGAGTTCTGGGAAGAAGTGAACAATAATCTGTGAGATTTTTCATTGTTATTATGCAAATGTGGAAGAACATCAGAGAAAAATGTTCCCTGAAAAGCATGGTTCTTCAGATGCCTTCATATTCTAAATATGACATGTAACAGCTTACATATGTGGCCTCATTTTTATGGCACATGTCTGTGTAGTCCCGTATACAAACATTCTCCTGTGTACAGTGCTTGTTACTTTTACCAAGAATGGGTCAAATTTCTTATAATTTGATGATTTCAGAACCTTGCAGTAAACACGAAGACTTATGCATACAACGTCTTTTTTTTTTATATTCAAACATGTAAATATATTTTATAGATTTGTAAATTTGTTTAAAAATAATTTTCTCTCAGACCTGCTAAGCTCCAGCCTACACAATTTTTCCAGATCTCATTTATCTTGTGGCATCACCTGTCAATCACTAGTGAGCTAACACGAGACAGTGGTATGTAGCTTTACCAGATATGTTTATTTTCGCGACACTATAGCATTGAAAAGGCAAAAGCAGGACAAATTAGTAGAATTGAGTTAGGAAAAAAATTACAATATTTACAAGGTTTACTTGAAGAAGAAGAAGGTGATGCACACATTGAAGAATATGAGCGTGTCAAGTATGGATTAATTTGTATATGGACAAGCTAACGCAAGGTATTATTCACGCTCAAGGGCGAACTGGACTGAGTTTGGAGAACAAAATACTAAATATTTTCTCAACCTTGAAAAAGCCCACAAAAGTAGATCCTCGATCTTCTTGCTGCACGATGGCAGTCGTGTTATTTCTGATTAAAACAGTTTTATACAGAGTTATATAACAAAAAACAGTGGTTAACTTTGAATTGAATCATATGTTTTTAGAACAGGAAAATCAACCTAAATTGTCTGCAAGTCAGCGACAGAAATGCGACCGCAGTCTATCATTATTAGAATGCACACAATCTTTGTTTTAAATGGCAACAAATAAATATATGCGGGAAATGACGGCTTGACAGTCGAGTTCTATTGTAAGTTTTGAAAACAACTTGGACCATTGATTGTAGAATTCTCAATTTTTCTTTTGAAAAGGACAACTTTCTACTTCACAACGGCAGAGACTAATTACTTTGATTTAAAAAGAAGGGAAGGATAAAATTCTCATTGAAAACTATAGCCCAATCACTATGCTTAAAGTTGATACTCTAAGACAATCCCAAATACTGAGATAATTACATAAATATAAAGCTTTTAACCCCCATAATAACACCAAATAGTGTCCACCCGACAAAACAAGTTTAGAATAATGAATTTATTCGAGTAAACTCTACCAAAATATCTAAGTCTGAAACCCGGAAGTGCACGTAGAGTCGGGCCTCTATCCGTGACGTCACGAACGGGACTCATGGGCTCAGTGAGAGTGAATGGCAGTGATATCCCTACGTAAATGCTATCCTGTCAGAGCTTAGATTTGTTGTTGTTAAGGAGTATATTTGATGGATTTTCTGTTTTCATTTGAATGAAGAATAACGAAGCAACATTTTCCAGTCGCTGATTTCTTTTTATATCCTCATATTCACCTATTTGGTAGAGATTTAAGACGAGTTTACTGCTTAGGAATTAAAGTTAAATCGTGCACGTATGAATAGGCGGATGCATTATATTGTCATCAGATAAGGTACAGGAGCAGTTTTGTAAAACGAATAGGTCTAGAACTATGATAGTACTTATCATAGATGTGTGTGACTGCCTCAAAAAAGGATACAGTACCAGTTAAACATTTTATGTTGTAAAATATCAAACTTGAACGAGATCATGCAAGCGCGCTTCCTATTTTGGCGAGTGATGCGGCTCTTGCATGAACGTTCGTGAAGCGAGCAGAATCGGGAGGTAAGACCAAGCCGCTGCTCTAGGCGCTGCTTGCTTGTGATGGAACGTACATGCGCTATAGTTATATGTTTATCGGCAATTGCAAGAGAATGAAAGCGACGTTGCCAGCTAAGAAAAACAACTAACAAAGACTTGCTCCTGACTACCGGTGTCAGAATTGATAGATGAAGGATCTTCAGGGCCAAGGAAGGCGAAAGACATGGGAAAAAGGAAGAAGAAACCATCGGGAGATCGCTGTAGTGTATGGTAATGAACTGTGCATGGGTAGACAGCTACTGTTCACTCCGTGCCTGGGCCGATTTCAACACCAAAACAAAAATTACATGGTGAAAATATCGACTAATAGCACATCGTTGGCATGTATATGTCATAATTTTTTAAAGGGGAATTGATATTAACACTATGAACTACTAGGGGAAGGTAAAGAATTGTACATAGAATTATGATTTATTAGACTTTTCAGCCTTTGAAACAAAAATAGGCAGAAAATCGTATCACTCTGCACATGTTTGCTATGGAACATCCGGGTACGTGAATATATTCTTTTCCGGACGTGAGGTCATAAATAGTAGACCAGCGCCGTGACTGATTTTCTATGCAAAGAGAGGCGGATATTTTCGACATTTCAATTGAGGATTTCGAGTAGACAGAATTTTTTTGGGATATACTAAGTAATTGAAAAACTTAAAAATAACATATACTTGCCGTAGGTAACAAATTAAGGGACATTTATTTGCTTAGAGTATCAACTTTAATTAATGTCGATCTGAAAATAGACTCAAAAGCATCTGCTGAGAAACTTGAAGTAGTCTTGCCAGATTTGATACACCCAGACCAGGTTGCTTTTCTGAAAAAACAGATATATATATATATCGGTGAGTCAGTAAGAACGATGCTTGATGCTCTTCATTTTTCAAAGTTAAAGAATATACATGGGATTCTACTTCGTTTCGACTTTCAGAAAGCATTTGACTATCTCGATCACTCTTTTCTTATAAATAGCGTCAGATCATTTAATTTTAGATTTTATAAAAGTCTTTTATAATAACGTAGAAAGTTGTATCATGAACCGAGGAATATCAACTGGTTACTTTCATGTAGAAAGAGGTGTGCGCCAAGGTGATTCCATTCGATTATATTCATTTTGGCAATTGGAAAACTTGCAATTTATTTAAACGTAATAATCCACAAGTGCAAGGTTTGAAAATAAACAGTGTTGTTGAAATAAAACTGTCTCTTTATGCAGACTACATGAATGTCATCATACATAATGAAAAATCTATCGAATTTCTTTCTGACACGCTTGATAAATTCCAACGAGTCTTCTTCTTTTACTATTAATCTGCATAAAATAAATGCAACGTGGATAGGTTCAGCAAGACACCACTTGGAAATATTGAGGTAGTTCCATCACTGACGGTTCTCGGTGTTCAATTCAATTCAATTCAATTTTATTTTTTCTCATTTCCAGCAAAAGAATACAGTATTCATAGAAATATCATTACACTAAACAATCAAAATAGTAACCATGCAATACAAAATATGAATTAAACAGAATTACATATTTGAATATCAAGAAATATTGCTGCTTAAAATAATTTATTAATGTTAAGCTGGAAACGGAGAGGTCTACTGTGAAGCGATGCTTGTAAATCGTGGACCCCTCGGGTGGTAGTATTCAATAATAGTAAGTTACATGAGTAAAATAAGGATAATTGCCAACAGAGAGGACACAAAAGGAGAAACAAAACAATACGCATAACACGAACAATGTACAAAGAAAACAAGGAGAGTGTGAGAGGAGAAGGGATACAGTAAAGAGAAAAGGTTTGCATGTGGACTACAGAAATAGATGAAAGGTGATAACAAACAGAATGAAGGTTGCGCGCAAGATCAAATTTTCAAAAAAAGAAGAACAGTTCAGTGAGAGGAAGTACTTGGTAAACGAGTGGTGACGAGTTCTCTGGAGAACATAATACAATCTCAACAATAATGATCATAATTAAAATAATGACAATAGTAATAATCATGAAAATTCCTGCATATAATATACACAGGCAATATAACAAGGAGCTAGGTTTTGTACGGGGCCAGTAAAGATTTCTTTAGATTTCTTTTAAAGACTGAGAGAGAAGGGGAGTTTTTCAAATCAACACGCAAAGTATTCCAAAATTTAGGGCCTTCAAAGATGAATGTTTTTTGTGCGAAAAATCTTCTCAAAAAAGGTAAATGAAATTCTTCTGACTGTCTTGTGGGATAATTATGAAATGTACGATTTTGTTTAAACATATCGTGAAACGCAAATGGAAGAGTACCAGAATTGAAGTTATACATAAATTCACCTAGATGTAATAAGTATAGATCGTTAATTTTTAGGATATTATGTTCAAGGAACAGCGGATCCGTATGGGCAAGAAAAGGAGCATTACATATGATACGAATGACTTTCTTTTGTAGTAATACAATTTTTTCCACCAATGTTTGGTACGTGTTTCCCCAAAGCAGAAGTCCATAATTTAAGTATGGTAAAATAAGAGAAGAATAAAGCATAAGCAAAGATCGTTGTGGAAGGTGTGATTTAAGTCTGTTAATGATACCAACATTGCGAGATATAGTTTTACAAATATTTTCAACGTGGAGTTTCCAGGATAGTTTACTATCAACCACAACACCTAAAATTTTTGTATGAGAAACTTGCTCAAGAGGGGTGTTGTCAAGAATAATATCAGTGGGTAATGATGTTAAGGAGTTACTGAACAATATGTAGTTCGTCTTCAAGAGATTCAATGACAATTTATTAGCTCTAATCCATTCTAATATTTTTCGCAACTCTGCGTTAATTACATCAACAATAATATTTGGATCACTGTGTGAAAAAAATAAATTAGTATCATCAGCAAATAAAATGAATGACATAGCATTGGATGATTTATGAAAATCATTTATATAAATAATAAACAATAGCGGGCCTAAAAGACTCCCTTGCGGAACACCACAAGTAATATTTTTAAAATCAGATGCCTGCTCATTTAAAAACACAAATTGTCTTCTGTTAGAAAGGTAGCTCCTGAACCACTCCAAGGCCTTTCCACGGACACCAATATTGGCGAGTTTGTAAAGTAAAATTTCGTGATTTATCGTATCAAAGGCCTTGGAGAAGTCCAGGAAAATACCAACTGTGTGAGAAGACGAGTCAATTGAATGGGCAATTTTTTCAACAAAAGACATTAAAGCATGAACAGTACTATGTTTTTCCCTGAAACCAAACTGAAAGTTGGATAAAATATCATATTTCTTCAGGAAAGCAATCATTCGAGTAAATACTATTTTTTCCAAGATTTTGGAAAATGAAGATAACAAGGAGATTGGCCTGTAATTACCTATTTCAAGTTTATCACCTTTTTTGAATAGGGGAATAATTTTTGCTAGTTTCATGGAATCAGGAAATTCACCATGCAGTAATGATAAATTGAATATATGGACTAATGGGTCGACAATAAAAGGAATAATGGCTTTCAAAATAACATTACTAATTCCATCGAAGCCAGAACTTGTTTTATTTTGTAGATTAGAGACGATATTAAGGACTTCTTGTCTATTTGTCGGAAAGAAAAAAATAGAATTCGGATTAGCGGGGCCTAAAAAGTCAGTATAATTTTTGTTTGATGGGGGGATATTTTCGGCGAGATTGTTACCGATTGAGGAAAAGTAATTATTAAAAATGTTCGCAATATCTTTGGAATTTTCAACAGTTTCATTGTTATACTTGATTTTATTTATGTCAGATCTTCCTTTAGTCAAATTCATCGCTTGTTTAATAACTTTCCAGGTATTTTGCATGTCGTGTTTAAACATTTCCAAACGATTTACAAAGTATTTTCTCTTTTCTAGGCGAATGATTTTAGTCAATGTGTTTTTATAGGATGTATATTTCAGTTTAGATTTCTCAGTACCTTTTATTTTGTATTTATAAAAGAGATTATTTTTCCGATTAATTGAGCGTAGAAGAGACTTTGAAATCCATGGAAGTTTAGGTGTTTTTTTATAACTGGTTTTGACTTTTTGTTTCGGCATATTGATGTCCAACTGATTGTTTAATATATGGACAAAATTTTCATATGAACTATTAATGTCATTATTAGTATGCACACACAACCAATCATAATTTTCCAGATTAATTCCAAGGTGTGCCAGACTTTCTTCATTAACTGTACGTCTGTAAGTTGAAGAATTATTAGTATTAATCGATTGACCCAGTTGATAATGCAGTGCAATAGGATAGTGATCAGTTATGTCCGAAAGAATTATATAGGAATCTGGATGCGGAATGACATTAGAAAAAATATTGTCAATTAAAGTAGCAGATGTATTTGTAACACGCGTTGGCTTAGATACAAGTGGTAAGCAAGAGGCGGATAAAATTAATTCCAGAAATTCTTGAGAAGCCCTGTTATGTTCATGGTTCAATAAGTCTATATTAAAATCTCCCATCAAGAAGAAGTCTTTATTGTCAAAGTTGACATTTCTTAACAAATTTGACAAATATTGTAAAAATTCTAGAGTATTTGAGCTAGGACACCTATAAATAACACCGGCGATGATATTCTTATTACCAGGAATCACAATTTCAATAAAAAGGGATTCAACAATAGCATTACAAACTGAGATTTCATTCAAAATAGTGTATTTAAGTGATTTACGAATGTAGAGTGCAACTCCACCACCAACTCTGTTTTGTCTATTTTTATTAATGAATTCATAATCATTGATATGAAATGGGTGGTTTGAATCGTAATTTAACCAAGTTTCTGTGAGGCCAATCAGGGAAAGTGGGTTTGACATTTATCTATTAGTGAAAGAAGGTCATCGAAGTGCTTATTCAAACTTCTGATATTTAAATGAAGTAGGGAAAATGAATTATTTTGAAAATCTTTCGAAACATTACAAAATTGATTGATGGTTATGTAGTTAGTAATTCCACGTTGGGCAGGGTCATCAAAATCGAAATCGAACTCTAAATTTGCAGATGAAACGTTAGTGTTATCCCTTATAAAATTATCATACGAATTAACAGAAGTATGCGACACATCGTCAGATTGTGAAGGTCGATGTAAATCAAAGAAATCGTCACCACCAAGCATTTGAAAAGGCATCGATTGCCTATTATCGAAATTAGACATCATCATGGGTTTAGAAATACTCTCTCTTTGTTGACATTAGGCAATACGAAGTAATACTGTTGAGAGAAAATAAAGGCGTTATCAACGTGAACAAGGAGACATAATAGAGGAGTAAGGAAATAGTAGCGTCCGAATGTAGAAGGAAGAGAGAAGACACATAATGATAATGATGATGATGAAAAAGAAAAAAATGGATACAAACATGTACTATGAATCTCTGTTGGCATAACATGTGTGAAGGATGGGCTGGGCTGGCTCTGGTTATACTGTATAGAGAGTGTTTGGAAAAATATTGGGGAAGAGATCGGCATTATTAGGACAACGTGTTGACGTATCGTATTCACCTGAAGTGCTAGACGCTCAATTGAAAACAATTTTATTGAAAATAAAGAGCCAATTGCATTTATGGAAGGTTCTAAATTTGTCACTGATTGGTAAAATTCAAATTGTGAAAACATTTGCCTTCCCCATTTACTGTTTATTGCACGCATTGTTAAAATCCAAAATCTGTTCATAAAAGAATAAACAAAATGATATGCGTGCAAAAACGCACATGTTACTACGTTTCAAATGAAAGAGCCTCTCTTGGACTATCCAGAGCAATGTATGTAATTATGTGACAGTGGAGAGAGGTAGGGCGAAAGAAAGGCCTAAAAACGGCCCCGAAACGGACAAATGGCGCCTGGACGGTCACGCATGAGTGATTCCGGAGAAGGAAGAATTTAGTGGCTTGATGGGATGCTAGAGACTATGCCTATACGAAGGTTGACGGGAATTGGAATAGAAGAAGGAACCTAGAAAGGGCTCGCAAGCTCTGAGTGGAAAAGCAATGGGATTTGGTCCATGATGTTGTGACGAGTGCTGTGGCACAATCAGCAGCCCATACTAATGCAATCACGCAGAGTATAACTGCGCGTAAAGTATTGCACGCATTAAACGGGCTGTTACGTAATGCATATAGTGAATTCATATTTTTTGACGATATCTTTACGGTTACGTCATCAAATTTGTCCAAACTTGGCTGACAGTTTTCAAGTATATGGATAAAAACGCAATTTTAGAGCAAGTTAAAGTTATTTCGACATTTTCTTGAGGGCTATTTTCTCAAGGTCGGTAAGCGTTAGGATAAATATTTGTTTATGAGGCTGGAAAGGGCATATCTTCAAGTATCTAAATCCTAAAAAGGTACGGGTTTGGAGAGACACTATGGAGCTACGTCCACGGCAAGAAAACCAATTTTAAGAACTTTAGAGGGCGCTATTTATCTTGTGCATAGTCATTGGAGCATGAAATTCGGCGTGGCTACGTTCAATGATGAAATATAGATACTGCGATAAATTGAGATGAAACAAAATTGGTATGAGAAAATAATGGCGGTTTTAGATTTGGGGGTGTATTTTCAAGAATTTTAGAGATTTTGGACGGAGTCGGTTTGGGATTTTAATTTTAAGTACGAAGACGTCGCAGATGAAGAAAAAAAAAAGTCTTTTAGACTATTTAGAGGATTTTGTTAGAAGTTTGTAGGATCTAGGATATTGGAGATAGCATGAAGGAAGAAAGGCTTTCAAAACGGAGCAGAAACGGACAAAATGGCGCCTGGACGGTTACGCATGAGTGATTTCAGAAAACGAAAAGGTAGATGACCTAGGTTGGATATCAGAGATTACGCCTACGAGATTTGAAAGGAAAAGGACCTAACTAGAAATAACAAGTACTTCGTGCAATACGAATGGCATTTCTGGACGATAAGCCAGAAGAAGAATATTAAAGCCCCAATGCACTACTTGTAGCTACTTGCGCCCTCTATATAACAAACAATGCCTAATCGGTGACTATTGCTCCCCCATGATCCTCGTTTTATTATGTTAACTAAGAGCTGAGTTGATGAGATTACCACCTGTCCAGTGACCTTGCAGGGAGGTCTAATCCTCCTGTAAACTAGTACAGATAAGCTTTAATACGGAACAACGTGAACGAAACAAAGCAATGACGAAGATCGCGTCATTGCAATAACATCTGGACCATTTTGTTTTACGATGGAGCTTAGCGGGTCTGAGAAAATGATTCTCTTTAATATTTAAAAATCTATGAGATATATTTAGATGTTTAATTAACAAAATATAAGTACAGGCGTTCAACTGGAAACAAAACAGTGACTACTTCACACTTGCAGGAGAGTTATTAACCTGTGATTAAATATATTTCAAGACAACTTGACTCATCGAAAATAATATCGCTAGTGATATTCGTTTGTCTCGCAATGTGGTCAATAAGGAATCTAAAAGTTCACGACGTTTCGTGTGCATCTGCAACACTTCATCAGGTGATAATAACTACTGTAAGCAAGGGTCTTTTATACTCTACGGGAGGACCGGCGGAGCGTGGGTAACCGTTGAGACGCCGTTTTATACACAATACCAAGAATAGATCGTCGGAACCCAGGGATCAGAAGGTATACAAGACTTTTACAGTCTTGCCGTACATTGATGGGGTCTCGCAACAACTCAAGCGCCGCCTAGAGAGCCATGGCATTCGAACGGTTTTCAGATCAGATACCACCCTACGTCAACAACTTACACGCCCCAAGGATCCAATTCCTCCACATAGACGGGACGGCATTGTGTACAACATCCCTTGTAAAGGATGTGATAGATCCTACATCGGTGAAACTGCCCGTCCGATAAAAGAAAGAATCACTGAGCATAAGAGGGACGTCAGACTCCGTCGAACTGACAACTCAGCCGTAGCCGAACATGCTTGGGATAACCAGCATCAACCACACTGGGACGGGGTTCAGTGCCTTTCCCAGGAACGGCATTGGTATACACGGAGGGTGAAAGAAGCTTTCGATATCCGTCTCAATCCTAATAATTTCAACAGAGACAACGGGATCGATATCCCCGAATTTTGGATGCGGACGATACGCCGCCATGACACTCGCCGTCCTGCCAGCCAACACCGGTCGATTCCATTCAGCAGACGGTCCGAGCCAGCGGTCCGTTGATTGGTTGAGTACCGTATGCGTCGGCCAATAGGCCTGGTGCATTAGCCGAACCAGCGGCCGAATCCAGCGGCCTGGTGATTGGTCGATCACCGTGTGCGTCGACCAATAGGCATTGTGCGTTATTGTTCCAATTATCGATCGAATTATGGACCGCTCCGCCGGTCCTCCCGTAGAGTATAAAAGACCCTTGCTTACAGTAGTTATTATCACCAGATGAAGTGTTGCAGATGCACACGAAACGTCGTGAACTTTTAGATTCCTTATTGACCACATTGCGAGACAAACGAATATCACTAGCGATATTATTTTCGATACTATATCCGCAATGAGTAATATATTTAGCATTAACTTGACTCATTCTACTAACAAACCGATAAAGAGGTATCACCTTACCTCTATTGGTTTGATGACTTTCTCTCTAATACAGGAGTCTGCAGTAGGGTTAGTAATAACTGTACATAGCGTCTTTATCTCAGGAGCATCAACGTTTTCCCGAACATCATGAAGCTTGGATACTATTGTCAGATACGAAAAGAGAATTGCATGTAAAGTGCCACACCTTTATCAGAAAACAGAGACCGAATTGTTTTAATCTGCGCTTTTTATACGTTTTGCGCTTTCCACGTTTGTTGGTGATCCTTTTATATTATGGAAAAAAGTTAATTATTGATAATCAAGATTACGCTATTTACTTTGTCTTATATAAATATAATTTAAGCAAATGAAATACCTAAGTTCACATAGATAACTAAAAGTTCATATGCTTAAAATAGAAATAATGATTTTCAAAACATCTTTGAATCTGCACTTTTATTTTTTCGGCGCTTTCCACGTTTGTTGGTGACACTCTTAGTGAAAAATGTTAATTATTGATAATCTTCATCACGCTATTTATTATCAAAAAGAAAATGTAGTAGGCAAGTGAAATAACGAATGCCACACAGATAACTAATAGTTCATATGCTTAAAATGGAAATAATAATTTTCAAAACATGTGGCATTCAGAAGTCACAGAAGATGTTCGAATCCAGTGGATGAGTAGCTTTTTTTACTGATCAATTCATAGAATATGTCTTTATCAATATTTATGTCATCTCTGACTTGAATTACAATATCAAATATATTTGTTTTGTACTAGTTACTTTCATTGTTCCATGGATTGGATAAGGTTAGTCATTGCGATGACACTTATTTTATCAAATCTCGTATCTGAACAAATTGTAAGAACTGGAATCGTTAACAGAGAGAAGGGCAGAAAGAGAGAGAGAGAGAAAGGGAGGGGGCGGATGGCTAAAAACCTAAAGGGAAAACTTTTGTGCCAATTAATTAACTCTCTTGATTGTTTGTTGTTAATTGTAACAAAAATGTAAAGATGTTTTCCTTTCCAGCAAAATTATATTCCTTCATAATAAACCTAGTATATCAAACCGTTCCCCTTTGTGTATGATTAGAAAGATAGAATAAAATTTAAGTGCATAAAGCTAAAAAAAAATGAGGTCTGTGTTAAAATAATTGTTTGCATGCATTTCCATACGTCAGTTTTCGTCCATAAATCTTTGATACATATAACACTGCTTGGCAAAGTAGAATGATAGTTTCCTCTCATCATAAACTAACTTGCAATTGCCTTGCAAATAATCATTTATTATTTATTTCAAATGTTTGCACACTTTTTTCCAGAACTAAACTTCAATAATACCTCATAAAATCGGGACGAATTACATCCCCCAAGGTTTTGAATGAGATGTTTGTCCCACTGAAAAATATTTAATATCTCATTTTTATACTAATTGATTTCGTTATATAAATTAAATCTTGACCTAGATACCAAGATTGTTGATAAGTACTGGCGTGTATGTTATCGGTTCGCTTGTTAAGTACACGCCCCTTTGATATTGGCATAAAACGATATTGTAAAAGTAAACAGTGTTGGTATAACATGATATCATTTGTGTGTGTGTTTTTTAACGCTGACGATGCACGCAATCTTGATCAATAAAGTTAGTTTATCAGTTTATAGTCCGTGTAGTTTATCTAATCTTGGGGATATATGATGTGCCTGTGTCAGAATCCTTATCTTATCATTGCATATTGTCAATCATTTCTCGAGGGAAATATCGGGCCGGACACTATTTGGTTTCTTCTGATGTAGCTATATTGTGAGTGTTGACGTGCACGCCATCACGCTCATTTACGTGCCATGTGTGTAACAAAAATATTCTATACATGTATTGTCCAATTTTGGAAACGCCCCCCTCTCAAAAAATGAAATGAAAGCTTTTATTACCAATCATGTGAAAGAATATGTTTTGACTAATACGTGATGATACAAGTTTTGCCGGGAAACCGCCTACTAGTTGATATATTTGGTAAATTATTATATCTACCCGGACCGGATATATATCGCGTAGTCTCATATATACATGCATCTTTCTGTGTACAATGTTTGTAACTTTACCAAGTCTAGGCCAAATTACTTATCATTTTGATGATTCCAGAACCTTGCAGTACACACCAACAATGAAATGCTATGATGAAATGTCCTTGATTGATTCCTCACCGTTTCTTTCACAATACAAAATCATCATTTACATAGACTCAGGTTTCATGAAAATGGGTTGTGCTCATCCTGAAAAGAAAATCATATAGGAATAGATGACAGTACTTTAAAAATAGAGCAATTATTGAACCACATTTTGATTTTCGTTAAATTTATGATTTTCCACAGTAGAGAGAAGGGAAACCCTCCAAAAGCAAAAGAAATAGAATATAGATTAATGGAAAATAGAAATGAAGAGGAAAAAACTTTCATTGGAAAGAGACACCCTTTCAATTCATTTAAGGAAATAGGAAGCCTTGGAAACTTTAGAATATTTTGTTTCTGTTTTTAATTTTTCTCAATAATTATACTCTCTCCCTTGCTTTTTAATTTTTTTCTTCCAATTTCAACTCCTCCCTCGTCTGAATGTATTTTTTCTTTTATTTTTTTTCAATAAGATACCATTATTGAAATTTACACACTACATGTTTAAAGTATAGTTTTGAAATATAGTATTTCCACATTGTTTCCTGTGATATTTTGATAGTTTAACTCACAACGCATACGCATTACTCACAAGTACCGTATGCGCTTTCTTATTTTCTAAAAATCATGACTTCGTTGATTGCATTATAGCTTTTTTAACCTGTATGAATGAAGCTAAAAGTGACAGAATTAACTGTAAATTTGCATAAAGAATTATACTTCCTGTAATTCTCTCTCTCTCTCTCTCTCTTTGCCCCCCCTTCAAAGTCTCCCACTCTCCCTCATCGGTTTCTTACTTCTTACTTCGTTCTTTCCACTATTCTTCTTTTGATTCCCCCTTCTCTAAATATACTTTCTCCCACTTTCCTTCTACTCTCCTTTTTTGGCTATATCTTTCAGTTCAATATGGAAAATTATTTTGACCCTGCTTCAAAGGACAAGTCCACTTCAAAAACTAATTACTTTCAATAGAAGCAAAAAAATCAGACAAACCGATCAAAACAAGTTTCAGCAAAATCAGATAACTAATAAGAAAGTTATGATTTTTTGAAAAAGTATGTAAAACTATGGAACAACGAAAAGCACAAGACAAATTGGGGACTTACTCATCAGTCTGTGACGTCATGTCCTCACTTTCCACTAATTATTTTCTTTATATTGATAATATAAATTTCCTATCCCCCCTAAGAATCTTATTACACTACTACACCCCCAGACAACTACCCCCCTAAGGACAACTACCCCTAGGACAACCATCCTCCAGAATGACTACCCCCGGACATCTTTCCTAGTGGGAAGTTGTCAGGGGGAAGTTGTCCTGGGGGTAGTTGTCCGAGGGGTAGTTTTCCTTGGGGTAGTCGTCCTAGAGCGTGGTTGCCCTAGGGGGTAGTTGCCCTGAAGGTAGATGACTGGGGGTGGTAATCCGGGGGTTGATTGTCCAGGGGGTAGGTGTCCTAGAATCATTCACAACATATGAAATGTATACGCAATTTACATTGTCTGTCAGAATAATATAATATCATATGTGTATTGTTTGTTCAAAAAGGCTGACGATGCACCGCATCGTGCTTAATAAAGTATGTTTATCAGTTCATGGTCCATGTAGTTTATCAAAGCTCGGGGATAAATGATGTGCCAGTCACAGAATTCTTATCTTTTCATAAAATTTGGTTAATTATTTATTAAGGGAAAAATTGGGCCAGATACTTTTTGGTTTATTATGATGTAGCTACATTGTTAGTGGTGACGTGCATGCCATAACGCACTTTTACGTTCCGTCAGTGATCAAGAATAATTATTCAATGTAGTGACTCATAAACTTTCTAAGGTCACCTTGAGCTCCTTTAACACTAAATATATGCCAAAACATTATTTAATAAATTTGAACATAAGAGGAAAGAATTGCTTTATAAATTTATTTTAGTAAATGTTAAGTTATGTTT
The DNA here is from genome assembly GCA_035222895.1 of Strongylocentrotus droebachiensis. NCBI lineage: Eukaryota > Metazoa > Echinodermata > Echinoidea > Camarodonta > Strongylocentrotidae > Strongylocentrotus > Strongylocentrotus droebachiensis. The sequence goes on along the minus strand of JAVYIG010002846.1, from coordinate 81,473 downwards.
AATATTGTAAACGGTAATTCCCTCTCACATCCTCAAGCTGTGGCGGATCCAAGGGGGGAAGGACCCCCCCCCCCCCCTCCCTGGCGCTCAAGGGGGGGGGGGGGGGAGCGGTGCAAATGTTCAAATTTTCGAGGGCTAAAAAAAAAAAAAAAAGTACTCACTTCTTCTATAATCTGACAATCGCTTGGCAGACTGAGTCCAAAGTTCGACTTTTTTCACATGTGTATTATAGGCAATGGCGAGCTTGCAACCTATTTTGAAAAATTACGGTGGGTGAACTTTCAAAAGTCAATGAGACATGAGGGCTCCAATGAAAGAGCTAGTGATAACGTACGTCGTGGTGGATGTGCTTTCCGTTTAAACAAAAAATGAATTTTTAACGATTTTTATAAAAAAAAACGTCCATAGGCTAACATGTTAGGCTGCTGACTCTGACGATAGGGGGCGTTGTGAAATGAGACTAAACGGAGCAATATGAAGTGGTGGTGGTGTTTGCCAGACGCTCCACTTTAATGGAAAAAACAGTAATTATTTATCATCAATAGAGTTATGCTCTACTTTTTCCATCAAGTTAATCCAGTTACTTTTCTCTCTAATAATATAGTTGTGTATTATATTTATGCAATTTTCCACTTATTACGGCCTTTTTTTTTTTGGGGGGGGGGGTGGTCTGATGGAAACAGCTCACTAGTTGAAACGTCTTGCAGTGGAAATATATGATAAGATTATGTAGTAGTTCATTATATTGATTTTTTTTTTTTTTTTTTTTACTCATTAGGGGCGTCTGTTGAGCACAACGCTTCACTGAAAAAGTCTGGCAGTTAATTGGTAATAAAGAGATTTATATGCTCCACTTTTTAATCAGGTTTGATCCAGTTACTTTTCTCGCTATTAAAGGTAAAGACCAGTATTGGCAACGCCCCAATTTCAAAAAATGAAATGGAAGCTCTCATTACCAATCATGTGAAAGAATATGTTTTGACTAATACATGATGATAAAAAATTTGCCGGGAAACCGCCTACTAATTCATATATTTGGTAAATTTATTTCTCTCATGGTCTGGTGAGAGAGATAGGGTAGTCCCATATACATCTTTCTGTGTATAGTGCTTGTAACTTTACGAAGAATGGGCCAAATTTCTTATCATTTTGATGATTCCAGAACCTTGCAGATGCTAGATGCTAGATGATCAACCTTTTCTGATCGATTCCACAACGTTTCTTTCACAATGCAATCGCATGACCATTACTGGTCTTTACCTTTAATGTAGTATGTTTAGCACTTATTTAGGGCTTATGCCATTTGGGACCCTCTGGCGGGCACAGCCCCTCTTAACCCTAAAAAGACTGGGGCTGATTAAGCCCCCCCCCCCTCTCCTCTATTTTCACGATTACTTCGTAATGCTTAAATATTTTACAGTGCAATTTCATGACCTTTTTTCTTAGAGTCTTGCGCATTTTTTGGTACCAAATTTGGGCACACCGGGTCATCGGTCCTGGTGTTGTATAACATTTTGCGATCGTGAAAACTGAAAATTTGATTATTTTTTTATATTTTTTAAAAATAAATTATTCCATATATAACATACAAAGTTTTTAGATGCACCTTTTATGTTGCAGTTTTATATTCCCATTTGGCATGGTGAATAAAACGTATTCCATTCTCATTTGCATAATACAATGCAATATATAAAGAATAATACACAGAAAAGCAAAGAAAAACAAGGAAAAAGATAGAAACAAAGTAAAAACAAAGAAAAGGGCAAAACTAAATCAATTTTTCACGATGTTCCTGTTATGTAACAGATGTTATAAGGAAGTTAAAATGTCTTTCATAACTTCACTTGAAATCATCACCAAAACATGTGTTCATGATATAATATGACGTCAAAATTATTCATAAGTTGGTTAATTAGCCTATCATATCAATTAGGCTTATCTTTTTTTTATATCAGAGATTGTTTAAAATAATCTTAGCATGTAGCTTGTCCCATATTATATTGTATTGTATATTGTTTCATAGGAATCACCATATATAAAGAAAAGGACAAAAAAATACCAAGAAATACATTGCATAATTAGCTCTAATTAGCAAATTTCTAATTCAAAAAAATATGTTAACTATGCAATATTGTAGATCTTATAGACATCTATCACCAAGTCAAATTTGGAGTCGATCTGAGTTTCAGTTGCTGAGATCTTAGGTTGGAGAGGGGGCCTTTTACCCCCCCCTATTTTGTTTTAAGTTTCAAAATAGTCCAGTCTTTCGGGGGGCGAAACGTCTGACAGTGGCCATTAATGATACAAGGAGTTGTTTTCCATAATTTCCACCCAGTTTCAACCGGTTATCTTTGTAGCCACTGTACCACTTTTTTCAAGTCTTTATTATCCTCACTGTGAGTATAAGATGGGCATTTGGCTTGGGGGGGGGGGGGGGGCGTCCGGCGGGCACAAGCCACAACTTAAAACGTCTGGTATTGGTAATTCAAGGTACAGGGTGCAATGTTCTACAATTTCCACCAGGTTTGATCCATTTATTATTTTCGCTAATATAGCTCAATGTCGGACCCCCTGACCGCCCCCACCACTCTGTGCACGACTGACATCAATCTACTGACACACTTTTGTTCATGGATCATTGCTGTGTATATATGAATGCTTTCCGTTCTCTCCCCCCCTCTCTCTCTCTCTATCTCTCTATCTTTATCTTTCTCCTTTATCTCTCTCTCTCTCTCTCTCTCTCTCTCTCTCTCTCACACACACACACACACACACAACACACACAAAAACACACACGCACAAGGGTCTTTCGTAGTATTTGATGATATTTTAAACCCTTTCCACTTGTATATGTTTAATTCCTGGTCTATCATTCTCGTCATTATTTATAAAATGATTTGATAATACCCCCATGTCTTTTGTACGCAATTCCATTCTTTAAAACAATGTGGGCTCGATAGGCCTACTCCATGTCCGTCATTCACTGTTTTCGAAGCATTTTGGGATTCTCGGTTTTCATAAGTATTTATGTCGCTGTTCATATTATTGGAGAGCTCGTACCACGTTTCTTGGCACCCCGAGATGAGTCATGGCGCGTTTACAGCGAAATGTCATCTCAAGATGCCCCCAAGCAATGAGGTGTGAGCTCTCACAACGTATGGACAGTGAAACAAGGACACCACCGTTACTCACAACCCGCTCATTCATCATACATGTGTGCGTGTGTGTGTGTGCGTGCGTGTATATGTGTGTATATAATATATATATATATATATTTGTTTTTCTGAGTAAAACATCCTACCCATTAAGATGAAACCAAGATCATACGTTTTTGGTAAGAAATTTTGATTCTAGGGCTATGTGAGAGACATTGCCGTTTTCAAGATTTGCTTCTTTTTTGGTGCACCCCTATTCACGCTTGAAGCAGGGAGAAATATACGCATGAAGATTTTCCATACAATAAGCTGTGTTGAACGCAGCAATAGGTGACGCACAAGTCCATTGAAATAACAATATATTGATATTTTAGAATTTTTTGCTATCATGTAATTATAAAAAAAAGTAATGATAAATAATAATGTTAATGAACTAATAACAATGACATATAATCAGAGTATAACAAGACCTTGGTATCAACCCAATGCCTTTGTGTACATCAGTCATTACCCACGTGAGGACAACAGAGAATAGTCAACCAACAAATTGTTCTTCTTGCAATAGATAGATCATGTTTTAATGAAATGGTATATACGTAAATACAGGGTAGGAAACTTTGCTCAGTTATATAAGCATGTCCGTTTGAGATGAACCTCTACAAATACAAAGTAAATAATGATATCGTCTATATAGCAAAAATATCGCTATGATAAAACCGTGCTGATAACGTTTGAGTTTAGATGAACGTTTAAACAAACAGAAAGAAACGGAGAAAGAAAGAAGAAGAGAGAGAAAGTACGTGAAAAATTTGGGGAGCTTTTAGGGAGCTCGTTAGCACTTTTTGAGACATGTGCCCCCCCCCCCCCCCCCGATGGATTAAGAATCCTGAATCTTTGATATATTTTTTTCTCACTCTCTCTCTCCCTCTCTCTCTTAATAAAATCTCGTTCAGATATAACACGGTAAACCGCAGCAGAAAAAGGAAATATTGCTGCGCGTTTTCACTGAGCTATATGTTATGGGATACAAAAAAGTGACACTTATTACATTTAACGTCATCATAAAAAAAACAAAACGGTTTCTCTTCAAAGGAATTAAGTTGTGGGTTAAAGCAGTTAGCACAGTAGTTAGAAACCTATATAGGGTTAGTAAAATTTAGGAAATTCGTCATTTTGGGGGTATAGACCAGGGGACGGACTTGGAATCCAACTTTTGTCAAAATGTGCTGAGGCTCTACGCGGTGGTATCACTTCCTATTGACATCGTGTGTGGGACATGATAATTAGAAATTTCGCGTTAAATGGGTAGTTGACGGGAATGTTTGCGGATTTGAAAGAAGGGATTTTGTTTTTTAAGAAAACGAAAATTGATGAAAAGGGGTGATATTTGTTCACAAACATGTGAATGCGTATATTATTTTTTCTTCTCAATAACAGGCTAAAGGGGGCTACTTTATGTTACTGTGTACTCGATAAACTAAACATAAGGATTTCATCTAGAGCTTAATCTTTGTACCAGCTCTTGTGCAAAATGGATCATGTTTTCTATATTTGTGGGGAAAATGTTCTTGGAAGTATGCAAAATAAAGGGTACTTTTCGACTCCGCTGTAACGGTCACGCGTCACGCGTCACACCTTTCAATATGAAGTGACATCACTCATAGTCTCTGCTCGTCCAGACCCAACCGTGAATGAATAAACGGCCGAGCGAACGTGCAGAAAAAAGCCTCTCCATATCTAAGCTCCAAGTCCTCTCCAAGTTCAGTGTGTCCGCTGCCTTGTATCATCTATTTGTCATTGAGTTCGGCCAGGAGATCAGATAGAGCCTGGAGGACATCTTTCTTCTTCAAGTCAGCCTCCTTTTTGTCATTGGATTCTTCTTCAGCAGCCATCTGTTTGTAAGAAAATAAAACACGATGCTAATGATGATGATGATACTCCTACTGTCAACGTGATTAAAACAAACTAAGAGGTCACGCTTCTACTTCTTTGTGTGTGTCTTTCACACCGTCCAAGCTCACTCCGCGCAGTTCTCATAAGCAGTCGAGCATAACACATCACCATATCAAGAAATCAATGGATTACTAACATGACTTGTAAAATGTGACCAAGTTATTAAAAAAAAAGGTGCGGTCAAATTCAAAATGCTGCAATCAATCATTCACACATATATCATTTTTTATATTCATCATCTTCTCTGCACCTGATAGTACTTAAGAATCCACATTGGACGAATTGGAATCAGTGTAAATATGTAAACACCAACAAGAAGTTGGTATTTAGGATCTTTGTGTTAATGGTGGTTATTTTACCTTACTGCTAAGAAAGCATAAATGCTTGTTAGTAAGCAATCAAAGGACCGACGGCTTTAGGTCCTCTCCGAGGACCTTAGCTGTACCTAAGCTGTACTGTAGCTGTACTGTAACTGGAACTAAGTGACAGGACGGAACCAATGGTCCAGGTCTATCCAGGGACATGGGCTGACGCCAGGCAGACAATTAAGTCGTTGTAATGATACTCAAGAATCAAGAGATACCCACATTAAAGACATAGCTATTAAAGGGTTTACATTTATCATTGAATTTTATTAATCTTGGGTTTAAGATTCATATGTTTGTAATTCATTTATGTTCTTTTGTAACGCTCATCTGTTTGAGTTGGTCTTCCGTTTGCAAGGTTAAACAAGTTTTAGTGTCAGTCCAAACAATAGCAAAAGATCACAGCCTTGTGACAGTATTTATCTTCTTCACTGACTTCACCACCCAAGTACAAAGTTCCTCAACGGCATCGAATGCAAAGGTTAAAGAGTTGTTTGAAAATCGGTTGGGAATACTTTATCGTGTTCATAGGGTAATGTTATATGCGAGCGCTCGGGAGTTCACAGGGTGACTTTGGACGGTGCCAAAGGGCCTCACAGAGACGCAGGAGCGTGGCCACTCAGTGTGCTTTGCTCACTTCTACTACTACTACTGCTACTACAACTAAAATGTTGTTCCCCCAGAGGAGCCTTATCAGCACCATTGCCGCGCTTCCTTAGGGTCCTGTAATTATTACCCCAACATTTTGCTCGGTACCCAATTGCACCTGAGTGGAGAGTGGCATGTCTTGTCAAAAAGACATAAGTGCAGGGCTGGGAATCGAAACCTCAACCCTTTGATTGAGAATCAAGTGAACGACACATCCACGATACGTCATCGGACTGTAAATCACAGTATTGGGTCGCAGTTCGAGTTCCCCCGCGGCGCTAATGTCCTTTAAAAAGTCATCAATCTACATTTTGTTGCTCTCCACCCGGATGGAAGTAAATGAGTTCCTTGTAGAAATTCATTCATTGTTTTAAGCGCCTTATAGCAGCTTGGGTAAAGCTAGGGTGTAAAAAAGTGCTACTTTTTAGGCGCCTCGAGCATCTTCTGGGATTGATATGTGCGCAATATGAATTAAGCTCTTATTATTTTTGTTTTCATTAAGATTTAATACGTTGCTCGGTGAAGCATGTATGGATTCTTTCAATCAAAGCATCATTGGAAAGTACAGTAGTTATAAATTATGAAATAATTATTATCATCCTGCTCATAGTTCGCTCACAGTAATCGTTTGTCTTCGGGTTTTGTTTTCTTCTGGGATGCGCTTCATATACAGTTCACAACTAAATTTTTCACAGCCTTACCAAGTTTTGAAATCTTTCTTGTATATTATTATATGTAAATATGTAGAGGTGTCGTGGTCTAGTGGATATGTCACCGGACTGTGGATCACAAGATCCGTGGTTCGAGTCCCACCACGGAAATAGTGTCCTTTGGTAAGACATTAATCTACATTTGCCACAATCTACCCAGGTGAGGTAAATGGGTACCTGGCAGGAATTAATTCCTTGAAATGCTAGAGCGCCGTAATGGGAGCCATGCTAAAGCCGGGGTAATAATTTCGAAAGCTCTTTGGAAGCGCAAAAAGACGTAATAATGTGATATGCGCTATACAAGATCCGAATATTATTAATATTATTATAAAGTATTCCATAAAGGCCAATATTCACTTCGTCCACATTTCATTTTTGAGTTATTACATCTTTTTCATGATGAAGAGTAACCTGTTTTATGTCCAATTATACCCTATTCATAATATTTCTGCCACTAGCGTCAAAATCAAGCGTCAAAATCGCCTTGTACCAAGTCTGGGCTGATGGAACGAATGTGGGTCAGGCCGTATTCTTTGGTCTTAAATCCTCTTAAAAGTTACATTATGCCTCTTGCTTCAGTGCTTCATTGTTTAAAATGATACAATGTATCTAGGCTTTTACAGAACCTTGTTTCAATCCATAGGATAACCCTAAATCATTTTGAAGTGCCTAGCAGTGGTGGAAGTGATGGTTATTTTACCTGACTGCTTAAAGAAAGCATAAATGCTTGTTAAGCAACCAGAGGACCGACGGTTTTAGGTCTTCTCCGAGGGACCTGGTGATGAGGATTAATGCCTTACCAAAGGGCACTAGCGCATCGACTTAGTTTCGAACCCAGGTCACCGACTGACAAACTTCGTGATATTTAAGTTCTCTCTACTCATTTGCGAACACTTTTTCGATACGTACTGTGTATATATATGTACGCACACATGGTGCATTTACTATATGTAGTCGAAAGCAATACATCTTTTTAAAATCAATTATTATCTGTCTTTGAAGAATATCCTTACCTGTTCTTCTTTTTTAAGATAGAACTCCACATCCTCCAATTGGCGTTTTGTGTCTGTACAAATATTTACGGAAAAGGGAGAGAAAAAAAAAACATTTTCAAATCATTCATGTTGCATAATTTGTATTTTTAAAAAGAACCTATTTTTTCATTGAATATGCATAACGTCGGAGTCTGAATGTGAGCTACTTTCCGTCAACAGTAATTGGATAATCAATTATTTCTTGAACCTCCTTCTTTTGTATATCATTCAATTCTACATACCCTAGTAGTAATAATTCTATTTTTACATATATTTATTAAATGGCTAACCATACAATCTCAGCTATGATGACAATGAAAATACTGCTAGAATTGAATTTAAAATCACATAAAACGTTTACCACAGAAAATGGAAAAACAACTACCCATGTTCAGCAACAGTTTATCTGTGGTCCATCTCCTGCACTAACCGAATTGTTAACTTAAAATCCGGGCAAAACACAAAAAGTTAACCCTATCAGTCAAAACGCATCCATAAAACCCTTTCGCACACCCTTACTCTAGTCCTATAACTAGCTGGTCGCGGGTCTCGAAGATTTCTTCTTTATAACGGAAAGGAATTTCTCATTCATAATTATCATGATTAAGGTCAATATCCGTCCAATCAATTACAGGTTAATAAATGCGCGCAAACATGCGCGTACACGTATGTCCGCGCGTCAATGCGCGCGCAAAATTTTAAATTGCTCCAAATCATCTCAAATTCATTTTGCATACGTTTCAAGCCATTATAAGCATTCTATAAAAAATCGCGCAAACGCGCATTTTCGCGCGTTTTCGTTCGTCAGGGCCGAACGCAAAATAATTACCCTCAATTTGTTTTGACAGGATATTCCTCATATTTTTCTGAACTATTTGATACCATGTTCATCTCTTTATCACTATTAATAACGGAATGAGCGTCCGTTGAAGATAAATATACGTGCGTGCGAGCTTATGTATTACATAGCATTAATGGGCAAAAACATGCCTATAAAGTACATCGGGATGAATAAGGAATGCCAATTTTTTTTCATATTTAGATTAAGTATGAGTCGGAAATATGATTTCATGTCTCATTTGGCCATTAAGTATATTTTTACATATTAATCATATTGACCTTGGAATTCAAAATACGAATTTGCATATTATGACGTCAACATATTTACGGAAAATGAATGTATCTCTGCAAATATTGATCAATTTTCTTTTAAATTTTGATATGTTGTAGCTGAGACAATTCTTCACAAGATTATTACCAATATTTATTCATTTTGATGACGTCATTAGATTTTTGCTTAATATGCGTCTTATGCCTATGGGAGGTGATTGATACTACATTCCAGTCTAGACTTGTTCATTATATGTTGCGTATGTAGTGCGTCGAAATATCAGTTCAATGATTGGTAGGCTCTGCAATCATGCGAAAATTTGAGCTTGTTTAGTAAATTAATAGTTTAATCATACAACAATTCTCTATCGAATACCTGAAGGGGGCGCTATACCACTTTTAATCATGGTCATCGTCATTTAAAACCAAAAAAATCATCATCAATAATATCAACATCATCAATATACACATGACATCATATCTCCGACTCATATTCTATTTAAATATGAACAATAAATTGCGGTCCCCAAGCATACCGAAGAGCTATAATTGGCTTGTTATAGGTATGTTTTTGCCCATATATGCTACGTAATACAAGAGCTCGCGCGCACGGATATTTATCTTGAACGGACGCTCATTCCGTTATGAATAGTCATAAAGATAAAGACATGGTATCAAATTGTTCGGAAAAGTATGGAAAATATATAAAGAGGAAAAGAGAAAGAAAAAAAAAATCATGAAAGAAAAAAGAACTGCGATTTTATGTTGCGTACGGCTATGACGAACGAAAAGGCGCACACATGCGAAATCAAAAGGTGATACGTATAAGTACGTACGTATCACCTAACGATAACCGTAGAACTATGCCTCTATTATTGGTGGGAAAAGGCCCAGAGTAATTGTCGCAGTAGAAATTGAATATGGAGCAAAAAATGTTGGAGTATCATAAGTTTAAAAACTGACCTGTGAAAGGGCCTTCACCGTAGATCTCCATACGAAGACTGATGTAGTTGAACCAGGTGACAGGCATCAAGCGGACATAGCGGCAAATTTGCGGTACAGGCAGAGTGTTGGTCACGATGGTGTTGCGGTCAACATTACCGGTGAAGATCTTCAATGATAAAGGAAAATCAATCCACTTTTGAATGAATTATGACTCAAATGATTCTGCGGTCAATTGCAATCGAACTAAAGATAATCTAATTAGGCATGCTGAATAATACATATGTTTGCATGTTCAGTGCCTGTCCATTCGTTTCTATTTGAAGTTATATTCTGATGACATACAATTCTAGTTTTCGAGACCTAGTAATAAAAAAGGAAAAACATGATATGGATTGAAGATTGTTTGCTTGAAGTGCATTTCTTGCTCTGATATTTTTACAAATATAGACAGTTCTTCAATCCTACCTAATAGATTTTCCTGTTATACTTTGTGTATGCAAAATAGTAGATAATACACCTTACATGTACATGTGTTCTTTCGTAACGATTGCTTTTTTCTTTAAAGTATCGTAACATTAAATTATTTTAATTGTTATCAACAAAAATTCAAATGCCTTCAATTTCTACAAGAATAGAGTCAATGTAATATTAAAAAATGAATAATCAGAGAACAAACTTACCATGTCAGCTCCAGGGTTTGTAGAGAAGCCCTGCACGGTGTGAAAAGTAGTGCCATCAGTACTACAAGCAACCTTGTAGCTCGTTACCCACTGGGGTGAATCTTGTCGCCCTTGAGTCGCAACTAAAGTGATACTGTAACGGTCCAAAAGATCCACCTTGTAGATAAAAAATGAAACGGAGGAAGCTTTCTTGATGTTCATCCTTTTAACCAATGAGCATGTTCCAAAATGTGTAAACTCTATATGATCTAAATACAAATGCTAATAACGGTTCCTTTCTTTGCACCAATCAATGACATTACCTTGCTTTCATGCAGAGCCGTCCTCCAAGGGCAATATTTAAATTAGAAGTTCTCCACATTGATGCTTTAATTGTCGATCTCATTTCTGAGTATTATCGAACAATTAGATTAATGCCTTTAAAAATGAAAGCAATTGTTAACTTGGATGTGCATAATTATGTAACTTATGCAATCCTATAGTAGCTATACCTACAGAGTGGAGAGAAAATCAACGAACCCGTATGTCACCTCAAAAAGTGGCCAATAAAAACAGTTTTAACAGTGTAAATTAAAAGTGCCATGTAAATGATTGGTGAATCTTTCATTGTTGACCTGGTGTCAGCGGTAGAATATGAACCAATATGCCATATAAATGACGGGTGACTCTTAATATTACAGACAAATGTGTCCTATCATTTGACCGCTGACCCTTTCATTACTGATACGGTGGCAGCAGTGGGATATGAACCAATGCCATAGAAGTAAGGGTTGCCTAAATGTTTCGTGTCTGAATTGTCCTTAAGAAATTATTTTCTTTATACCTGGATCCACTGGTTGGCATCGCTTGTTCGTGCAGACCAGGCTCCATTCAGGTTCCCAACTTTGGCCAGGTTAAGACGACCTCTCTTTGCAGCATGATTAGCATTATATTCACTGGAAGCTGTCAGACTTGAATCTGGGATGGCATAACTCTCAAGGCCCAAGGCTGAGAGTTAATGAGTGACAATGTAAAGCAAAATGTAAGAATTGGTGGTCAAATGGGCAATTTTATTATTCAACCGTTGAATGGGAAATGCGGTTTAATTGAATTTTAATTGATGGATTATAAGTTTTCCAAAGAATATTTTGACTCTCAACTCTCAAGTCCCAGAAGGACAGGTTCATTCAAGATGACTGTAAGTTAATGTGAGACAAAGTATAGCAAAATATAGGAAGTGGTGGTCAAATAGGCAAATAGGATCGAATGCTCCTATCGAATGGACATACAATAGACAAGTGTATAATTACAATCTGGGCATGAGACTGTCATTCAAGAAAAATATCCAAGGTTTTCCTCACCAATGACGGCATGTTCCTTTTTTTCTATTTCCTTGTTTGTTCTTTATCTATAATGTCTTGCTTTATATACAAAAATGTAGGTTTGTAATCTACGTTGACTCTATATCTATATCAATAAATGGGATAAAAGGGATGAGAAAATAATGTCCCTTTTGACATATTTATCTTCAATTGGCGGTGACATGAAAAGTCAAAATTGCATTCTAAATACAAATTACAGTTCAGGAATAAATTCCTTGATTTGTTAATCTATTAATACATAATTCAAATGAAGTAAAAATTAACAAAATATCTCTTTCAATTTATTCTTTCTTTATTTCTTCACTTTTTTGTTAACAGGATAACTCAAGATCATCATTACGAAAATTCCTCGTTGTAGCGATTCCCACTTGAGGGCCCTTTACTCGGGTATTGTCTCATAGAGTTTGCAAACGAGCCTGGAGAAGGACCTCCCGTTCTTATCACTTTCCTAATCCATTGCCAATGACGCGCTAATAAGACCCGTCAACAGAGTTTGGCTGAAGAGAAAATGTGAAGAAAAAAAATCCCAAGGTTACAAAAACCTGTGTTTTTTTCCCCAAAAATTTGTTCTTATGGATAATTATACCCAAAAAAACTTCAAAGCACAAAAATCGGGCTAGTAATGCCGGAGATATGATATTAAAACACACTAAAAGATTTCAGATTTGACTCGTATCAGGAAACTTTTCCCCTCTTCTTCTCGCGGAGAGAGCTGTCAATCATGTTTCGACTGGCTGTTTATCAGCTGCATCGGATTAAGCCCTCTTAGCGTGACTGACCAGCTTGTCTGACTGCGCATATTAGTGCAATTGTCCTTTTGATTTAATGTTTTATTTAGAATTCGATTTTATTACCAGAAATTCAGAAATGAACTGCTACCTGCAATGCAATTTTGAACGGGAAAAAATGAACCAGCAAAAGCGGAGGTAAATATGAGATCGTTACATCGTACGCTCAGATCAGCCGACGCTCATATCCCAGCATGCTCAGCCGCTCCGCTCGAGCGCAGATTGTCGCATAGAGATCCGGTCGAGGACCCGAGCGAATCCTTCCTTGCTACAACGAGGCATTACGTGTACGTAAATCCCTCGTTGTAGCACGCACGGTCTCATTAGAAAACTGTATGCGTAAGAGCACTACGTGCGCTCAGGCTGGCATCAGAATCAAACTACTCGGAAAAGGTTGTGTGACAATTTCTGAGCTGCGTGTCTGGGCGATGTTTATGTTGTTGAATCGGAGTAGTCTAGTTCCTAGACCTTCGCTGTGTTCTTCTCATTTTTGTTTAATAAACCAACCTAAGCAGAATATAGGCGTAGAGTTTTCTCTTTCTGTCTCAATGTTATGTTATGTTTCTACCTTCAATCACCTTTCCTTATGTTATTGTTTGTTTTTATTATTCCATTATTTCCTCTTCCTATCTTTCCCTGCACTATCCTTTGCTTCCTCCTTCTACCTTCTCTTTCTGTCTTTCCTTATGTTATTCTTTGTTGTTCTATCTTTCATGTTTTGTCCATCTTTCCATTATCTATTCTTAATAATTTTCTATTTTTGTTTTCTATCATATCTCCTATGTTATTATTTGTTGTTATCATTCTATCATTTCCTCTTCCTCTCTTTCCTTGCGCTATCCTGTGTTTCTCCCTTCTACCCAGGGCCGTAGCCAGAGTTTGATGGTGTTTTTTTTTTTTTTTTTTTTTTTGGGGGGGGGGGGGGGCACGTGCCCCCCCCCCCCCCCGTGGCTACTGGCCTGCTTCTACCACCGTTCTCGACTCTAAATTCTTGTCTGAATTACACCCCCCCCCCCCCACTCTCTTGCGAAATGCGGATGCTTTGACGTATCATTAAATTATTAGAGAAAGGAGACAATTCGTTGTTCCGTTCTCGACTCTTAATCCTCGTCTAAATTCATCCCCCCCCCCTCTTGCGAAGCGTGAAAGCTTTGATGCTTCATTAAATTATTAGAGAAAGAAGACGATCCGTTGTACCGTTCTCGACTCTAAATTCTTGTCTGAATCACACCCCCCCCCCCACTCTCGCGCGAGAGCTTTGACGTTTCATGAAATTATTAGAGAAAGGAGACGATTCGTTGTTCCGTTCTCGAATCTAATTTCTTGTCTGAATTTAGCCCCCCCCCCCCCTCTCACATGCAAAGCGCGGAAGCTTTGGCGTTTCATTTAATCATTACATAAAGAAAACGATTCGTTGTTCCGTTCTCGACTCTTAATCCTCGTCTAAATTCAGCCCCCCCCCCCCTCTCTCTCTTGCGCAGCGTGAAAGCTTTGATGCTTCATTAAATTATTAGAGAAAGGAGACGATTCGTTGTACCATTCTCGAATCTAATTTCTTGTCTGAATTCAGCCCCCCCCCCCTCTCACGCGCCAAGCGCGGAAGCTTTGGCGTTTCATTAAAATTATTAGAGAAAGGAGACGATTCGTTGTTCCGTTCTCGACTAAATTCAGACCCCCCCCCCCCCCTCTCTTGCGAAGCGTGAAAGCTTTGACGCTTCATTTAATAATAAAGAAGACGATCCGTTATACCGTTCTCGACTCTAAATTCTTGTCTGAATTAGAGAAAGGAGACGATTCGTTGTACCATTAATTTCTTTTCTTTGTCTGCTCTTTTTTTTCTCCCCACGTCCACTCTCTTTCCTTTCTTTTCTCTCCTCTCTTTTTTGTTGGGGGGGGGGGGGGCGACCGCCTGGATCATGGAGGGGTATTGCTGTAGTTGTCAATATCGATGAAATGCGTAATGAGCAAAAGCATTCCGGGGGGGGGGGGGGAGCATTTAAGCCAGTAAGGCTAATTACAGTTAATATATATATGTAGGCCTATATAAATATATAAAAATTAATTTCATTTAATGTCTATTGTTTCCCTCTCCCCCCCCCCCCCCCTCACTCTTTCCCGGGCCATTTCTTTTTTCTTCTAAAAAGGCATTCATTTTATTCATTCATTTCTTTCTTTCCGTTGGCTGGCTTTTTATCATTAAAGCCGGTACATCAGCTAAATTGAATTGTTTTCGCTTTTCTTCTTTTTCGCGATCTAGCTGTCTCTCTTTATATATTCAAGCGCTGCATATTGGCATTCATTTTCTTCGTTCATTTCGTTCTTTCCGTTGTTATTGGCTTACTTTTTGTCACAAAAGCCTGTAACTAAGCGAAATTGAATTGTTCTCGCTTCTCTCAATCGCCAGCAATCTGTCTCTAATAATTCTCAAACACTGGTGATATTGGCATTCATTTTCTTCACTCATTTCTTTCTTTCCGTTGGCTTACTTTTTGTCATAAAAGATGGTAACACCAGCGATATTTAATTGTTTTCGCTTCTCTCTCTCTTCCGCGATCTGTCTTTCTATATAATTCTCAAGCGCTTGATTGATATTGGCATTCATTTAATTCATTCATTTCGTTCTTTCCGTTGTTATTGGCTTTCTTTTTGTCACGAAGCCGATATTAACATCAGCGACATTGAATTGTTTTCGCTTCTCGATCTCCTGCGACATGTCTCTCTTTATATTTCTCAAGCGCTGGTGATGTAGGCATTCATTTTCTTCATTCATTTCTTTCTTTACGTTGCTTACTTTTTGTCATGAAGCCGGTATTAACATCAGCGACATTGAATTGTTTTCGCTTCTCCCGATCTCCCGCGATCTGTCTCTCTTTATATTGCCCAACCACTTAATTGTTATATTGGCATTCATTTTCTTCATTCATTTCTTTCTTTCCGTTGCTTACTTTTTGTCATGAAGCCGATATTAACATCAGCGACATTGAATTGTTTTCGCTTCTCGATCTCCTGCGACATGTCTCTCTTTATATTTCTCAAGCGCTGGTGATGTAGGCATTCATTTCCTTTAATCATTTATTTTTTCCGTTGGCATAATTTTTGTAATAAAAGCCGGTAACAGCGATATTGAATTGTTTTGCTTCTCTCTCTCCTGCGATCTGCATTCATGTTCTTCATTTCTTTCTTTCTGTTGGCTTACTATAAGTCATATCAAATCCGGTAACATCAGCTAAATTGAATTGTTTTCGCTTCTCGATCTCCTGCGACATGTCTCTCTTTATATTTCTCAAGCGCTGGTGATGTAGGCATTCATTTTCTTCATTCATTTCTTTCTTTACGTTGCTTACTTTTTGTCATGAAGCCGGTATTAACATCAGCGACATTGAATTGTTTTCGCTTCTCTCGATCTCCCGCGATCTGTCTCTCTTTATATTGCCCAAGCACTTGTTATATTGGCATTCATTTTCTTCATTCATTTCTTTCCGTTGCTTACTTTTTGTCATGATAGACGGTAGTAATATCAGCCAAATTGAATTGTTTTCGCTTCTCTCGATCTCCCGCAATCTGTCTCTCTTCATAATTCTCAAGCGCTGGTGATATTGGCATTCATTTTCTTCATTCGTTTCTTTCTTTCCGTTGCTTACTTTTTGTCATGAAGCCGGTATTAACATCAGCGACATTGAATTGTTTTCGCTTCTCCCGATCTCCCGCGATCTGTCTCTCTTTATATTGCCCAACCACTTAATTGTTATATTGGCATTCATTTTCTTCATTCATTTCTTTCTTTCCGTTGCTTACTTTTTTTCATGAAGCCGATATTAACATCAGCGACATTGAATTGTTTTCGCTTCTCGATCTCCTGCGACATGTCTCTCTTTATATTTCTCAAGCGCTGGTGATGTAGGCATTCATTTCCTTTAATCATTTATTTTTTCCGTTGGCATAATTTTTGTAATAAAAGCCGGTAACAGCGATATTGAATTGTTTTGCTTCTCTCTCTCCTGCGATCTGCATTCATGTTCTTCATTTCTTTCTTTCTGTTGGCTTACTATAAGTCATATCAAATCCGGTAACATCAGCTAAATTGAATTGTTTTCGCTTCTCGATCTCCTGCGACATGTCTCTCTTTATATTTCTCAAGCGCTGGTGATGTAGGCATTAATTTCCTTCATTCATTTATTTTTTCCGTTGGCATAATTTTTGTAATTAAAAGCCAGTAAACAGCGATATTGAATTGTTTTTGCTTCTATCTCTCCCGCGATCTGTCTCAAGCGCCGGTGATATTGGCATTTATTTCCTTCATTCATTTCTTTCTTTCGGAATGCGGCGTCTTGTAAATTTGTTATTTACACATGTCGTTCGACTTGAGTTCTAAAGTTGCCAGTTGCTGGTACCACATCTACTTTACAGAGCAGGTCCATGCTAAAAGCAATTGTCTGAATTCTAGACTAACCCAACTCTCCATGCTCACCTAACTGTACGCAAGCTCTGTTGATACAGGGATTAAGTCCTTAATAGCCTTGTATTGACAGAGGGATAAGTTCACCAGCAGATAAAGGAAGGGTTTTGTTTACTTAATGATAATGACTATATCAAAGTGCTAAAGCCCAAACTAAAGTCTATGAGACAATTCACTGATTTTTCTCTAACGGGGAGTTTTCGTCATGATTTTGGTCAATTTCTTTCAATTTTAGCACAGTTATAGGTCATTGCCATAAGACGTAACAAGAATATTGTCAAGGTCATCAGTTCATCGTGACGTCATCCAGGCGCCATTTTGTGAAATCACATTATCCATCAAATCTTCATGATGCATCAGCAAAGGTCATTCATATTCATATCACATATACTTCAGGTCAAGAGTCAACAGGCCATGTCATCAAAATTTACATAAAGTTCATGACGCGCGCGTCAAAATTAAAAAATGCTCAAAATCACTTAACTATTAAACGAGAGTACGAATAAGGACATTTTAAGCATTTGATAAATTTGCTCGCGCGCACTAATGCTTCCGCATTTACGCGCGTACCCGCACGTACTGGCATTATGCAATATAAAATCGCCGAATTTTTCATCATATTTGGCACAGTTTCCAAGCATTTTGATACCTTGTTCACCTTTTTCTGACCATTAATAACGGAATGAGCGTCCGTTTAAGATACATGTCCGTGCGTGCGAACTCTTGTATTTTACATAGCATATATGGGCAAAAACATGCCTATACAAAATCCATTGTAGCTCTTTATGATTCAGGGTGACCCATTTGTTTTCTTCATATTTTAAAAGAGTATGAATCCGAGATATGATTTCATGTCTCATTTGGCCATTAAGTACATCGTGACGTCATTACAATAGCCTTGGAAGTTAAAATACGAATACGCACATATGACATCAGCATATTTATTGGAAATTGAATGTATCTCTGTAAATATTGATCGATTTACTTCTAAATTTTGATATGTTGTAGCTGAGACAATTTTCCACAAGATCATTACCAATATTTGTTCATTATGATGACGTCATTATGGTTAAAATTGCGATTAGGTGATACGTGCTATTTTGTTATCATGAAAGTGTGCCGATGATGATCTAATGATAATGATCATAAATACGATAAAGACCATGATTAAGAGTGGTATAGCGCCCCCTTCCGGTATTCGATAGAGATTTGTAGAATCAGGATTTCAGAAAAAGTCGCCTAACACGCAAACTAAGACAATTCTGACTTGTCACCTTTAATTGAAATTTTCACTATGATGATGTCATCCAAATGATAAATGATGTACTTCATTCTTATAGATAATTTGCTTAGCTACGCCGTATCAAAGTTTAGGAGAATATCAAGCACAAATATGCTAGATAGTGCTCAAAGATCAATGTCATGTAGATCCATGATGAGAACGAATTTCACCTTCCGTAGACATAACACGCAAACTTGAGAAAATTCTGACATGTGGCCTTTAATTGAATTTTGTACTATAATGACGTCAATAAAATAAAAAGCAGTGTGTATTGATCTTGTAGGCAATTTCCCAAGCTACAAGATACCGCAATTTGAATGAAAATCAGTCAATATTTTGAGAAATACACTAAATTTTCAAAAAATATAATGACGTCATAATATGCAATTTTGTATTTTGACTTCCAAGGCCATTATGATGACGTCAGGATGAATTTAATGGCCAAATGAGCTATGAAATCATATCTCTGACTCATACTCTATCAAAATGTGAAAAAAACTTGGCAGTCCATATTCATCCCAATGGACTTTTTATAGGCATGTTTTTGCCCATATATACTATGTAATACATGAGCTCGGGCACACGGATATTTATCTTGAACGGACGCTCATTCCGTTATTAATAGTGATAAAGAGATGAACATGGTATCAAAATGCTTGGAAAATTGTGCCAAACATGATGACAGAGAAATTTTGGCGATTATATGTTGCAAAATGCCAGAACGCGCAAAAAACGCGCGCGCATGCGCGTTTGAGTGATTTTTTGTCAAATGCTCCATATGGCTTGAAACGTATGCAAAAAAAATTTGGGATGATTTGGAGCATTTTAATTTTTGCGCGCACGTAAACGCGCGCAAGAACGCGTACGCGCGGATTTGCGCACGTTCTTTTATCTGAAATTGACCGGAAGTATATTGATCTTATTCATGATAAACATGAATGAAAAATTACTTTCCGTTATGAAGATATGATCATAAGTTGATTTTTACAAAATGGCGCCTGGATGACGTCACGATAATTCTGAGTCTTTGAAAAGTCATGCAGTTCTAAGTTAGACTAAGATCTATCATCATTGAAAGTTTCATGACAATGGCTTTTGTCATTCTTGAGATATCCTGCGAAAAAAATTGAGGAAGAATAATAATAATTTCTTCTATACAGACACAAAATAAATACTAGACTTTAAATCGTCACTTTGACGAATTAGGTGATACGTGCTATTTTGTTATCATGAAAGTGTGCCGATGATGATCTAATGATTAATGATCATAAATACGATAAAGACCATGATTAAGAGTGGTATAGCGCCCCCTTCAGGTATTCGATAGAGATTTGTAGAATCAGGATTTCAGAAAAAGTCGCCTAACACGCTAACTAAGAAAATTCTGACATGTCGCCTTTAATTGAAATTTTCACTAAGATGATGTCATCGAAATGATAAATGATGTACGTCAATATTGTAGATAATTTATTAGCTACACCGTATCAAAATTTGGAAAAATATAGAGTACTCATAAGCTAGATAGTGCTCAAAGATCAATGTCATGAAGATTCATGATGTGAACGAAATTCACCTTCCTTAGGCATAACACGCAAATTAAGAAAATTCTGAAATGTGGCCTTTAATTGAATTTTGTACTATGATGACGTCAATGAAATAAAAAGTAGTGTGTATTTATCTTAAAGGCAATTGCCTCAACTACAAGATACCGAAATTTGGAAGAAAATCAGTCAAAATTATGAGAAATACACTAAATTTTCAATAAATATAATGACGTCATAATATGCAATTTTGTATTTTGACTTCCAAGGCGTCTTGATGACGTCAAGATGTATTGAATGGCCAAATGAGATATGAAATCATATCTCTGACTCATACTCTATCTAAATATGAAAAAAAATGGCAGTCCTTATTCACCCCGATGCACTTTTTATGACATGTTTTTGCCCATATATGCTATGTAATACATGAGCACGCGCGCACGGATATTTTTCTTGAACGGACGCTCATTCCGTTATTAATAGTGATAAAGAGATGAACATGGTATCAAATTGTTCAGAAAAATATGAGGAATATCCTGTCAAAACAAATATACAAGGAATTTTTTTTCGTTCGGCCGTGACAAACGAAAACGTGCAAAAATGCGTGTTTTGCGCGATTTTTTATGAAATGCTTATAATGGCCTGAAACGTATGCAAAAAAAAATTTAAACGATTTTGAGCAATTTAAAATTTTACGCGCGCGTTAACGCGCGCACGTACGCGTACGCGCAGTTTTGCGCGCATTTATTGACCTGAAATTGACCGGACAGATATTGATCTTAATCCTGATAATTATAAATGAGAAATTCCTTTCCGTTATGAAGATATGATCATAAGTTGATTTTCACAAAATGGCGCCTGGATGACGTCACGATAACTTTGACTCTCTAAAAAGTCACGCAGTTCTAAGTAAGACTAAGATCTATCATCATGGCAAGTTTCATGATAATGGCTTTATTCAGTCTTGAGATATCCTGCGAACAAATTCGAGGAAGAATAATAATAAATAACTAGACTTTAATTCGTCACTTAGACGAATTAGGTGATACGTATGATAATGGTTTACATAACGAATAATGCATTACACGATATATTATTTTATCAAATTCTTCTCTCATTATGATCCATCCATATGTCAAGATTAAATTGTGTCTCCTTGATCATCATGGATCTAGGGAAGATAGATTGTGACGATATATGACCACTGACCCTGTGCAGTAACCAGTTACACATTTGACTCTAATTTACATCATGAAGAACACCTTTTGACGATTTTATCTTATTCAAAGAAATGAAAATGTAATTGATAAATGATTATCATCATTATGATAATGATGATCATGATGATCATGATCATGATCATGAGCGCGATCATGACATCTTATTGAAAAAATGAGGGTTGATTTAGATAGCATATAGTCTCAGCTACAACATACTCAAAAATCAACAAAATCCAAGCAGAAATATCGAAGATATTGCTCAAAACACAGGAATGTAGACTCCAGATTTGAGAAAAAGTCATCTCCCATAGGGATTACACCCCAAAAGTAATGGATGAAGTGAAAATAGGGTAATAATAAAGTAAAAAGGGTTGTTTATGACATTATTTGCGATTCTACGTGTTTAAATAATCAAAGGAGATGGTACAGTGAAGGTCAAAAGGAAAACAAAGTGAAGAAAAAAATTGTTGGAGACACCCGGACTCGAACCAGGGATCTCGACGTTGGAAGTCAAGTGCGTTACCAATATACCAAAACATTTCCCATAGCGAGTACACGTAAACGGGAAATGGAATTCTCAAATCCTACTTTGCAAGTGAAATATGAGCATAATCCCGGCATCTGATCGAAAAATAAAAGGCACATTGGTGATAGCTTATCGTCTGAGCTACAACATATTCGAAGCTTAGCGAAAACGAAGTTAAAACAACGGAGATTTTGCTCACGAAAGACAGGAGTGTCGAATCCAGTTTTGAGAAAAAGTCATGTCACATAGAGAATACACGCAAAATGTGAAAAATTGACATGCCTCCTTTAATCGCAAAAATACGCCATGATGCCTTTGTCAAAATGAAAAATTGTGAACACTATATTTGTATAAAATTGTCTCAGCTAAAACATTTCAAAATTTGAAAGAAAATCAATCAATATTTACAGAGATACAATCAATTTTCCAAAAATATGCAAACGTCATAATATGCAAATTGAAATTTTGAGTTCGGAGACCATTATGATGACGTCATTAGTTAATTGAGGGTCAAATGAGACATGAAATCATATCTCCGACTCATAATCTATCTAAATATGAAAAAATATTGGGAGTTCATATCTATTCTGAAGAGTTAAAAAGATTTTTGTATAGGCATGTTTTTGCTCATGTATTGTGGATAAAGATAACGCAGGCCCGCGCGCGCTGTCAACTTTGGCGGACGCTCATTGCGTTATTAAAAGATGAACAAGTTATCAAAATGCTTGGAAAAATGTGCCAAATATGATGATAAAGAAAATTCGGCGATTCTATGTTGCAAAATGCTAGTACGCGCAAAAAACGTGCGCGCAATGCGCGTGAGCGCGATTTTTTTATCAAATGCTCTATATGGCCTGAAACGTATGCCAAAAAAATTTGGGATGATTTAGAGCATTTTAAATTTTTGCGCGCGCGTAAACGCGCGGACGAGCGCGCACACGCGCATTTGCGCACGTTTTTTGACCTGAAATTGACCGGACGGATATTGATCTTAATCGCAATAAATATGAATGAAAAATTACTTTCCGTTATGAAGATATGATCATTAGTTGATTTTCACAAAATGGCGCCTGGATGACGTCACGATAAATTTGAGTCTTCGAAAAGTCACGCAGTTCTAAGTTAGACTAAGATCTATCATCATGGCAAGTTTCAAGATAATGGCTTTATTCAGTCTTGAGATATCCTGCGAACAAATTCGAGGAAGAATAATAATAAATAACTAGACTTTAAATCGTCACTTAGACGAATTAGGTGATACGTATGATAATGGTTTACATAACGAATAATGCATTACACGATATATTATTTTATCAAATTCTTCTCTCATTATGATCCATCCATATGTCAAGATTAAATTGTGTCTCCTTGATCATCATGGATCTAGGGAAGATAGATTGTGACGATATATGACCACTGACCCTGTGCAGTAACCAGTTACACATTTGACTCTAATTTACATCATGAAGAACACCTTTTGACGATTTTATCTTATTCAAAGAAATGAAAATGTAATTGATAAATGATTATCATCATTATGATAATGATGATCATGATGATCATGATCATGATCATGAGCGCGATCATGACATCTTATTGAAAAAATGAGGGTTGATTTAGATAGCATATAGTCTCAGCTACAACATACTCAAAAATCAACAAAATCCAAGCAGAAATATCGAAGATATTGCTCAAAACACAGGAATGTAGACTCCAGATTTGAGAAAAAGTCATCTCCCATAGGGATTACACCCCAAAAGTAATGGATGAAGTGAAAATAGGGTAATAATAAAGTAAAAAGGGTTGTTTATGACATTATTTGCGATTCTACGTGTTTAAATAATCAAAGGAGATGGTACAGTGAAGGTCAAAAGGAAAACAAAGTGAAGAAAAAAATTGTTGGAGACACCCGGACTCGAACCAGGGATCTCGACGTTGGAAGTCAAGTGCGTTACCAATATACCAAAACATTTCCCATAGCGAGTACACGTAAACGGGAAATGGAATTCTCAAATCCTACTTTGCAAGTGAAATATGAGCATAATCCCGGCATCTGATCGAAAAATAAAAGGCACATTGGTGATAGCTTATCGTCTCAGCTACAACATATTCGAAGCTTAGCGAAAACGAAGTTAAAACAACGGAGATTTTGCTCACGAAAGACAGGAGTGTCGAATCCAGTTTTGAGAAAAAGTCATGTCACATAGAGAATACACGCAAAATGTGAAAAATTGACATGCCTCCTTTAATCGCAAAAATACGCCATGATGCCTTTGTCAAAATGAAAAATTGTGAACACTATATTTGTATAAAATTGTCTCAGCTAAAACATTTCAAAATTTGAAAGAAAATCAATCAATATTTACAGAGATACAATCAATTTTCCAAAAATATGCAAACGTCATAATATGCAAATTGAAATTTTGAGTTCGGAGACCATTATGATGACGTCATTAGTTAATTGAGGGTCAAATGAGACATAAAATCATATCTCCGACTCATAATCTATCTAAATATGAAAAAATATTGGGAGTTCATATCTATTCTGAAGAGTTAAAAAGATTTTTGTATAGGCATGTTTTTGCTCATGTATTGTGGATAAAGATAACGCAGGCCCGCGCGCGCTGTCAACTTTGGCGGACGCTCATTGCGTTATTAAAAGATGAACAAGTTATCAAAATGCTTGGAAAAATGTGCCAAATATGATGATAAAGAAAATTCGGCGATTCTATGTTGCAAAATGCTAGTACGCGCAAAAAACGTGCGCGCAATGCGCGTGAGCGCGATTTTTTATCAAATGCTCTATATGGCCTGAAACGTATGCCAAAAAAATTTGGGATGATTTAGAGCATTTTAAATTTTTGCGCGCGCGTAAACGCGCGGACGAGCGCGCACACGCGCATTTGCGCACGTTTTTTGACCTGAAATTGACCGGACGGATATTGATCTTAATCGCAATAAATATGAATGAAAAATTACTTTCCGTTATGAAGATATGATCATTAGTTGATTTTCACAAAATGGCGCCTGGATGACGTCACGATAAATTTGAGTCTTCGAAAAGTCACGCAGTTCTAAGTTAGACTAAGATCTATCATCATGGCAAGTTTCATGATAATGGCTTTATTCAGTCTTGAGATATCCTGCGAACAAATTCGAGGAAGAATAATAATAAATAACTAGACTTTAATTCGTCACTTTGACGAATTAGGTGATACGTGCTATTTTGTTATCATGAAAGTGTGCCGATGATGATCTAATAATAATGATCATAAATACGATAAAGACCATGATTAAGAGTGGTATAGCGCCCCCTTCCGGTATTCGATAGAGATTTGTAGAATCAGGATTTCAGAAAAAGTCGACTAACACGCAAACTAAGACAATTCTGACTTGTCACCTTTAATTGAAATTTTCACTATGATGATTTCATCAAAATGATAAATGATGTACATCATTCTTATAGATAATTTGCTTAGCTACGCCGTATCAAAGTTTTGGAGAACATCAAGCACAAATATGCTAGATAGTGCTCAAAGATCAATGTCATGTAGATCCATGATGAGAACGAATTTCACCTTTCGTAGACATAACACGCAAAATTGAGAAAATTCTGACATGTGGCCTTTAATTGAATTTTGTACTATAATGACGTCAATAAAATAAAAAGCAGTGTGTATTGATCTTGTAGGCAATTTCCTTCGCTACAAGATACCGCAATTTGAAAGAAAATCAGTCAATATTTTGAGAAATACACTAAATTTTCAAAAAATATAATGACGTCATAATATGCAATTTTGTATTTTTAATTCCAAGGCCATTATGATGCGTCAGGATGTATTTAATGGCCAAATGAGCTATGAAATCATATCTCTGACTCATGCTCTATCAAAATGTGAAAAAAACTTGGCAGTCCTTATTCATCCCAATGAACTTTTTATAGGCATGTTTTTGCCCATATATACTATGTAATACATGAGCTCGGGCACACGGCTATTTATCTTGAACGGACGCTCATTCCGTTATTTATAGTGATAAAGAGATGAACATGGTATCAAAATGCTTGGAAAATTGTGCCAAACATGATGACAGAGAAATTTTGGCGATTATATGTTGCAAAATGCCAGAACGCGCAAAAAACGCGCGCGCATGCGCGTTTGAGGGATTTTTTGTCAAATGCTCCATATGGCTTGAAACGTATGCAAAAAAAATTTGGGATGATTTGGAGCATTTTAAATTTTTGCGCGCACGTAAACGCGCGCAAGAACGCGTACGCGCGGACTTGCGCACGTTTTTTGATCTGAAATTGACCGGAAGTATATTGATCTTATTCATGATAAACATGAATGAAAAATTACTTTCCGTTATGAAGATATGATCATAAATAGATTTTTACAAAATGGCGCCTGGATGACGTCACGATAATTTTGAGTCTTTGAAAAGTCATGCAGTTCTAAGTTAGACTAAGATCTATCATCATTGAATGTTTCATGACAATGGCTTTTGTCATTCTTGAGATATCCTGCGAACAAAATTGAGGAAGAATAATAATAATTTCTTCTATACAGACACAAAATAAATACTAGACTTTAATTCGTCACTCAGACGAATTAGGTGATACGTATGATAATGGTTTACATAACGAATAATGCATTACACGATATATATTATTTTGTAAAATGCTTCTCTCATTTATATGCTTCTCCCATTATAAACTATTCAGATGCCAAGATTAAATTGTGTCTCCTTGATCATCATGGATCTAGGGAAGATAGATCGAAACAATATATGACCTTTGACCCTGTGCAGTAACCAGTTACACATTTGACTCTAATTTACATCATGAAGAACACCTTTTGACGATTTTATCTTATTCAAAGAAATGAAAATGTAATTGATGAATTATTATCATCATTATGATAATGATGATCATGATGATCATGATCATGATCATGAGCGCGATCATGACATCTTATTGAAAAAATGAGGGTTGATTTAGATAGCATATAGTCTCAGCTACAACATACTCAAAAATCAAAAAAATCCAAGCAGAAGTAACGGCGATATTGCTCGCAAAAGACAGGAATGTAGACTCCAGATTTTAGAAAAAGTCATCTCCCATAGGGATTACACGCAAAAAGTAATGGATTAAGTGAAAATAGGGTAATAATAAAGTAAAAAGGGTTATTTATGACATTATTTGCGATTCTGCGTGTTTAAATAATCAAAGGAGATGGTACAGTGAAGGTCAAAAGGAAAAAAAAAGTGAAGCAAAAAATTGTTGGAGACACCCGGACTCGAACCAGGGATCTCGAGGTTGGAAGTCAAGTGCGTTACCGATATACCAAAACATCTCCCATAGCGATTACACGTAAACGGGAAATGGAATTCTGAAATCCTACTTTGCAAGTGAAATATGAGCATGATCCCGGCATCTAATCGAAAAATAAAGGGCACACTTGTGATAGCTCATTGTCTCAGCTACAACATATTCGAAGCTCAGCGAAAACAAAGCTAAAACAACGGAGATTTTGCTCGCGAAAGACAGGAGTGTAGAATCCAGTTTTGAGAAAAAGTCATGTCCCATAGAGAATACACGCAAAATGTGAAAAATTGACATGCCTCCTTTAATCGCAAAAATACACCATGATACTTTTGTCAAAAATAAAAATTGTGAATACTGCATTTGTAGAAAATTGTCTCAGCTAGAACATATCAAAATTTAAAAGAAAATTGATCCATATTTAGAGAGATACAATCAATTTTCCAAAAATATGCTGACGTCATAATATGCAAATTGAAATTTTGAGTTTGGAGGCCATTATGATGACGTCATAAGTTAATTGAGGATCAAATGAGACATGAAATCATATCTCCGACTCATAATCTATCCAAATATGAAAAAATATTAGGAGTTTCTATCTATTATAAAGAGTTACAATTAATTTTATATAGGCATGTTTTTGCCAATGTATTGTGGATAAAGATAACGCAAATCCGCGCGTGCTGTCAACTTTGACGGACGCTCATTGCGTTAATAAAAGGTGAACAAATTATCAAAATGCTTGGAAAAATGTACCAAATATGATGACAGAAAAAAATCGGCGATTCTATGTTGCAAAATGCCAGTACGCGCGAAAACGCGCGCGCATGGGCGTGTGCATAATTTTTTTATCAAATGCTCCATATGGCTTGAAACGTATGCAAAAAAAATTTGGGATGATTTAGAGCATTTTAAATTTTTGCGCGCGCGTAAACGCGCGGACGAGCGCGCACGCGCGCATTTGCGCACATTTTTTGACCTGAAATTGACCAGACGGATATTGATCTTATTCATGATAAATATGAATGAAAAATTACTTTCCGTTATGAAGATATAATCATAAGTTGATTTTCACAAAATGGCGCCTGGATGACGTCACGATAATTTTGAGTCTTTGAAAAGTCACGCAGTTCTAAGTTGGACTAAGATCTATCATCATTGAAAGTTTTATGACAATGGCTTTATTCAGTCTTGAGATATCCTGCGAACAAAATCGAGGAAGAATAATAGGAATAGGAATAATAATAAAAATCTTGACGAAATCAATAGGTGATACGTAGACTTCGTTACGTATCACCTAATAATAAATAAATAAATAAATAAATAAATAATAAAAATCTTGACGAAATCAAAAGGTGATACGTCTACGTACGTATCACCTAATAATAAATAAATAAATAAATAAATAAATAATACAAATCTTGACGAAATCAAAAGGTGATACGTCTACGTACGTATCACCTAATAATAAATAATAAATAAATAAATAAATAAATAATAAAAATCTTGACGAAATCAAAAGGTGATACGTATATTTCATACGTATCACCTAATAATAAAGAAAAATCTTGACGAAATCAAAAGGTGATACGTATATTTCATATGTATCACCTAATAAATAATATGTATTACAAGAGCTCGCGCGCACGGACATTTATGTTAAACAGGTGATCATTCCGTTATTAATAGTCATAAAGAGATAAACATGGTATCAATTTGTTTGTAAAAATATGTGCAATATTATGAAAGAGAAAAAATGGCGATTCTATGTTGTGTAATAGTTTAACGCGCGAAAACGCGCGCGCATGCGCGCGTGCGCGATTTTTTATAAAATGCTTAGAATGGCCTAAAACGTCTGCAAAATGATTTTGAGACGATTTTGAGCATTTTAACATTTTGCGCGCGCATTGACGCGCGGACGTACGCGCATGTGCGCGTTATTTGACCTGAAATTGACCGGACGGATATTGACCTCGATCATGATAAATATGAATGAGAAATAGCTTTTGGTTATGAAGATATGATCATGAGTTGATTTTTACAAAATGGCGCCTAGATGACGTCATCAGTGAAGGTCAATGTTGAAAACGTTATTGTGCTTTGTACATATGCCTATACATATGTGTGCCAAATTTCAAGGCATTTGATCGAGCCATTTTCAAGTTATCTTTCTAACAAAAAAGTTGTTAGAAATAAGAAAAATATTTAATAAATAAATAAATAATAAAGGCAATTCTAACGAAATTATAAGGTGGTCTGTACGTTATACAGCCCACCTGATAATACAAATCTTGACGAAATCAATAGGTGATACGTAGACTTCGTTACGTATCACCTAATAATAAAAATCTTGACGAAATCAAAAGGTGATACGTATATTTCATACATATCACCTAATAATAATAACAATAAAAATCTTGACGAAATCAAAAGGTGATACGTCTACGTACGTATCACCTAATTAAAGGCCACATGTCAGAATGTTCTTAATTTGCGTGTTTTGTCTACGGAAGGTGAATTTTTGTTCACATCATAAATCTACATAAAATTCATCTATAAGCACTATCTTGCTTATTTGTACTTTTTTTTCTCCCCAATTTTGGTATGTTATAGCTGAGACTATGGGCTATAAACATGATTGATTTAGTTTTTTGATCAGATGATAAGGTCATGTCGAAATTTTCACTTGAATGAAACCCATTTACTTTCTAGATTTTACTAGACTGACTTCTTTTTTTCTCTGGTAATAAAAATACATAAAATTAGCTTTATAGGGAACATGAGCATTTGTCTACGTCAATAACCCACTTCTTGTAATTGACCAAAATAAATTGATTGAATCTCTGAGATATCTCTGAGATATGATAATGACCTGATTTTTACAAAATGGCGCCTGTATGACGTCACGATGACCCCATGAACTTGAAAAAGGTTTCGGGAACTTGATATTATAGGGCCTAATGACTAACAGAATTTTAAAGGAAATTGACTGAGTCGATTTCGAGTAAACGTATACACAAAAAAGTGTACGGAAGAAATTTAAAAAAATCGAGTTTTTGTACAATTCCAATTAAATTACTAGAATTTAATTCGTCATGAGGACGTATAAGGTGGTCTGCCTTCAAGTTATATAGACTGATCATGATGATGATGATCTTGATAGTAATGGTGATGACGATGATGATGTTGATGATCATCAACAGACCATGATGACATTTGATTGAAAAAAATGGGAGAACATTTAGATAGCATATAGTCTCAGCTACAACATACTCGAAAATCAACATAATCCAAGCAGAAATAATGTCGATATTGCTCGCAGAAGATAGGAATGTAGATTCCAGATTTGAGAAAAAGTCATCTCCCTTAGGAATTACACGCAAAAAGTACTGGATCAAGTGAAAATAGGGTTATAATAAAGTAAATATGGCTGTTTATTACGCGATTTGCGATTCCACGTGTTTAGTATTCAAAGGAGATGGTACAGTGAAAGGTCAAAAAGAAAAAAAAGATTGTTGGAGACGCCTGGACTCGAACCAGGGACCTCGAGGTTGGAAGTCAAGTGCGTTACCGATATACCAAAACATTTCCCATAGCGGTTACACGTAAACGGAAAATGGAATTCTCAAATCCCACGTTGCAAGTGAAATATGAGCATGATCCCGGCATCTGATTGAAAATTAAAGGGCACATTTGTGATAGCTTATTGTCTCAGCTACAACATACTCAAAGCACAGCAAAAACGAAAAAAAAAAACGACGGAGATATTGCTCGTGAAAGACGGGAATGTAGAATCCAGTTTTGAGAAAAAGTCATGTCCCATAGAGAATACACGCAAAATGTGAAAAAATTGACATGCCTCTTTTGATCGCAAAAATACGCCATGATGCCCTTGTCAAAATGAAATATTGTGGTGACTGTATTTGTAGAAAATATTCTCAGGTAGAACATATCAAAATTTGAAAGAAAATTGATCTTTATTTACGGAGATACAATCAATTTTCCAAAAATCTGCTGACGTCATGATATGCAAAGTGAAATTTTGAGTTCGGAGGCCATTATGATGACGTCATGAGTTAATTGAGGGTAAAATGAGACATGAAATCATATCTCAGATTCGTACTCTATCAAAATACGAAGAAAAAAATTGGGTTCACCTTGCATCCTAAAGCGTTACAATGGATTGTGTAAAGGCATGTTTTTGCCCATGTATGCCATGTATTACAAGAGCTCGCACGCACGGACATTATCTTAAACGGACGCTCATTCCGTTATTAATGGGCAGAAAAAGTTTAACAAGGTATCAAAATGCTTGGAAAAATGTGCCAAATATGATGACATAAAAAATTGGCGATTTTATGTTGCAAAATGCAATTACGCGCGAAAACGCGCGCGCATGCCCGTGTGCGAGTTTTTTTGCGAAATGCTTAAAATGGCCTGAAACGTATGCAAAATGAATTTGAGACGATTTTGAGCATTTTTATTTTTTGCGCGCGCGCGTTGTTTGACCTGAAATTGACCGGACGGATATTGACCTTAATCATGATAAATATGAATAAGAAATGCCTTTCCGTTATGAAGATATGATCATGAGTTGAAAGTACAAAAAAAAAAAAAAATGGCGCCTGGATGACCTTGAAAATGTTCCTCTCACGTCTTATGGCAATGACCTATGACTGTGCCAAAATTGAACGAAATTGACTAAACTGATCTTGAGTTATCCTGTTAACAAAAAAGTGTGCAAATAAATAAAAATAAAGAATAATAAAGAAAGAAAATTTGAACAAAAACAATAGGTGATCTGTCGATATCGACAGACCACCTAATAATAAAGAAAGAAAATTTGAACAAAAACAATAGGTGATCTGTCGAAAACGACAGACCACCTAATAAAGAAGAAAGAAAATTCTGACGAAAACAATATGTGATCTGTCGAAAACGACAGACCACCTAATAATAATAAATAAAGGCAATTTTAACAAAATTATAAGGTGGTCTGTATTAGATACAGCCCACCTGATAAATAAAGGCGATTTTAACAAAAATATAAGGTGGTCTGTATTAGATACAGCCCACCTGATAATAAATAATAAATAAAGGCAATTTTAACAAAATTATAAGGTGGTCTGTATTAGATACAGCCCACCTGATAATAATAAATAAATAAATAATAAAGGCAATTCTAACGAAATTATAAGGTGGTCTGTACGATATACAGCCCACCTGATAAATAATAATAATAATAAAGAAAAATCTTGACGAAATCAAAAGGTGAAACGTATATTTCATACGTATCACCTAAAAATAATAAAAATAAAAATCTTGACGAAATCAAAAGATGATACGTCTACGTACGTATCACCTAACAAAGGAACCATATCCAACGTGAAGCTGTCCAATAGCAAGAACACAAATGAATACATGGAATGGTTGGATCTGGGAGGAACAGAGGTGTAAGTGGTAAAAGGGAATGGATTGAGATGGATGGGTCTTGAGTTGAGGAAAGAGGATGATGAGCCTGGGAAAAGAGCGTGTGATCTGGAAGCGGATGGCACAAGAGGCAAAGGAATAGGGAAGATTTCTTGGAAAGAAAGCAGTTAAGTAATTGGTTCACATGGGGTGGGTGCTCGAGACAAGAAGAAGAGGAGAGAAGGAGTGTCATCATGACCCCGAAAGAAAATAACCCCTTGTAAAGTGACAATTATGATGATGATGATGATGATGATTAAGTCAACAATTGACAGAATGGTTTTGGTTGTTTACACACCGGAGGTTGCACCTTCTAGTCCTTCAATGTTGGAATTGTCTGTTCTGAACACCCATCTTCCAGATACACCGATGTTCGATGTCCTTTCGATATCGACGACGGCAGCTGTTCGAGATCCAGGGACACTATAAAAGTTCACTCCGTCACCATCGTTAAATCCAACCTAAGAGTCAAGCATGTGAACTTTGAAGCAATACTTCCGAACAAATGTAACTTGATACGGGTTCGATTAAAGTTTTGTTCGTCTCATTTCATGTCATATTGCCCTGTTCGGTGGTTGCCCCCCCCTCCCCGACAACAACAAAAACAAAGAAAGAGTGAAAATCGTCGGATTGTTTGACCTATCTATTAGTTGATGAGAAACTAAATTGACATACTTCTGACTTTAAGCTACTGCAAAGCTATTTTTCTTTGTTTGGTTGGAAATAGCCCAAACGGAATCAGCATTTATTTTTGTATTACCGATTAAGATCTGCATTACCTTTGATTTTCCTATTGTTCTCTTATGTTCCAGTAGTGCATCATTAATTGCATCGAAGCATCACCCCCCCTTTAACCTATATGACTGGACAGTTTACTTCAGCCTCTTGCCTTCCTGACTAAGCTAAAAACCAATATCATGAAAAGGATTTTCCAAAATTATAACCCTAATACCAGAGTCACAACCTACACTAAAACTGATCAAAAATTACATTACACCCAATGTTGGAGAATTACTCGGTCTGGCCTCGACTTGGAGTCGGTTGGTGGTGTGACTGATGTATTATTTCATATAAATGGGAGGGGCCACTTTAATACATGAGCTCGTTACCATATACACAACCGTGTCCCTTGTTTATAAGAAGGTGGTACAAACCAAGTGACTAAATGATTTACCTGAGCTGGGGTACCACTTCCTACTGCTGCCCAGTTGATATCACCGTAATTAAAGATGACGAAGGAGTATCGGCCATCTGTCACCATAACAGCTTGAAAGGAATTCCTCTGAGGTAAAATATCAACATAATCAACATCTATATCTTGAAATGAATTTTAAATATTTGATAAAACAAAACGGATAACACGGCAGGATAGTGAATGAAACGACTTCCAACTTTAAGAAATTTCAGTGATAGATAAAGTCGTAGCAAAGTGAAAAAAGGCAAAAAACATAGATTGCTTAGCGGACCAAAATGAATAATAAGTCATAACCGTTTTACACATTGTCAAATGTTTGATCAGCTTGATTTCCAGGAGGTTTGCACTTGGGTCCAATATCTCCTGTAATCCTTTATTCGTGTATGCAAATTGGCATACAGGACTTTCAAAAGGGCAAATGTCCTCAAGTTAATGCAAGATTCTATAAGAAATGCCGATTAATTTTTATTCTCGTGGAATTTCGTCGGGTTATTTTTTTTTATTACATCGCCATAACCTAAAATAGTACCCAAAATCCATAATACAGTGGCGACAGATGATTAATATGAAAAGGTTCAGCGGTGAACTTCCGATTAAGTCACTGTACTTACGAGTGCATCTGAAGAAAGAAAGTGAGCAACACTGTCCCAGGTCGCGATGAACATCCATGACGACAAAAAATCTCTCATGTCAACAAATGATGCTCTTATAATATCATCAGCTTCTAGGAATATGCCGTCGTTTTCGGCAGATCGTAAAACTTGTCGATAGGATAGAGTCCCGCCATTATGCGTGTCAACATCAGCCCAGAATGGGGCTATAATGGGTTTGCCATTAGCGACTGGAAACGAATCGGAGTTTAATTGACCAACTGCCGCCGAGAACGAGATGACACCGTTATTGTTGACCTGCAACAACATTTATAAAATAGCGATTGGTGGTAGATTTTAGTGTCAAGGGGATTTTATAGAGAGAATGAGAGGGAAAGCACGGAAACGAAAACAAAGAAATGGGTAGACAGATAGAGAAGACGGTAGTAAGTAATAATTTAGCCAATTCATGTGGAAAGTTGAAAAAGACGAACGGTAACATTATAATTAAAAAGAAGACAGATTAATCAGTTCATACGGATAATTATACAGACACGCACACGCACGTAAATATACATAGAGAGAGAGAGAGAGAGATGAGGACGGTAGAGAAAACCTTATATATATATATATATATATATATATATGTGTTTATATAACGAGAGAGAGAGAGGGGGGAGGGAAAGTAGGAGTTTTTGATGATGCCTTAGTCTTTTGCCTGCCCTAGGCCGTTACAACCGCAGCAAGTCTCCGATGTAAAATACGCTGGGATTATTAAAATCTTGTCTTTCCTTTTAAAATTTAAAATAATTTAAATAGTTGTTAGATTTTATATCTTTATCATGTTCATGGTACATTGATTGTGTTCAGATGATTATGTTCGAAATAACACGGGTTCGACAGATTTCTTTAAAACAAAATAATTCGGTTCAAGCAATGAGTGACTTACAAAAAGTCCCATTTGGTTGTGACCGAAGAACGGGAAGCCGACAGAGATTGGTAGCTCGTCTGTGTAACCATCATCATTGGCTGGTAGAAATTCGTCCCCTTCATTCAAACCAAATGGAAAGAACAGACCTGAAAATGGGGTAAATAAAGGGGGAAAATAAATTATTATTATTATTTTAATGATAATAATTATTAAAATATTGATAAAAATAATAATAACTAGAAATTTAATTCGTCATGGGGACGATTTAGGTGGTCTGTGTTCAATACCCAATAGATATTCAATAAATTTGAATATTTACTATATAGAGAAAGGGAGAAGTTATATAGACATGTAAACAATGATGATGATGATGAACATGATGATGATCATGATAGTAATGGTGATCATGATGATGTTGATCATGATCATCATCAGACCATGATGATCATGATGATATTGATGATCATGATCATGATCGTAAGCATGATCCTGACATCTGATTGAAAAAATGAGGAGACATTTAGATAACATATAGTCTCAGCTACAACATACTCGAAAATCAACAAAAACCAAGCAGAAAAAATGGCGATATTGCTCGCAAAAGACATGAATGTAGAATCCAGATTTGAGAAAAAGTCATCTCCCTTAGGAATTACACGCAAAAAGTAATGGATCAAGTAAAAATAGGGTTATAATAAAGTAAATATGGCTGTTTATTACGCGATTTGCGATTCTACGTGTTTTAGTATTTAAAGGAGATGGTACAGTGAAAGGTCAAAAAGAAAAAAAAGATTGTTGGAGACGCCCGGACTCGAACCAGGGACCTCGAGGTTGGAAGTCAAGTGCGTTACCGATATACCAAAACATTTCCCATAGCGATTACACGTAAACGGAAAATGAAATTCTCAAATCCCACTTTGCAAGTAAAATATGAGAATGATCCTGGCATCTGATCGAGAAATAAATCGCACACTAGTGATAGCTTATTGTCTCAGCTACAACATACTCGATGCTCAGCGAACACAAAGCTAAGACAACGGAGATATTGCTCGTGAAAGACGGGAATGTAGAATCAAGTTTTGAGAAAAAGTCATGTCCCAAAGAGAATACACGCAAAATGTAAAAAATTGACATGCCTCCTTTAATCGCAAAAATACGCCCTGATATTTTCATCAAAATGAAAATTTGTGGAAATTTATTTGTAAAGAATAGTCTCAGCTAGAACGTATCAAAATTTTGAACAAAATCAATCAATATTTACAGAGATACAATAAGTTTTCCAAAAATATGCTAACGTCATAATGTGCAAATTAAAATGTTGATTTTGGAGGCCATTATGATGACGTCATGATTTAATTTAGGGTCAAATGAGACATGAAATCATATTTCCGACTCATAATCTATCTAAATATGAAAAAATATTGGGATTTCACATCCATTCTAAAGAGTTACAATGAATTTTGTATAGGCATGTTTTTGCACATGTAGTGTGGATAAAGATAACGCAGATCCGCGTGTGCTGTCAACTTTGACGGACGCTCATTGCGTTATTAAAAGGTGAACAAGTTATCAAAATGCTTGGAAAAATGTACTAAATTTGATGACAGAAAAATTCGGCGATTCTATGTTGCAAAATGCCAGTACGCGCGAAAACGCGCGCGCATGTGCGTGTGCGTGATTTTTTTTATCAAATGCTCCATATGGCCTGAAACGTATGTAAAAAAAAATTGGGATGATTTGGAGCATTTTTTTTTCGCGCGCGTAAACGCACGGACAAAAGCGTACGCGCATATTTGCGCGCATTTATTGACCTGAAATTGACCGGACGGATATTGATCTTCATCCTGATAATTATAAATGAGAAATTCCTTTCCGTTATGAAGATATGATCATAAGTTGATTTTCACAAAATGGCGCCTAGATGACGTCACGATATTTTTGACTCTCTAAAAAGTCACGCAGTTCTAAGTTAGACTAAGATCTATCATCATGGCAAGTTTCGTGATAATGGCTTTATTCATTCTTGAGATATCTTGCGAACAAATTCGAGGAAGAATAAAAAAAAAAAAATAAAAAAAAAATAAATAAATAATAAAGAAAAATCTTGACGAAATCAAAAGGTGATAT
This sequence comes from Strongylocentrotus droebachiensis, assembly GCA_035222895.1. NCBI lineage: Eukaryota > Metazoa > Echinodermata > Echinoidea > Camarodonta > Strongylocentrotidae > Strongylocentrotus > Strongylocentrotus droebachiensis. The sequence continues at coordinate 44,064 of JAVYIG010002846.1, read as the reverse complement.
GTATATTTCATACGTATCACCTAACTAGACTTTAATTCGTCACTTTGACGAATTAGGTGATACGTAAGCTATTTTTGTATCATAAAAGTGTGCCGATGATGATCTCATGATAATATTCATTAATACGATAATGACGATATTGATGATGATGATTTTTTGGTTTTAAATGACGATGACCATGATTAAAAGTGGTATAGCGCCCCCTTCAGGTATTCGATAGAGAATTGTTATATGATTAAACTATTAATTTACTAAACAAGCTCAAATTTTCGCCTGATTGCAGAGCCTACCAATCATTGAACTGATATTTCGACGCACTACATACATGTACGCAACATAATGAACAAGTCTAGACTGGAATGTAGTATCAATCACCTTCCATAGGCATAAGACGCATATTAAGCAAACATCTAATGCCGTCATCAAAATGAATAAATATTGGTAATAATCTTGTGAAGAATTGTCTCAGCTACAACATATCAAAATTTAGAAGAAATTTGATCAATATTTGCAGAGATACAATCATTTTCCGTAAATATGTTGACGTCATAATATGCAAATTCGTATTTTGAGTTCGAAGGTCAATATGATTATGTAAAAATATACTTAATATTTATGGCCAAATTAAACATGAAATCATATCTCCGACTCATACTCTATCTAAATATGAAAAAAATGGCAGTCCTTATTCATCCCGATGTACTTTTTATAGGCATGTTTTTGCCCACATATGCTATTTAATACATGAGCTAGCACGCACGGATATTTATCTTCAACGGACGCTCATTCCGTTATTAATAGTGATAAAGAGATGAACATGGTGTCAAATTGTTCAGAAAAATATGAGGAATATCCTGTCAAAACAAATATAGGAGGAATTATTTTTCGTTCGGCCGTGACAAACGAAAACGTGCAAAAATGCGTGTTTTGCGCGATTTTTTATGAAATGCTTATAATGGCCTAAAATGTATGCAAAACAAATTTTGAACGATTCTGAGCAATTTAAAATTTTACGCGCGCGTTAACGCGTCGACGTACGCGTACGCGCATTTTTGCACGCATTTATTGACCTGAAATTGACCGGACGGATATTGATCTTAATCCTGATAATTATAAATGAGAAATTCCTTTCTGTTATGAAGATATGATCATAAGTTGATTTTCACAAAATGGCGCCTGGATGACGTCACGATAACTTTGACTCTTTGAAAAGTCACGCAGTTCTAAGTTAGACTAAGATCTATCATCATGGTAAGTTTCATGATAATGGCTTTATTCAGTCTTGAGATATCCTGCAAACAAATTCGAGGAAGAATAATAATAAATAAATAATAAATAAATAATAAAAATCTTGACGAAATCAAAAGGTGATACGTATATTTCATACGTATCACCTAATAATAATAATAATAAAGAAAAATCTTGACGAAATCAAAAGGTGATACGTAGACTTCGTTACGTATCACCTAAATAATAAAGAAAATCTTGACGAAATCAAAAGGTGATACGTATATTATATACGTATCACCTAATAAAAATCTTGACGAAATCAAAAGGTGATACGTCTACGTACGTATCACCTAATAAGAAAGATAGTGCTCATAGATGAATGCCATGTAGATTCATGATGTGAACAAAATTCACCTTCCATAGACATCACACGCATATGACGAACATTCTGACATGTGGCCTTTAATTGAATTTTTTACTATGATGACATCATTTAAATGAAAATTGGTGTAGACTGATCTCGAAGACGATTGCCTCGACTACAACATATTAAAATCTAGAAGAAAATCGACGAATATTAAGAGAAATACACTAAATTTTCCATAAACATAATGACGTCATAATATGCATTTTTGTATTTTTGACTTCCAAGGCCATTATGATGACGTCAGGATGTACTTAATGGCCAAATGAGATATGAATTCATACCTTCGACTCATACTCTATCTAAATATGAACAAAAATTGGCAGTCCTTATTCATCCCAATGGACTTTTTATAGGCATGTTTTTGCCCATATATGCTATGTAATACATGAGCTCGCACGCACGGATATTTTTCTTCAACGGACGCTCATTCCGTTATTAATAGTGATAAAGAGATGAACATGGTATCAAAATGTTCAGAAAAATAAGAGGAATATCCTGTCAAAACAAATTGACTGGTAATTATTTTTCGTTCGGCCGTGACGAACGAAAACGTCCACAAATGCGTGTTTTGCGCGATTTTTTATGAAATGGTTATAATGGCCTAAAACGTATGCAAAAAAAAATTCAGACGATTTTGAGCAATTTAAAATTTTACGCGCACGTTAACGCGCGCACAAACGTGTACGCGTATTTTTGCGCGCATTTATTGACCTGAAATTAACCGGACAGATATTGACCTTGATCATGATAAATATGAATGAAAAATTACTTTCCGTTATGAAGATATGATCATAAGTTGATTTTCACAAAATGGCGCCTGGATGACGTCACGGTAATCTTGAGTCTCTGAAAAGTCACGCAGTTCTAAGTTAGACTAATATCTACCATCTTTACAAGTTTCATGATAATAGCTTCATTCAGTCTTGAGATATCCTGCGAACAAATTCGAGGAAGAATAATAATAAATAAATAAATAATATGTATTACAAGAGCTCGCGCGCACGGACATTTATGTTAAACTGGTGATCATTTCGTTATTAATAGTCATAAAGAGATAAACATGGTATCAATTTGTTTGTAAAAATATGTGCAATATTATGAAAGAGAAAAAATGGCGATTCTATGTTGTGTAATAGTTTTACGCGCGAAAACGCGAGCGCATGCGCGCGTGCGCGATTTTTCATAAAATGCTTAGAATGGCCTAAAACGTATGCAAAATGATTTTGAGACGATTTTGAGCATTTTAACATTTTGCGCGCGCATTGACGCGCGGACGTACGCGCACGTGCGCGTTATTTGACCTGAAATTGACCGGACGGATATTGCCCTCGATCATGATAAATATGAATGAGAAATAGCTTTTGGTTATGAAGATATGATCATGAGTTGATTTTTACAAAATGGCGCCTAGATGACGTCATCAGTAAAGGTCAATGTTGAAAACGTTATTGTGCTTTGTACATATGCCTATACATATGTGTGCCAAATTTCAAGGCATTTGATCGAGCCATTTTCAAGTTATCTTTCTAACAAAAAAGTGGTTAGAAATAAGAAAAATATTTAATAAATAAATAAATAAAGGCAATTCTAACGAAATTATAAGGTGGTCTGTACGTTATACAGCCCACCTGATAATAAATAAAGGCAATTTTAACAAAAATATAAGGTGGTCTGTATTAGATACAGCCCACCTGATAAAAATAAATAACAATCTTGACGAAATCAAAAGGTGATACGTAGACTTCGTTACGTATCACCTAATGATTCCTTCAAAATTTGCAATTTCAACTTTCGATCGAAAATTTAAACATGATCCCAACATCTGATTAAAAAACAAAGTACACTGTTTTTATAGCCCATGGTCTCAGCTATAACATACCAAAATTTTGGAGAAAACAGAGCACAAATAAGAAAGATAGTGCTCAAAGATAAATGCCATGTAGATTCATGATGTGAACAAAATTCACCTTCTATAGACATAACACGCAAATGACGAAAATTCTGACATGTGGCCTTTAACTGAATTTTGTACTATGATGACGTCATTTAAATGAAAATTGGTGCAGACTGATCTCGAAGACGATTGCCTCGACTACAACATATTAAAATCTAGAAGAGAATCGATGAATATTAAGAGAAATACACTAAATTTTCCATAAACATAATGACGTCATAATATGCATTTTTGTATTTTTGACTTCCAAGGCCATTATGATGACGTCAAGATGTACGTAATGGCTAAATGAGATATGAAATCATACCTTCGACTCATACTCTATCTAAATATGAAAAAAAATTGGCAGTCCATATTCATCCCAATGGACTTTTTATAGGCATGTTTTTGCCCATATATGCTATGTATTACAAGAATCGCGCGTGCGGACGGTTATCTTGAACGGACGCTCATTCCGTTATTAATAGTGATAAAGAGATAAACATGGTATCATATTGTTCGGAAAATTATGAGGAATATCCTGTCAAAAGTTTTTGCGGAGGAATTATTTTTCGTTCGGCCGTGACGAACGAAAACGCGCAAAAATGCGTGTTTTGCGCGATTTTTTATGAATGCTTATATTGGCCTGAAACGTATGCAAAAAAAATTTAAGACGATTTTGAGCAATTTTAAATTTTACGCGCGCATTAACGCGCGCACCTACGCGTACGCGCATTTTTGCGCGCATTTATTGACCTGAAATTGACTCGACAAATATTGACCTTGATCATGACAAATATGAATGAGAAATGGCTTTCTGTTATGAAATATGATCATGAGTTGATTTTCACAAAATGGCGCCTGGATGACGTCACGATGACTTTGAGTCTTTGAAAAGTCACGCAGTTCTAAGTTAGACTAAGATCTATCATCATTGAAAGATTCATGATTATGGCTTTATTCAGTCTTGAGATATCCTGCGAACAAATTCGAGGAAGAATAATAATAAATAAAAACTAGATTTGTAATACTTTTTTGGAACAAGTATAGGTGGGCTGATCCAACAAAAAATTGAGACAAAATGAAGAATACATTTGAGATAGCTTTTTGTCTCAGCTAAAACATACTCGAAGTTCAGCGTAAATGAAGCTAAAACGACGTAGATATTGCTCGCGAAAGACGGGAATGTAGAATCAAGTTTTGAGAAAAAGTCATGTCCCATAGAGAATACACGCAAAATGTGAAAAATTGACATGCCTCCTTTCATCGCAAAAATACGCCATGATGCCTTTGTCAAAATGAAGAATTGTGGTAAATGAATTTGTATAGAATATTCTCAGCTAGAACATATCGAAGTTTTGAAGAAAATCGATCAATTTTTACAAAGATACAATCAATTTTCCAAAAAATATGCTGACGTCATAATATGCAAATTAAAATTATGAGTTCGGAGGCCATTATGATGAGGTCATGAGTTAGACTAAGATCTATCATCATTGAAAGATTCATGATTATGGCTTTATTCAGTCTTGAGATATCCTGCGAACAAATTCGAGGAAGAATAATAATAAATAAAAACTAGATTTGTAATACTTTTTTGGAACAAGTATAGGTGGGCTGATCCAACAAAAAATTGAGACAAAATGAAGAATACATTTGAGATAGCTTTTTGTCTCAGCTAAAACATACTCGAAGTTCAGCGTAAATGAAGCTAAAACGACGTAGATATTGCTCGCGAAAGACGGGAATGTAGAATCAAGTTTTGAGAAAAAGTCATGTCCCATAGAGAATACACGCAAAATGTGAAAAATTGACATGCCTCCTTTCATCGCAAAAATATGCCATGATGCCTTTGTCAAAATGAAAAATTGTGGTTAATGAATTTGTATAGAATATTCTCAGCTAGAACATATCGAAGTTTTGAAGAAAATCGATCAATTTTTACAAAGATACAATCAATTTTCCAAAAATATGATGACGTCATAATATGCAAATTAAAATTTTGAGTTCGGAGGCCATTATGATGACGTCATGAGTTAATTGAGGGTCAAATGAGACATGAAATCATATCTCCGATTCATACTCAATCAAAATATGAAAAAAAATTGGGGTCACCTTGCATCCTAAAGACCTATGGGGAATTTTGTATATGCATGTTTTTGCCCATATATGATATATATTATAAGAGCTCGCGCGCACGGAAATTTTTGTTAAACGGTCGATCATTCCGTTATTAATAGTCATAAAGAGACAAACATGCTATCAATTTCTTTGTAAAAATATGTGGAATATTATGAAAATAAAAAATAGCGATTCTATGTTGTGTAATAGTTTTACGCGCGAAAACGCGCGCGTACGCGCGTGTGCGCGATTTTTTATAAAATGCTTAGAATGGCCTAAAACCTATGCAAAAAAAATTTAAGACGATTTAAAGCAATTTCAAATTTTACGCACGCATTTACGCGCGCATGTAAGCGTACGCGCATTTTTGCGCGCATTTATTGATCGGAAATTGACCGGACCAATATTGACCTTGATCGTGATAAATATGAATGAGAAATTGCTTTCTGTTATGAAGTTATGGTCATGAGTTGATTTTCACAAAATGGCGCCTAGATGACGTCACGATGACCTTGAGTCACTGAAAAGTCACGCAGTTCTAAGTTAGACTAAGATCTATCTTCATGGCAAGTTTCATGACAATGGGCTGATCCGTTCTTGAGATTTCTTGCGAACAAAATCGCGGAAGAATAATAAGAATAATTTTTGTGAATAATAATGAAGAAAAATCTTGACGAAATCAATAGGTGTATACTTCGTACGTATCACCTAATGATACGTAATATACCTCGTACTAATGATTCCTTCAAAATTTGCAATTTCATTTTTCGATTGAAAATTTCGACACGATCCCAACATCTGATTGAAAAACAAGGTACAACGTTTTTATAGCCCATGGTCTCAGCTATAACATACCCAAATTTGGGAGAAAACCGAGCACACATAAGATAGATAGTGCTCAAAGATGAATGTCATGTAGATTCATGATGTGAACAAAATTCACCTTCCATAGACATAACACGCAAATTAAGAAAATTCTGACATGTGGCCTTTAATCGAAGTTTGTACTATGATGACATCATTAAAATGAAAATTAATGTGTATTGATCTTGTGGACAATTGCCTCGACTACAACATATTTAAATCTAGAAGAGAATCGATGAATATCGAGAGAAATACACTACATTTTCCATAAATATAATGACGTCATAATATGCATTTTTGTATTTTGACTTCCAAGGCCATTATGATGACGTCAAGATGGACTTAGAGTCCAAATGAGATATGAAATCATATCTCCGACTCATATTCTATCTAAATATGGACAAAAAATAGGCACTCCTTATTCATCTCAATGGACTTTTTATGGGCATGTTTTTGCCCATATATGCTATGTAATACAAAAATCGCGCGTACGGACGGTTATCTTGAACGGACGCTCATTCCGTTATTAATAGTGATAAAGAGATAAACATGGTATCAAATTGTTCGGAAAAATATGAGGAATGTTCTGTCAAGAGTTTTTGCGGGGGAATTATTTTTCGTTCGGCCGTGACGAACGAAAACGTGCAAAAATGCGTGTTTTGCGTGATTTTTTATGAAATGCTTACAATAGCCTGAAACGTATGCAAAAAAAATTTAAAGACGATTTTAAGCAATTTCAAATTTTACGCGCGCATTTACGCGCGCACGTAAGCGTACGCGCATTTTTGCGCGCATTTATTGATCGGAAATTGACCGGACCAATATTGACCTTGATCGTGATAAATATGAATGAGAAATTGCTTTCTGTTATGAAGTTATGGTCATGAGTTGATTTTCACAAAATGGCGCCTAGATGACGTCACGATGACCTTGAGTCACTGAAAAGTCACGCAGTTCTAAGTTAGACTAAGATCTATCTTCATGGCAAGTTTCATGACAATGGGCTGATCCGTTCTTGAGATTTCTTGCGAACAAAATCGCGGAAGAATAATAAGAATAATTTTTGTGAATAATAAAGAAAAATCTTGACGAAATCAATAGGTGATACGTATACTTCGTACGTATCACCTAATAATAAATAAATAATAATAAAAATCTTGACGAAATCAAAAGGTGATACGTATATTTCATACGTATCACCTAACTAGACTTTAATTCGTCACTTTGACGAATTAGGTGATACGTAAGCTATTTTCGTGTCATGAAAGTGTGCCGATGATGATCTAATGATAATATTCATAAATACGATAATGACGATATTGATGATGATGATTTTGTGGTTTTAAATGACGATGACCATGATTAAAAGTGATATAGCGCCCCCTTCAGGTATTCGATAGAGAATTGTTATATGATTAAACTATTAATTTACTAAACAAGCTCAAATTTTCGCCTGATTGCAGAGCCTACCAATCATTGAACAGATTTTTTGACGCACTACATACGCAACATAATGAACAAGTCTAGACACGCATATTTAGCAAAAATCTGACATATGTCGCCTTTAATCGCAATTTTCACCATAATGACGTCATCAAAATGAATAAATATTGGTAATAATCTTGTGAAGATTCGTCTTAGCTACAATATATCAAAATTTTGAAGAAAATTGATCAATATCTACAGAGATACAATCAATTTTCCAAAAAATATGCTAACGTCATAATATGCAAATTAAAAATTTAAGTTCGGAGGCCATTATGATGACGTCATGAGTTAATTGAGGGTCTAATGAGACATGAAATCATAGTTTCATTTCATAATCTATCCAAATATGAACAAATATCGGAGTTCCTATCTTTTCTGCAGAGTTACAATGAATTTTGTATAGGCATGTTTTTGCCCATGTATTGTGGATAAAGATAACGCAGTTCCGCGCGTGTTGTCAACGTTGACGGACGCTCATTGCGTTATTAAAAGGTGAACAAGTTATAAAAATGCTTGGAAAAATGTGAAAAATATGATAACAGAGAAAATTCGGCGATTTTATGCTAAGTGAAAGATTTTTTGTTGAATGCTCCATATGGCCTGAAACGTATGCAAACAAAAATTGGGATGATTTGGAGCATTTTAAATTTTTGGGCGCGCGTAAACGCGCGGACGAACGCGCACGCGCGCGTTTGCGCACGTTTAATAACCTGAAATTGACCGGACGGATATTGATCTTAATCGTGATAAATATGAATGAGAAATAACTTTCCGTTATGAAGATATGATCATAAGTTGATTTTCACAAAATGGCGCCTGGATGACGTCACGATCATTTTGACTTTTTGAAAAGTCACGCAGTTCTAAGTTAGAATAAGATCTATCATCATGGTAAGTTTCATGATTATGGCTTATTTCATTCTTGAGATATCCTGCGAACAAATTCGAGGAAGAATAATAAAAATAACTAGACTTTAATTCGTCACTTAGACGAATTAGGTGATACGTATGATAATGGTTTACATAACAAATAATGCATTACACGATATATTATTTTGTAAAATGCTTCTCCCATTATGATCTATTCATATGTCAAGATTAAATTGTGTCTCCTTGATCATCATGGATCTAGGGAAGATAGATTGAAACAATATATGACCTTTGAACCTGTGCAGTAACCAGTTACACATTTGACTCTAATTTACATCATGAAGATCACCTTTTGACGATTTTATCTTATTCAAAGAAATGAAAATGTAATTGATAAATTATTATCATCATTATGATAATGATGATCATGATGATCATGATCACGATCATGAGCGCGATCATGACATCTTATTGAAAAAATGAGGGTTGATTTAGATAGCATATAGTCTCAGCTACAACATACTCAAAAATCAACAAAATCCAAGCCGAAATAACGGCGATATTGCTCGCAAAAGACAGGAATGTAGACTCCAGATTTTAGAAAAAGTCATCTCCCATAGGGATTACACGCAAAAAGTAATGGATTAAGTGAAAATAGGGTAATAATAAAGTAAAAAGGGTTATTTATGACATTATTTGCGAATCTACGTGTTTAAATAATCAAAGGAGATGGTACAGTGAAGGTCAAAAGGAAAAAAAAGTGAAAAAAAAAGTGTTGGAGACACCCGGACTCGAACCAGGGATCTCGAGGTTGGAAGTCAAGTGCGTTACTGATATACCAAAACATCTCCCATAGCGATTACACGTAAACGGGAAATGGAATTCAGAAATCCTACTTTGCAAGTGAAATATGAGCATGATCCCGGCATCTAATCGAAAAATAAAAGAAACACTTTTGATAGCTCATTGCTCAGCTACAACATATCCGAAGCTCAGCGAAAACGAAGCTAAAACAACGGAGATTTTGCTCGCGAAAGACAGGAATGTAGAATCCAGTTTTGAGAAAAAGTCATGTCCCATAGAGAATACACGCAAAATGCGAAAAATTGACATGCCTCCTTTAATCGCAAAAATACACCATGATACTTTTGTCAAAAATAAAAATTGTGAATACTACATTTGTAGAAAATTGTCTCAGCTAGAACATATCAAAATCAAAAAAAAAATTGATCAATATTTACAGAGATACAATCAATTTTCCAAAAATATGCTGACGTCATAATATGCAAATTAAAATTTTGAGTTTGGAGGCCATTATGATGACGTCATGAGTAAATTGAGGATAAAATGAGACATGAAATCATATCTCCGACTCATAATCTATCAAAATATGAAAAAATATTAGGAGTTTCTATCTATTCTAAAGAGTTACAATTAATTTTATATAGGCATGTTTTTGCCCATGTATTGTGGATAAAGATAAAGCAAATCTGCGCGTGCTGTCAACTTTGACGGACGCTCATTGTGTTAATAAAAGGTGAACAAATTATCAAAATGCTTGGAAAAATGTACCAAATATGATGACAGAAAAAAATCGGCGATTCTATGTTGCAAAATGCCAGTACGCTTGAAAACGCGCGCGCATGTGCGTGTGCGTAATTTTTTTAACAAATGCTCTATATGGCCTGAAACGTATGCAAAAAAAATTTGGGATGATTTAGAGCATTTTTAATTTTTGCGCGCGCGTAAACGTGCGGACGAGCGCGCACGCGCGCATTTACGCACGTTTATTGACCTTAAATTGACCGGACGGATATTGATCTAAATCATGATAAATATGAATGAAAAATTACTATTCGTTATGAAGATATGATCATTAGTTGATTTTCACAAAATGGCGCCTAGATGACGTCACGATAATTTTGAATCTTTGAAAATTCACGCAGTTCTAAGTTAGACTAAGATCTATCATCATTGAAAGATTCGTGACAATGGCTTTTTTCAGTCTTGAGATATCCTGCGAACAAATTCGAGGAAGAATAATAAATAAATAATAAATAATAAATAATAAATAACAATCTTGACGAAATCAAAAGGTGATACGTAGACTTCGTTACGTATCACCTAACTAGACTTTAATTCGTCACTTTGACGAATTAGGTGATACGTAGCTATTTTGGTATCATGAAAGTGTGCTGATGATGATCTAATGATAATATTCATTAAATCGATAATGACGATATTTGATTTGATTTGATTTGATTTATTTGTTTCTGCATCTTTTTTCTTTTTTTAATTATACATTTTCATGAACATAATATGGTTTGATACAATATTTTATGTGTATATAATTTTAAACAGATAAACGAATTTAAGCAAATATATTGAATGCATAATCTTTTGGTTTTAAATGACGATGACCATGATTAAAAGTGGTATAGCGCCCCCTTCAGGTATTCGATATGGTTTGTTATATGATTAAACTATTAATTTACTAAACAAGCTCAAATTTTCGCCTGATTGCAGAGCCTACTAATCATTGAACTGATATTTCGACGCACTACATACGCAACATAATGAACAAGTCTAGACTGGAATGTAGTATCAATCACCTCCCATAGGCATAACACGCATATTAAGCAAAAATCTGACATATGTCGCCTGTAATCGCAATTTTCACCATAATGACGTCATCAAAATGAACAAATATTGATAACTATCTTGTGAAGAATTGTCTCAGCTACAACATATCAAAATTTAGAAGAAAATTGATCAATATTTGCTGAGATACATTCATTTTCCGTAAATATGTTGACGTCATAATATGCAAATTCGTATTTTGAGTTCCAAGGTCAATATGATTATGTTAAAATATACTTAATGGCCAAATGAGACATGAAATCATATCTCCGACTTATACTCTATTTAAAAATGAAAAAAAGAATGGGGAGTCTCTAGGCATCCCAAAGAGCTATGATGGACTTTTTATAGGAATGTTTTTGCCCATATATGCTATGTATTACAAAACTCGCGCGTACGGACAGTTATTTCGAACGGACGCTCATTCCGTTATTAATAGTGATAAAGAGATAAACATGGTATCAAATTGTTGTGAAAATTATGAGGAATATCCTGTCATAAATTATTGGAGAGAAATTATTTTGCGTTCGGCCGTGACGAACGAAAACTCGCAAAACTGCGCGTTTGCGCGATTTTTTATGAAATGCTTATAATTGCATAAAACGTATGCAAACAAAATTTAAGACGATTTTGAGCAATTTTAAATTTTACGCGCGCGTTAATGCGCGCACGTACGCGTACGCGCATGTTTGCGCGCATTTATTGACGTGAAATTGACCGGACAGATATTGATCTTAATCCTGATAAATACGAATGAGAAATGACCATCCGTTATGAAGATATGATCATAAGTTGATTTTCACAAAATGGCGCCTAGATGACGTCACGATGAACTTGAGTCATTGAAAAGTCATGCAGTACTAAGTTAGACTAAGATCTATCATCATTGAAAGATTCATGACAATGACTTTATTCAGTCTTGAGATATCCTGCGAACAAATTCGAGGAAGAATAATAAAAATAAAAATAATAATAATAATAAAGAAAATCTTGACGAAATCAAAAGGTGATACGTATATTTCATACGTATCACCTAACTAGACTTTAATTCGTCACTTAGACGAATTAGGTGATACGTATGATAATGGTTTACATAACGAATAATGCATTACACGATATATTGTTTTGTAAAATGCTTCTCCCATTTATATGCTTCTCCCATTATGATCTATTCATATGTCAAGATTAAATTGTGTCTCCTTGATCATCATGGATCTAGGGAAGATAGATTGAAACAATATATGACCTTTGACCCTGTACAGTAACCAGTTACACATTTGACTCTAATTTACATCATGAAGAACACCTTTTGACGATTTTATCTTATTCAAAGAAATGAAAATGTAATTGATAAATGATTATCATCATTATGATAATGATGATCATGATGATCATGATCATGATCATGAGCGCGATCATGACATCTTATTGAAAAAATGAGGGTTGATTTAGATAGCATATAGTCTCAGCTACAACATACTCAAAAATCAACAAAATCCAAGCAGAAGTAGCGGCGATATTGCTCGCAAAAGACAGGAATGTAGACTCCAGATTTGAGAAAAAGTCATCTCCCATAGGGATTACACGCAAAAAGTAATGGATTAAGTGAAAATAGGGTAATAATAAAGTAAAAAGGGTTATTTATGACATTATTTGCGATTCTACGTGTTTAAATAATCAAAGGAGATGGTACAGTGAAGGTCAAAAGGAAACAAAAAGTGAAGCAAAAAATTGTTGGAGACACCCGGACTCGAACCAGGGATCTCGAGGTTGGAAGTCAAGTGCGTTACCGATATACCAAAACATCTCCCATAGCGATTACACGTAAACGGGAAATGGAATTCTGAAATCCTACTTTGCAAGTGAAATATGAGCATGATCCCGGCATCTAATCGAAAAATAAAGGGCACACTTGTGATAGCTCATTGTCTCAGCTACAACATATTCGAAGCTCAGCGAAAACGAAGCTAAAACAACGGAGATTTTGCTCGCAAAAGACAGGAGTGTAGAATCCAGTTTTGAGAAAAAGTCATGTCCCATAGAGAATACACGCAAAATGTGAAAAATTGACATGCCTCCTTTAATCGCAAAAATACACCATGATACTTTTGTCAAAAATAAAAATTGTGAATACTGCATTTGTAGGAAATTGTCTCAGCTAGAACATATCAAAATTTAAAAGAAAATTGATCGATATTTACAGAGATACAATCAATTTTCCAAAAATATGCTGACGTCATAATATGCAAATTGAAATTTTGAGTTTGGAGGCCATTATGATGACGTCATAAGTTAATTGAGGATCAAATGAGACATGAAATCATATCTCCGACTCATAATCTATCCAAATATGAAAAAATATTAGGAGTTTCTATCTATTATAAAGAGTTACAATTAATTTTATATAGGCATGTTTTTGCCAATGTATTGTGGATAAAGATAACGCAAATCCGCGCGTGCTGTCAACTTTGACGGACGCTCATTGCGTTAATAAAAGGGGAACAAATTATCAAAATGCTTGGAAAAATGTACCAAATATGATGACAGAAAAAAATCAGCCATTCTATGTTGCAAAATGCCAGTACGCGCGAAAACGCGCGCGCATGGGCGTGTGCGTAATTTTTTTATCAAATGCTCCATATGGCCTGAAACGTATGCAAAAAAAATTTGGGATGATTTAGAGCATTTTAAATTTTTGCGCGCGCGTAAACGCGCGAACGAGCGCGCACGCGCGCATTTAGGCACGTTTATTGACCTGAAATTGACCGGACGGATATTGATCTTAATCGTGATAATTATGAATGAGAAATACTGAGATATCCTGCGAACAAATTCGAGGAAGAATAATAAATAATAAATAACAATCTTGACGAAATCAATAGGTGATACGTAGACTTCGTTACGTATCACCTAAAAATAAAGAAAATCTTGACGAAATCAAAAGGTGATACGTATATTTCATACGTATCACCTAATAATAATAAATAAATAAATAATAAAAATCTTGACGAAATCAAAAGGTGATACGTATATTTCATACGTATCACCTAATCATATAACAATTCTCTATCGAATACCTGAAGGGGGCGCTATACCACTTTTAATCATGGTCATCGTCATTTAAAACCAAAATTTCATCATCATCAATATCGTCATTATCGTATTCATGAATATTATCATTAGATCATCATCGACACACTTTCATGATACAAAAATAGCTACATATCACCTAATTCGTCAAAGTGACGATTTAAAGTCTATTCTTCCTCGAATTTGTTCGCAGGATATCTCAAGACTGAATAAAGCCATTGTCATGAATTTTTGAATGTTGATAGATCTTAGTCTAACTTAGAACTGCCTGACTCTTCAAAAGCTCAAAGTCATCGTGACGTCATCCAGACGCCATTTTATGAAAATCACCTTATGATCATATCTTCATAACAGAAAGCTATTTCTCATTCATATTTGTCATGATCAAGGTCAATATTTGTCGGGTCAATTTCAGGTCAATAAATGCGCGCAAAAATGCGCGTACGCGTAGGTGCGCGCGTTTATGCGCGCGTAAAATTTTAAATTGCTCAAAATCGTCTTAAATTTGTTTTGCATACGTTTCAGGCTATTATAAGCATTTCATAAAAAATCGCGCAAAACACGCATTTTTGCACGTTTTCGTTCGTCACGGCCGAACGAAAAATAATTCCTGAGCAAAAAGTTTTGCCAGAATATTCCTCATATTTTTACCAACAATTTGATACCATTTTTAGCTCTTTATCAATATTAAAAACGGAATGAGCGTCCGTTCAAGATAACCGTCCGTACGCGCGATTTTTGCAATACATAGCATATATGGGCAAAAACATGCCTATAAAAAGTCCTTTGGGATGAATAAGGACTGCCAATTTTTTTTTCATATTTAGATAGAGTATGAGTCGGAGGTATGATTTCATATCTCATTCGGCCATTAAGTACATCTTGACGTCATCATAATGGCCTTGGAAGTCAAAATACAAAAATGCATATTATGACGTCAACATATTTATGGAAAATGAATGTATCTCTGCAAATATTGATCAATTTTCTTCTAAATTTTGATATGTTGTAGCTGAGACAATTCTTCACAAGATTATTACCAATATTTATTCATTTTGATGACGTCATTAGATTTTTGCTTAATATGCGTCTTATGCCTATGGGAGGTGATTGATACTACATTCCAGTCTAGACTTGTTCATTATGTTGCGTATGTAGTGCGTCGAAATATCAGTTCAATGATTGGTAGGCTCTGCAATCAGGCGGAAATTTGAGCTTGTTTAGTAAATTAATAGTTTAATCATATAACAATTCTCTATCGAATACCTGAAGGGGGCGCTATACCACTTTTAATCATGGTCATCGTCATTTAAAACCAAAAAATCATCATCATCAATATCAACATCATCAATATACACATGACATCATATCTCCGACTCATATTCTATTTAAATATGAACAATAAATTGCGGTCCCCAAGCATACCGAAGAGCTATAATTGGCTTGTTATAGCTATGTTTTTGCCCATATATGCTACGTAATACAAGAGCTTGCGCGCACGGACATTTATCTTGAACGGACGCTTATTCCGTTATGAATAGTCATAAAGATAAAGACATGGTATCAAATTGTTCGGAAAAGTATGGAAAATATATAAAGAGGAAAAGAGAAAGAAAAAAAAATCATGAAAGAAAAAAGAACTGCGATTTTATGTTGCGTACGGCCATGACGAACGAAAAGGCGCACACATGCGAAATCAAAAGGTGATACCTATAAGTACGTACGTATCACCTAACGATAACCGTAGAACTATGCCTCTATTATTGGTGGGAAAAGGCCACGAGTAATTGTCGCAGTAGAAATTGAATATGGAGCAAAAAATGTTGGAGTATCATAAGTTTAAAAACTGACCTGTGAAAGGGCCTTCACCGTAGATCTCCATACGAAGACTGATGTAGTCGAACCAGGTGACAGGCATCAAGCGGACATAGCGGCAAATTTGCGGTACAGGCAGAGTGTTGGTCACGATGGTGTTGCGGTCAACATTACCGGTGAAGATCTTCAATGATAAAGGAAAATCAATCCACTTTTGAATGAATTATGACTCAAATGATTCTGCGGTCAATTGCAATCGAACTAAAGATAATCTAATTAGGCATGCTGAATAATACATATGTTTGCATGTTCAGTGCCTGTCCATTCGTTTCTATTTGAAGTTATATTCTGATGACATACAATTCTAGTATTCGAGACCTAGTAATAAAAAAGGAAAAACATGATATGGATTGAAGATTGTTTGCTTGAAGTGCATTTCTTGCTCTGATATTTTTACAAATATAGACAGTTCTTCAATCCTACCTAATAGATTTTCCTGTTATACTTTGTGTATGCAACATAGTAGATAATACACCTTACATGTACATGTGTTCTTTCGTAACGATTGCTTTTTTCTTTAAAGTATCGTAACATGAAATTATTTTAATTGTTATCAACAAAAAATCAAATGCCTTCAATTTCTACAAGAATAGAGTCAATGTAATATTAAAAAATGAATAATCAGAGAACAAACTTACCATGTCAGCTCCAGGGTTTGTAGAGAAGCCCTGCACGGTGTGAAAAGTAGTGCCATCAGTACTACAAGCAACCTTGTAGCTCGTTACCCACTGGGGTGAATCTTGTCGCCCTTGAGTCGCAACTGAAGTGATACTGTAACGGTCCAAAAGATCCACCTTGTAGATAAAAAATGAAACGGAGGAAGCTTTCTTGATGTTCATCCTTTTAACCAATGAGCATGTTCCAAAATGTGTAAAATCTATGTGATCTAAATACAAATGCTAATAACGGTTCCTTTCTTTGCACCAATCAATGACATTACCTTGCTTTAATGCAGAGCCGTCCTCCAAGGGCAATATTTAAATTAGAAGTTCTCCACATTGATGCTTTAATTGTCGATCTCATTTCTGAGTATTATCGAACAATTAGATTAATGCCTTTAAAAATGAAAGCAATTGTTAACTTGGATGTGCATAATTATGTAACTTATGCAATCCTATAGTAGCTATACCTACAGAGTGGAGAGAAAATCAACGAACCCGTATGTCACCTCAAAAAGTGGCCAATAAAAACAGTTTTAACAGTGTAAATTAAAAGTGCCATATAAATCGTCGCTGTTTTCACGAAGTGACGGTAGTGAAAAAAAATTGCATTCACTTTGCGTTACGATTTTCCTCGCTACCGTCACTTCGTGAAAACAAGGACGAAATGATTGGTGAATCTTTCATTGTTGACCTGGTGTCAGCGGTAGAATATGAACCAATATGCCATAGAAATGACGGGTGACTCTTATTACAGACAAATGTGTCCTATCATTTGACCGCTGACCCTTTCATTACTGATACGGTGGCAGCAGTGGGATATGAACCAATGCCATAGAAGTAAGGGTTGCCTAAATGTTTCGTGTCTGAATTGTCCTTAAGAAATTATTTTCTTTATACCTGGATCCACTGGTTGGCATCGCTTGTTCGTGCAGACCAGGCTCCATTCAGGTTCCCAACTTTGGCCAGGTTAAGACGACCTCTCTTTGCAGCATGATTAGCATTATATTCACTGGAAGCTGTCAGACTTGAATCTGGGATGGCATAACTCTCAAGGCCCAAGGCTGAGAGTTAATGAGTGACAATGTAAAGCAAAATGTAAGAATTGGTGGTCAAATGGGCAATTTTATTATTCAACCGTTGAATGGGAAATGCGGTTTAATTGAATTTTAATTGATGGATTATAAGTTTTCCAAAGAATATTTTGACTCTCAACTCTCAAGTCCCAGAAGGACAGGTTCATTCAAGATGACTGTAAGTTAATGTGAGACAAAGTATAGCAAAATATAGGAAGTGGTGGTCAAATAGGCAAATAGGATCGAATGCTCCTATCGAATGGACATACAATAGACAAGTGTATAATTACAATCTGGGCATGAGACTGCCAGTCAAGAAAAATCTCCAAGGTTTTCCTCACCAATGACGGCATGTTCCTTTTTTTCTATTTCCTTGTTTGTTCTTTATCTATAATGTCTTGCTTTATATACAAAAATGTAGGTTTGTAATCTACGTTGACTCTATATCTATATCAATAAATGGGATAAAAGGGATGAGAAAATAATGTCCCTTTTGACATATTTATCTTCAATTGGCGGTGACATGAAAAGTCAAAATTGCATTCTAAATACAAATTACAGTTCAGGAATAAATTCCTTGATTTTTAAATCTATTAATACATAATTCAAATGAAGTAAAAATGAACAAAATATCTCTTTCAATTTATTCTTTCTTTATTTCTTCACTTTTTTGTTAACAGGATAACTCAAGATCATTTTGGTCAATTTCTTTCAATTTTAGCACAGTTATAGGTCATTGCCATAAGACGTAACAAGAATATTGTCAAGGTCATCAGTTCATCGTGACGTCATCCAGGCGCCATTTTGTGAAATCACATTATCCATCATATCTTCATGATGCATCAGCAAAGGTCATTCATATTCATATCACATATACTTCAGGTCAAGAGTCAACAGGTCATGTCATCAAAATTTACATAAAGGTCATGACGCGCGCGTCAAAATTTAAAAATGCTCAAAATCACTTAACTATTAAACGAGAGTACGAATAAGGACATTTTAAGCATTTGACAAATTTGCTCGCGCGCACTAATGCTTCCGCATTTACGCGCGTACCCGCACGTACTGGCATTATGCAATATAAAATCGCCGAATTTTCCATCATATTTGGCACAGTTTCCAAGCATTTTGATACCTTGTTCACCTTTTTCTGACCATTAATAACGGAATGAGCGTCCGTTTAAGATACATGTCCGTGCGTGCGAACTCTTGTATTTTACATAGCATATATGGGCAAAAACATGCCTATACAAAATCCATTGTAGCTCTTTATGATTCAGGGTGACCCATTTGTTTTCTTTATATTTTAAAAGAGTATGAATCCGAGATATGATTTCATGTCTCATTTGGCCATTAAGTACATCGTGACGTCATTACAATAGCCTTGGAAGTTAAAATACGAATACGCACATTATGACATCAGCATATTTATTGGAAATTGAATGTATCTCTGTAAATATTGATCGATTTACTTCTAAATTTTGATATGTTGTAGCTGAGACAATTTTCCACAAAATCATTACCAATATTTGTTCATTTTGATTACGTCATTATGGTAAAAATTGCGATTAAAGGCGACATATGTCAGATTTTTGCTAAATATGCGTGTTATGCCTATGGGAGGTGATTGATACTACATTCCAGTCTAGACTTGTTCATTATGTTGCGTATGTAGTGCGTCGAAATATCAGTTCAATGATTGGTAGGCTCTGCAATCAGTCAAAAATTTGAGCTTAGTGTTTACTAAATTAATAGTTTAATCATATAACAATTCTCTATCGAATACCTGAAGGGGGCGCTATACCACTTTTAATCATGGTCATCGTCATTTAAAACCAAAATTTCATCATCATCAATATCGTCATTATCGTATTCATGAATATTATCATTAGATCATCATCGGCACACTTTCATGATACAAAAATAGCTACATATCACCTAATTCGTCGAAGTGACGATTTAAAGTCTAGTTTATTTATTGTTTATTCTTCCTCGAATTTGTTCGCAGGATATCTCAAGACTGAATAAAGCCATTGTCATGAATTTTTGAATGTTGATAGATCTTAGTCTAACTTAGAACTGCCTGACTCTTCAAAAGCTCAAAGTTATCGTGACGTCATCCAGACGCCATTTTGTGAAAATCACCTTATGATCATATCTTCATAACAGAAAGCTATTTCTCATTCATATTTGTCATGATCAAGGTCAATATTTGTCGGGTCAATTTCAGGTCAATAAATGCGCGCAAAAATGCGCGTACGCGTAGGTGTGCGCGTTTATGCGCGCGTAAAATTTTAAATTGCTCAAAATCGTCTTAAATTTTTTTTGCATACAATTCAGGCTATTATAAGCATTTCATAAAAAATCGCGCAAAACACGCATTTTTGCACGTTTTCGTTCGTCACGGCCGAACGAAAAATAATTCCTGAGCAAAAACTTTTGCCAGAGTATTCCTCATATTTTTACCAACAATTTGATACCATTTTTTTAGCTCTTTATCAATATTAAAAACGGAATGAGCGTCCGTTCAAGATAACCGTCCGTACGCGCGATTTTTGCAATACAAAGCATATATGGGCAAAAACATGCCTATAAAAAGTCCTTTGGGATGAATAAGGACTGCCAATTTTTTTTTCATATTTAGATAGAGTATGAGTCGGAGGTATGATTTCATATCTCATTCGGCCATTAAGTACATCTTGACGTCATCATAATGGCCTTGGAAGTCAAAATACAAAAATGCATATTATGACGTCAACATATTTATGGAAAATGAATGTATCTCTGCAAATATTGATCAATTTTCTTCTAAATTTTGATATGTTGTAGCTGAGACAATTCTTCACAAGATTATTACCAATATTTATTCATTTTGATGACGTCATTAGATTTTTGCTTAATATGCGTCTTATGCCTATGGGAGGTGATTGATACTACATTCCAGTCTAGACTTGTTCATTATGTTGCGTATGTAGTGCGTCGAAATATCAGTTCAATGATTGGTAGGCTCTGCAATCGTGCGAAAAATTTGAGCTTGTTTAGTAAATTAATAGTTTAATCATACAACAATTCTCTTTGAATACCTGAAGGGGGCGCTATACCACTTTTAATTATGGTCATCGTCATTTAAAACCAAAAAAATCATCATCATCAATATCAACATCATCAATATACACATGACATCATATCTCCGATTCATATTCTATTTAAATATGAACAATAAATTGCGGTCCCCAAGCATACCGAAGAGCTATAATTGGCTTGTTATAGCTATGTTTTTGCCCATATATGCTACGTAATACAAGAGCTCGCGTGCACGGATATTTATCTTGAACGGACGCTCATTCCGTTATGAATAGTCATAAAGATAAAGACATGGTATCAAATTGTTCGGAAAAGCATGGAAAATATATAAAGAGGAAAAGAGAAAGAAAAAAAAATCATGAAAGAAAAAGAACTGCGATTTTATGTTGCGTACGGCCATGACGAACGAAAAGGCGCACACATGCGAAATCAAAAGGTGATACGTATAAGTACGTACGTATCACCTAACGATAACCGTAGAACTATGCCTCTATTATTGGTGGGAAAAGGCCCAGAGTAAGTGTCGCAGTAGAAATTGAATATGGAGCAAAAAATGTTGGAGTATCATAAGTTTAAAAACTGACCTGTGAAAGGGCCTTCACCGTAGATCTCCATACGAAGACTGATGTAGTCGAACCAGGTGACAGGCATCAAGCGGACATAGCGGCAAATTTGCGGTACAGGCAGAGTGTTGGTCACGATGGTGTTGCGGTCAACATTACCGGTGAAGATCTTCAATGATAAAGGAAAATCAATCCACTTTTGAATGAATTATGACTCAAATGATTCTGCGGTCAATTGCAATCGAACTAAAGATAATCTAATTAGGCATGCTGAATAATACATATGTTTGCATGTTCAGTGCCTGTCCATTCGTTTCTATTTGAAGTTATATTCTGATGACATACAATTCTAGTTTTCGAGACCTAGTAATAAAAAAGGAAAAACATGATATGGATTGAAGATTGTTTGCTTGAAGTGCATTTCTTGCTCTGATATTTTTACAAATATAGACAGTTCTTCAATCCTACCTAATAGATTTTCCTGTTATACTTTGTGTATGCAAAATAGTAGATAATACACCTTACATGTACATGTGTTCTTTCGTAACGATTGCTTTTTTCTTTAAAGTATCGTAACATTAAATTATTTTAATTGTTATCAACAAAAATTCAAATGCCTTCAATTTCTACAAGAATAGAGTCAATGTAATATTAAAAAATGAATAATCAGAGAACAAACTTACCATGTCAGCTCCAGGGTTTGTAGAGAAGTCCTGCACGGTGTGAAAAGTAGTGCCATCAGTACTACAAGCAACCTTGTAGCTCGTTACCCACTGGGGTGAATCTTGTCGCCCTTGAGTCGCAACTAAAGTGATACTGTAACGGTTCAAAAGATCCACCTTGTAGATAAAAAATGAAACGGAGGAAGCTTTCTTGATGTTCATCCTTTTAACCAATGAACATGTTCCAAAATGTGTAAAATCTATATAATCTAAATACAAATGCTAATAACGGTTCCTTTCTTTGCACCAATCAATGACATTACCTTGCTTTCATGCAGAGCCGTCCTCCAAGGGCAATATTTAAATTAGAAGATCTCCACATTGACGCTTTAATTGTCGATCTTATTTCTGAGTAATATCGAACAATTAGATTAATGCCTTTAAAAATGAAAGCAATTGTTAACTTGGATGTGCATAATTATGTAACTTATGCAATCCTATAGTAGCTATACCTACAGAGTGGAGAGAAAATCTACGAACCCGTATGTCACCTCAAAAAGTGGCCAATAAAAACAGTTTTAACAGTGTAAATTAAAAGTGCCATATAAATGATTGGTGAATCTTTCATTGTTGACCTGGTGTCAGCGGTAGAATATGAACCAATATGCCATAGAAATGACGGGTGACTCTTATTACAGACAAATGTGTCCTATCATTTGACCGCTGACCCTTTCATTACTGATACGGTGGCAGCAGTGGGATATGAACCAATGCCATAGAAGTAAGGGTTGCCTAAATGTTTCGTGTCTGAATTGTCCTTAAAAAATTATTTTCTTTATACCTGGATCCACTGGTTGGCATCGCTTGTTCGTGCAGACCAGGCTCCATTCAGGTTCCCAACTTTGGCCAGGTTAAGACGACCTCTCTTTGCAGCATGATAAGCATTATATTCACTGGAAGCTGTCAGACTTGAATCTGGGATGGCATAACTCTCAAGGCCCAAGGCTGAGAGTTAATGAGTGACAATGTAAAGCAAAATGTAAGAATTGGTGGTCAAATGGGCAATTTTATTATTCAACCGTTGAATGGGAAATGCGGTTTAATTGAATTTTAATTGATGGATTATAAGTTTTCCAAAGAATATTTTGACTCTCAACTCTCAAGTCCCAGAAGGACAGGTTCATTCAAGATGACTGTAAGTTAATGTGAGACAAAGTATAGCAAAATATAGGAAGTGGTGGTCAAATAGGCAAATAGGATCGAATGCTCCTATCGAATGGACATACAATAGACAAGTGTATAATTACAATCTGGGCATGAGACTGCCAGTCAAGAAAAATCTCCAAGGTTTTCCTCACCAATGACGGCATGTTCCTTTTTTTCTATTTCCTTGTTTGTTCTTTATCTATAATGTCTTGCTTTATATACAAAAATGTAGGTTTGTAATCTACGTTGACTCTATATCTATATCAATAAATGGGATAAAAGGGATGAGAAAATAATGTCCCTTTTGACATATTTATCTTCAATTGGCGGTGACATGAAAAGTCAAAATTGCATTCTAAATACAAATTACAGTTCAGGAATAAATTCCTTGATTTTTAAATCTATTAATACATAATTCAAATGAAGTAAAAATGAACAAAATATCTCTTTCAATTTATTCTTTCTTTATTTCTTCACTTTTTTGTTAACAGGATAACTCAAGATCATTTTGGTCAATTTCTTTCAATTTTAGCACAGTTATAGGTCATTGCCATAAGACGTAACAAGAATATTGTCAAGGTCATCAGTTCATCGTGACGTCATCCAGGCGCCATTTTGTGAAATCACATTATCCATCATATCTTCATGATGCATCAGCAAAGGTCATTCATATTCATATCACATATACTTCAGGTCAAGAGTCAACAGGTCATGTCATCAAAATTTACATAAAGGTCATGACGCGCGCGTCAAAATTTAAAAATGCTCAAAATCACTTAACTATTAAACGAGAGTACGAATAAGGACATTTTAAGCATTTGACAAATTTGCTCGCGCGCACTAATGCTTCCGCATTTACGCGCGTACCCGCACGTACTGGCATTATGCAATATAAAATCGCCGAATTTTTCATCATATTTGGCACAGTTTCCAAGCATTTTGATACCTTGTTCACCTTTTTCTGACCATTAATAACGGAATGAGCGTCCGTTTAAGATACATGTCCGTGCGTGCGAACTCTTGTATTTTACATAGCATATATATGGGCAAAAACATGCCTATACAAAATCCATTGTAGCTCTTTATGATTCAGGGTGACCCATTTGTTTTCTTCATATTTTAAAAGAGTATGAATCCGAGATATGATTTCATGTCTCATTTGGCCCTCAATTAACTCATGACGTCATCAAAATGGCCTCCGAACTTAAAATTTTAATTTGCATATTATAACGTCAGCATATTTTTCGAAAATTGATTGTATCTCTGTAAATATTCGATTTTTTAAAAAAACGTCCATAGGCTAACATGTTAGGCTGCTGACTCTGACCAGGCTCTGACGATAGGGGGCGTTGTGAAATGAGACTAAACGGAGCAATATGTAGTCCCGACACCATTTGTGTAGTCCCATATACATCTTTCTGTGTACAGTGCTTGTTACTTTACCACCAACTTTACACACCAATACTTACATGCTACATGATCAACTTGTTCAGATCCATTCCACACCTTTTCTTTCACAATGCAATCGCGTGACCGGAACTCAACTTTATCTTTAACTATATTAACAGGATAACGTAACCGCTGCGGTATTTTGGTATGACGTATGAATAAATTACAAAAATGAATATTACCCCATAATTTACGTCGGACTAATTTACACTTTGCCTGTTATGTAAAAAGGTGATAATCTCTACAAAGAGCCATAACCAGAACTCAACTGTATATTTGAAATGACAACCTTTTACCAAATATATGAGGTGGACAAACGAAAGATGTTCTTACCTCCATCTCGAACTGTGGAATATGAAGTAAAGAAGAACAAACAAAAAAGAGTTGCATGAAAATTTAATCTGATAATGTTTATAATGAAATCGCCGTATAAGTACTCTCGATAATGTTAAAAGTGCATAATACATACTGTATATAGACTCAAGAGAATCGAACTTACTGCTTCTGAGTTTATCGAATACACTTTGATTGCTTGTAATGATGATGATGATGATGATGATAATAGTAATAATAATCATGATGATAATAATAATAATAATGATGATAATAATAACTACATCAACAACTATCGGAGAGGGCCTTAAGCCGTTCTCTTAGGCCATCATGCCCCCCCCCCTCCACGATTTTTCTGATTGTTCGAGAACGCATATGAATGGCGCCCCGCCGCTCGCTGACCTTTTTCTTTCGAGTCTTGCGCAACTTTTAAAAGATTTTTTATGAAAATAGGACCTACGGTTACAAGGTCACGTGACCTTTTGTCTTTGCATGTCAGCCCGAAAATCGCAAATTTTCGTGTTTTGTGTACAAAACATATGGAAAAGTCATATTTCCTAAAAATAGATCCAACATGGGTTATTGGGTCTTGTTTAAAGACGAAGTTGAGTTCTGGTCATGCGATTGCATTGTGAAAGAAACGGTGTGGAATCGACC
This sequence comes from Strongylocentrotus droebachiensis, assembly GCA_035222895.1. Classification (NCBI taxonomy): domain Eukaryota; kingdom Metazoa; phylum Echinodermata; class Echinoidea; order Camarodonta; family Strongylocentrotidae; genus Strongylocentrotus; species Strongylocentrotus droebachiensis. The sequence goes on along the minus strand of JAVYIG010002846.1, from coordinate 17,837 downwards.
AGAAAAGGTTGATAATCTAGCATATAAGAATTTATGTATATTGTAAGGTTCTGGAATCATCAAAATGATAAGAAATTTGGCCAAGTCTTGGTAAAGTTACAAACACTGTACACAGAAAGATGTATATGGGACTACACGGACACGTGGCGTAAAAATCCTACCCCCGAGTTTTACGATGTTACATGACATATTTAGAATATGAAGGCATTTGAAGAGCCATGCTTTTCAGGGAACATGTCTTATCTGATGTTCTTCCACACTTGCATAATAAGAATGATAACACTCACAAACTATTTTTCACCTCTTCCCAGAACTCAACCTTCTCTTTAAAGTTTAGGGAGTCAAAATAGTTGAATTGTAGTTAGAAATGAAATAAAACAACAAAAAACAATAAAATACATCAGTTAAAAAACAATGAAATACATAAGAAATTATCAAAACAATAGATAACATAAAGAATAAGCTGGCTCTTCCAATTCTTTTTGTCGTATTATTATTCAGGATGGTCTAATGAATATATGTAGTGAAAAAGAATGCTTAAATATGAATAATATATGATTTATGGGTAAAAATGTGATTTGTATGACCTTATTTGCATAAATTACCATAAATATGCAAATGAGTGAATTTTTCCAAAAATTTAAATCATCATAGTATTCTATACACTTCACTTAACATGCGTGCAAATTTTCGCGGAGATCGGCTGCTTCACGGCCAAGATCTTATGGGGGGGGGGCATAATAACAACTACTTTACCATAAAACGTTAATATTATCTGTTTCCAGTATTTCAATATATTTTTGATTTTTTTTTCTGACTTTTCCATCCCAAATTAAACATTCATTTCCCCTTTTATTTTTCCCGATATATATAATTCCCAAATATGTTATTGGTTGTTCAGTACTTTCCCCACATTCTCCATTCGCATTATCTGTATTGATCTTCATTACTTTAGTTTTATCCCAATTTACTTGAGGACCTGCCACTACTCCAAAATTTCTGACCTCTTCCATAAACTTAATCAATGATTTTGAACTATTTCACAAAAAATGGTTGTGTCATCTGCGAATTGAGACACTTTTAATTCGGACAATACAGAACCTAATAAATAAATTCCTTTTATATCTTCGTTTTGTCGGATCTTACATGCTAGAAATTCAGCTATAATAACGAAAAGAAGACAATGGGCATCCCTGTCTTACCCCATGCTCAATAGAAAAAGTCTTGGACATCCTTCCGTAATTCATCACCTTTCCCCTTTGCATTACTATACAAACTTTGAACCCATTTAATACAACCTTCCTTCAATTGAAACTTCTTTAATGCGCGTAATAAAGTGAGTGGCTAACATTATCGTACGCTTTTTGAAATCTAGAAACATAATAATACAAGGCAACTTCTTATCTAAACAATAATCAATAACATCCTGAGTCAGTCTGACATTTTCTGTTGCTGACCTTTTTTTAATAAAGTCAGTTTGATCCGTTGAAATGATACCACCTATAATTTTGTAATCGTTCTGATAAAACTTGTGCACATAATTTATAATCTATATTTAAGAGGGATATAGGTCTCCAATTCTCTCCAATTCTTTTATTTCCTTTTTTATACAACAATGTTTTTAGCGCTCCTAAATAATCAATAATATAAGTAGTCGTAATAGTAGCGTTTCAAAATCTCAAACTTCATTCTAAATTGTATAGGTCAGTGCTAACCCCAAAATACTTCTTTGTTATTCAGTGAATGCAATAGATCATCGAGTTTTAAATGAGGCCAAAGTTAACTAGCTTTCGCTATTGGCGCCAAATTGTATAGTTATTGTCATGTTGAAATTAAACCTAGGCCTATCTAAAATTTTGGTAGTAAATGGATGAATGAAAAGTGAATGAAAGAAAATATGTATACAGTACCATTATTAGAGAAGGCGCTTGCCACACTGAGGCAGAGAAGAAGCGAGAGAATAGCGTAGCCTTCCATCATAGCACAATTCAACCAGGACCCTCGGGTAGGATGTATCGATGAAAAGTGTTGTTAATTCTTGAAGGAGGTGCGTTTTTATAGTGACATGATAACAAAAAGAGCCTCTCCTTCAGAGATTTGAAAGGATTCGAAATATTTACCCCTCTTTCTAGCAAACCAGTCGACCGTGGTGGCTGTTACGAAACTGTGTCGAAAAATAGGTACCTGGGCCCTGTTATATAACACTTTTTATCAATAACAAGTGTCACATTTCTACAACAAATATGCTCACAGCCGTGAACAAGACCAAAATGATAAATGGGATAATACGAGAAAATAGATCAAACAAGTGTAAATATTATTCATTGTAATGATAAATAAAAGAATCATGAACTCCAAAATGTATTGGGGTGGAATTTTTATTAACTGTTGACTTCAGTAAACGATTTGTTGATAACTTTGCTCGGGGGGGGGGGGGGGCGAGCAGAAAGATCAGGTAAAGCATCGATAAAAGTTGTGACCCCGCCTTTTCCCTGGGTCTGATATTGAATGGATATATCAATCAAAGTCCCCCCCCCCCCGTAACAGGTAACAACCACTAAAATTATGTTATCTTCTATACGGTAGATCTAGTCAGTTAAATTATATCGGCCTCCACCCATACCACCTTTATAGACATAATAGACATTTACCAAGTTTCGTCATCATTATAACATTATAGCATGGCCTAATTACAGAACAGGTGGTTTCGTCCATCATATTCAAACAATCTGTTTTTTTCAACTTGGTTCATTTTTTCCAACATAAAATTAAATGACCATCTGAACATTTGAACTAGGACTATAGTTTAAGTAGAATATGCCTCTCTAAACTTCAAACCAATCTTCTCTTGAGGCCCCTTATATGCTGGATTATTTCTCCCTTTTCCATTCATTTCATTTATTTCGAATTTCCAAACCTAAAATGACACGTCAAACTGTGTTGACATGGGCAGGGCATGGTTGATAATCAGTTAACAAATGTACAAAATAATAAATGTACAAGATTTGTATCATAAAGAACTTAGAATTACTTAAAACTTTCCATAATGTCAGAAATATTGCATGATTTTTTTTGTAATTACCGAACAATAGAACGATATGAGACAAGAAAAATAGAAAAGTTGTTTAGAAATGGAAAGGCCGACATGGAAGCCATACGATTGTGAATTAACGGCCCCTGGGCAAAAGAACAGTGTATCTTTGACTTATCAGAAAGAAGGGGGAAAAAACGCTTTCAAAAGCTTCTCTAATACTCCTTTAAAAAAACGTCCCTTCGGCTGTGAAAATATCATTCATTTCTTCCTGGAATTTGAACAAATAGAACGGATTAGTCATTAACCAATAGCCAACATATTTTTTGTCTTAATTCTGTTTTAATCAAAGACAGTATCTCCAAATCAAACAATAATCTGCACAAATTCAGACGCGGTAGAAATGTTAAGCTCAATCGTCTAATCAAAAGACACTGTAATCGTACCATTACCCCCGGCTTTAGCCCAGCTTCCTTGAAGAGTTTAAACATTCAAGGATCTTTCATCAAGATTTGACGGTTTAATAAGCCTTAATGCACGGCAAAGGGGCGGGGCGGGGGAAACTGGAAAAATCCAGTTCTTTAAAGTGTCAAATCATGCCAAATAACCGTCTCGTTATTATCAGTGCATGCCATTTTCTGATTTGTATTTCTATGCATCTATACAAGGCAGTCGCCACTCGATACCAAACCACGTTACATGACCGGTCCTACTCTTGAGTGCGTGGCGGTGCGAGTGTGGGTGTGTGTGTGGAGAACGGTTGTGCTCTTCTTACCTGCTCCTACGGTAATTTTTCAGCGGTAACACACTCCTAACTTCTCATTCCTAACCAAACCCTAATCCGGTGGCGCAATGAGTAAAAACACTTTGAGAGGCTGCTCCAGTAGCGCAGTACAAATTATCAATATGTTGAATGAGTGGGGATGTACAATCTTGCCCTCCGCCCCCCTTAAACTCTATTATGATAATAATGATTCTAGTAATAATACTACCAATAATACTACCACTTATAATAAAACTAATAATGTTAATACTAATAATAGTAATAATAATACTAATAATTTTAATAACCTTTAAAAAGGTCATCTAATTGGTAGCTTGCTGGTTGAAAACTTCTTTTTACACAATGAATTTGGAAATTTCGTACCTTTAGAGAGTACTTTCGAACGCTAACAGCTTGTTGATTCTTATGTTGATAGACTACCGCAGCAGGCGCGGATCCAGGATTTTCCAATAGGGGGGGGGGGGGGGGGGGGGCCGGAAATTCGAAAATCGCGCAGACCGTTATTTCAACTTACCAATACTGACAAGGTGATATTAGAAGCACTGTACTTAGTGTACTGGTACCTACAAGCGGGCACAATTTTTGAAAGGGGATATGCTCACGTCACGTCTCTTGTCCGATATCAACATTCCCCGTTTTCATGTTAAGCTCGCGCGCAATTTTTTTGACATTTCCATCAGTGGGCGCTGAAGCCTCTTGCCCCAATATCTATTTCCTGGTTTCATAATTTAGCGAGCGAGCGGAAATTTGAGCATATGTATGTTGTGAAAGTGTTATTTGTCACCAAAATATACGAGATAAGATATAAAAAAATGCATATTGGTAATTTTTTAATTTTCGGGGAAAGAGAGGCTGCAACCCCATCCCGCATTAACTGCAGGTGTTTTGAAATGAAATCAGACTCCCCCAAAAATTATTAACCAAAACGCACGAATCCAGTTTCAAAAATCCAAAAAATGTCAGCTTCAGAGGTGGGCACATCCCCCTCAGACTCCCTCTAAAAGTATTAACCGAATCGCACGAATCCAGTAAAAAAAATTCAGCTTCAGAGATAGAGAGGACATCCCGATTCTACCGGCCCGCCCCCCCCCCCCCGTCTAGCCTCCCAAACCGGTAAAAAAAAAAAAAAAAAAAGGATAGTAACGTAAATTCTACCTTTAAAAAAAAAATAATAAAAACGGCCCCCCCCCCCCCTGACCTGCCAGTGACACAAATGCGGCATCAAAATATTTGTGCTTCTCTGACCGTAATTAAATGCCTAAAACCCCTGAGCTTCCTGGGGCTCCGCCCCCTGAACCCCCCTACACAAATTTACGCTCGCTACGCTCTACCTGATCGTAAATACTTTAGCCCCCCCCCCCCCACTTTGATAAACGTTCCGCGGGGCCTGTGTATATATATACGCATACAACACTGATCTTTATGATGTCTTTAACGTGACATATCTTCTTCTCCCCTTGCAAACGAGAAAGAAAACAAGGTCATTAAAAGGGATTAAGCGACAAATAATGATTGTGATTCAAATTGATGCGAATATTTGTTTGAATAAGCACTGCTATTCACCAAAATCTTCTTTGTAAAAACAACTTTTACAAATCTCAGCCATGCTTACTGAGTTGAGACGTTCCATTCAATTTAAAATACTCATTAAAGAATACACTTCTCCTAATCTGAAAATGATCTTACAACACAGTGGCAGAATTGCATGGCTGAGATTTGAAAAAGTCGTTTTTACAAAGAAGATTCTGCTGAAAAGCATTGCTTATTCAAAAAAATTCTTGCATCAATTTGGATCACAATGATCATTTTGTCGCATGATCCTTTTATCAAATAACCTTGTTTTCTTTTTTATTTGCAGGGGGAGAAGAAGCTATGTCACGGTAAGAAATCATAAAGATCAGTTGTATTATGCGTATATACCTATGATAACAGAACAAAATGTTGATTATCAGAATGTCATTTTGGAATACCTCCGGTCTATACAAATACCCGATCTTACTGTGCCGATACCACATTGTCTTTAGCCCGTATCCGTATTAGTATGAGCCAATATAAAGTTATTATTCTTTATTCAGTTCAGTATAATGCTTTTCCTCAAAAATAGTTTCGCTATTTATTTGGTAGACACGCTAAGAAATGGTTTCAAATGTACATTACACAAACCCTGAACCATTGCATAATGATGGTGGTTCTCTCTCTCTCTCTCTATTTATTTTTAATCATGCATTATCAACTACATATAAAGCAGCAACAAAAAACTTAGGGTTATCTGGGATAGGTGAAAGGCGCTCGGGGGCGTCACTAGACCTTTTTCAGTGGGGGGGGGGGGGGTGTAGAGGCCAACGATTACCGACAAAACTAGCCACCAATTACCGACAAAATTAAATGTCCAAATATCTACAAATTCAACCCTATTAACCCGGGGCCGAAGGCTAAATTGTGTTTCCTATGGACTATCTATAATAGTTACTTGCGTATGCACAAATGGTCATTTTCCTCGACGACATAAATATACGAATTATTTCATCAACTTGGTCAGCATCATTTTAGGGAGGGGCGGTAGTGAACAAGCGAATCACCTACAGAGCGCGCAAAGCGCGCTCATTAGGGGGTGTGGGTGATAGGCCTCCCGCTCGAAGCGCGGAAGCTTAGACGTTTCCTTAAATTATTAGGAAAAGAAGACGATTTATTGTACGGTTCTCGACTATTAATCTTTGTCTGAATGAAGTTCACCCCCCCCTCCCGCGCGAAGCTTGGACGTTTTGGCGTTTCATTCAACTATTAGAGAAAGTAGACGATTCGTTGAACCGTGCTCGACTCCTAATCCTTGTCTGAATTCAGTTTCTCCCCCTCCCGCGCGAAGCGCGGATGCTTAGACGTTTCATTAAATTATGAGAAAAAGCAGAAGATTCGGTGTACCGTGCTCGACTCTTAATCCTTGTCTAAATGAATTTTCCCCCTATCGCGCGAAGCGCGGTAGTTTTGACGGTTCATTAAATTATTAGAGAAAGAAGACGATTCGTTGTACCGTTTTCGACTCTTAATGATAAGCCCTAATGATTGTCTGAATTCAGTTTCCCCCTTTAGCGCGAAGCGCGGAAGCTTTGACGTTTCCTTCAATTATTAGAGAAAGCAGACGATTCGTTGTACCGTTTTCGACTCTTAATGAGCCCTATTTGTCTGAATTTAGTTTCCCCTTCCCGCGCGAAGCGCGAAAAGCTTAGACGTTTGATTTAATTAGTATAGAAAGAAGACGATTCGTTGCACCGTTTACGACTCTTAAGCCCTATTTGTCTGAATTTAGTTTCCCCCTTCCCGCGCAAAGCGCGAAAAGCTTAGACGTTTGATTTGAATAGTATAGAAAGAAGACGATTCGTTGCACCGTTTACGACTCTTAAGCCCTATTTATCTGAATTCAGTTTCCTCCTCTCGCGCGAAGCGCGGAAGCTTTGACGTTTCCTTAAGTTATTAGAGAAAGCAGACGATTCGTTGTACCGTTTTCGACTCTTAATACGCCCTATTTGTCTGAATTCAGCTTCTCCCTCTTGCGCGAATCGCGGAAGCTTAGACGTTTCCTTAAATTATTAGAGAAAGAAGACGATTCGTTGTACCGTTCTCGACTCGTCTAAATGAAGTTTTCCCCTCCCGCGCGAAGCGCTGAATTTTTAGCGTTTCATCAAAATATAGAGAAAGGAAGACCATTCGTCGTACCGTTGTTGACTCTTAATCCTTATTTGAATTTAGTTCTCCGAAAAAGTTAAACCCTTGATTTCTTTAGTTGATATTAAAGGAAAGTGAAACTTCGAGAAAATTGTAATTGTAGTCACTCTCGAATTCGTCACAGCGGATAAAAAGTCACAGTTCGTAGGGAAAAAAAACTTGTCGGCCGACCGACAATATACATCTCACCGACTTCAAATTTCTGCATTGATATAGTACACCAGGATCAAGCAAGAATACCGACACAGCTGACCCGACACAGCAACATATTTACCCGTGTCTTTCTTGCTCACTCGACGAGACGACTCCACCCAACAACCCCTCCTCTCTCTTTTACTCCCACTCCTCCTCTCGCAGGCTCTTACCTCCTCTCTCTCTCCTCTGTTTCATCCCCCGTTTCTTTTGTTTACCTTTTCTCTTTTTTTTTTGTTTTCCTTTTCTTTCTTTTCTTTCTTTTCCTTTCTTTCCTTTCCTCCCTCTTTTTATTTTTTCTCTTTCTTTCTTCTCTTTTCTTTCATTTCTTTTCCTTTCTTTCCTTTCCTTTTTTTCCCTTTCCCTCTCTTTTTTCCCTCCCCCTTTTCTCTTTTTTCCCGACGGCAGCGCAATTTTACCGACAATATCCTGACAGGTGGGGGGGGTGTCGCACCCCTACCCCCCCCCTTTGGAGACGCCCGTGACGGCGCTTCACCTGCCCCCACCCCCTCGAAGAAAAAAATAAAGAAGAAATTAGTGGTCCTCCTCTCCAGCATCCTCCCGCTTTAATATTCACCGGCCGGCTGGGTCGGCGCAAAAATGTTCCCCCAAAACAAATATATGTGCTCCTATCCACGCCCCCCCCCCCCCCCCACCCCCCGCTCATTCGCCGTTCGCCGGCTGGCTGATTCGCCGCTAAATATTTTCTCAAGATTTGCCCCCCCCCCCCCCCCCCTCTTGCCGCCGGCTGGATCCGCCCCTGAATACATACACATATTGTTTTTTTTAACCAAGAAGGTGCACCATGGTAATACATTAAAACAAACACATCAACATATTACCTAGACAACTCATCACCATAGCCATTGTAAAACTATATATTAATGATACATGTAAAATATAGATTGAAGCAATTCTCGTCAATTGGCTGTATCCTGAGTGTGATTTATATAATGGATTTTGAGTAACATTTGCATCTACCTGTAGTTGAAGAATAGATACAGTGTATAACATCAATAATAAGTTGGAGTTCAATTGGAAGGAAGTAACAAGAAATATTATAGCAAGGGAGACTGGGAGATGAGGAAAGCAAGAAGTTAGAAATTGAGAGATGACTCGCGAGATAGGCTTGCATTAATGAATCCATTATATAATGTTGTCTTGAGAGAAAGTAGACGATTTTTTTAAAATTGGAGATTAGTGCAAGTATTAGAAATATCGGAAATAGAATTAATGAGAAAGTTGTTTTTTATCGAGATCAATACATAGGGGGGGCACCATCAAAATAGGGCACTTTCTGGAATATAAGGTGCACCTACAAAGGGAAACATCAAACATCTACAATATTTAGGCATTGATAGACGTACGCGTAACGCATGTCACACACAGAAAAATTAGAAGAAAAGAGAGAATAATGTTATATAAAAGATGAAGATAAAAAAAAAGGAGAGAGACAGAGAGAGGGAGAGAGAGAGAGAGAGAGAGAAAAAAAAAAGGAAGAACATGAAACTTAACTTTACACTTACGCCTACAGATTACATTTCCGACTGGTTGGCTCGACATGTGCTTAAGAAGTCTGCGGACGAAAGTACAACAATACGAAAAAAGAAGTTAGGCCTATATGAAATTGTCTTTAAGAGAGAAAGAGAGGTTATTTCTAAAAATGAAATGAAAGGGGCTATATGACTCTCAAGGAGGAAATTACAATTTCTATCGCTCATGACGACTATTTTGAATTTCCTAATTTTTTTAAAAGTTCAAGAACTTCCTGGGGCTCCGCCCCATGCAAAACTCCCGGCAACAGCAAAATTTTTACACAATTTCTTGCTGTCTGCTGCCTCGAGATCACTGGAGCGAAGAAAGGTAACATATAGCAACAATCCCTATTCAGTGAAGGATTTATCCCTTTTATTATTAAAGACTCACGGCAAAGGCTCTCCCCCTGCAAAATTGGAGAGAGTTTTATGTAGTTTAAGCTTCTAACAACCACTCCCGTGGACCTTTTATTATTTACACAAAGGTAAAAGTGTATAGCAAGAATCCCTATTCAGTGAAGGATTCATCCTTTTTATGCAGATGCTTCTTCTACCATTCTTGACCAGAAGTGCGTTTCAAACTCAATGATGTGGGCATCATCCCATTGAATGTTGTGTCCAGTGTTAAGGGTTTGTTTTGCTACTTGCTGCCTAATCTGAGGGCTCTGTTGTGCTCTTTAAAAAGAGGACACAATAGGGGCAGCGCATTTTAAATATCAAGGAATGTATTAGAGTTTATTTCTAAAATGAAATGAAAGGGCTATTCGACTTTCAAGAGCGATAATAACTCTAATCCATCCCTTGAAATTTAAATTGCACTGCCCCCATTCAGTATGCTATTTTCAAAGAGCACAAAAGGGCTTCAGATTTAAGATTCCATCTCATAAAATTGTCTATAAGAGAGAAAGAGAGTTTATTTCGAGAGAAAAAATGAAATGAAAGGGCTTTTTGACAAGAGCCCTTTCATTTCATTTTAGAAAAAACCTCTCTTCCTCTCTTATAGACAATTTTCTCTCTTGAAAGTCAAATAGCCCTTTCATTTCATTTTAGAAATAACCGAATTTCTCTCCTAAAGACAATTTCTCTCTTGAAAAGGCTCTGCCAGGCCCCTCAAGCTCTGCCATGTTGTATGCGTACGCGCCTGCATGTGCATCCCTTCCTCCTTATTCCCTTATCCATCGTTACCGTCACTACCATTTGAGTAGGGCCGGCCCGCCCCCACTTTAATAACGGCTCCCAAGCCATCGAGAATGACCCCAGAATTTATAGATGACCATTCTGCCGTTCTTTGGAGGGGCCGGGCGCGGCCTTTTCAGAAGCATGCTAAGATTTTTTGAAAATAACCATAATTCCGACTCAGTTTCGCATAAGCTAAAAATAAGAATACGGCCAGTCACCCCTCCCCCTCAATGCATCCGCCTTCACGCACCTCCCCCCTCCCCTTGTCTTTCCCTTATTCGTCGTTACTGTCACTAATTTTTAGTGCCATTTCGGTGTCTTTCTTTCTCCCCGGCTCCTCTCTTCTTTTTCTTTCCTCTTTTTTTTGGAACTCTCTCTCTTTTCTTTTCCTTTTTCTTCTCTTTTCTTTTATCTTCTCCTTTTTTTCCTTTTTTTTCCTTCTTTTCTTCCGGCTCTTTTTCCTTCTCAACTTTTTTTTCGCCGCCAATAGGGGGGGCCGCGGCCGTTTCGGCCCCACCCCTGGATCCGCCACTGCCGCAGGCTGGGGTTTTCAATTTTTTCTTTGACGGTCCAGATGGGATTTCTATGAAAGCTATAAGGTCCAAAACATGAGATGCCGTTCGCCTAAAAATTCTTATGGTCGATCGTTTTCTTCAACTTAAGTAGAACAATGTACAATATGATTGCTGGAAAGCCGGGCACGACTCAAGCATTCTTAAATTTTGTTTCAGACTTAGATAATCTACTCCTAAATTTTACAGTAATGACACTTGAATACTGAAGATAATGAGGCTTGTTTGTTGGTTCTATATCTGATCCAAGGAGAATTGATACACTTTTAATAAACAGAACCACCAGTGCTTCCACTCCTTTAAATAGAGTTTCCTGAAAAAGATGAGTTACATCAAATGAAAGAGGAGGATCTAAGCTTTACATCTATGTGTCATTTATTTATTATAATTGTGATTAGGCTATATGATTAAACATCAATAATTTTCTTTCTTTCTTTTCTTTCTTTTCTTTCTGGGACGCACCGTACAATGTTGCCTTTCTTCGCACCAGTGATCTCGAGGCAGCAGACAGCAAGAAATTGTGTAAATAGTAAAAGGTCCACGGGAGTGAATGTTAGAAGCTTTAACTAAATAAAACACACAATTCTCAAATGTTATACAAAAAAGGTTGTCTTGGGAACCACTTCGATCTTTACGGATGGGGTGCAGGGGGGGGGGGGCCTTTGTCGGGAGTCTTGGGGCAAAGCCCAAGAAAGTTCTTGAATGTAAATAAAATAGGACATTCAAAATAGTCGTCACGAGCAAAAGAAATTGTAATTTCCTCCTTTAAAGTCACATAGACCCTTTCATTTCATTTTAGAAATACCCTCTCTTTCCCTCTTAAAAGACATTTTTATAGAACTTTTGTTTTCGTATTGTTGTACTTCGTTTGCAGACTTCTTGGGCACATGTCGAGCAAACTCATCGGAAATGTATTATGTAAGTGTAAATTTAAGTTTCATGTTCTTCCTTTTTTTATTTCATTCTCTCTCTCTCTCTCTCCCTCTCTTCTCATTTTTGCTTCCATGCCACGAATCTTTTCGGAGCGTGACCATGCAGATTCAAAGTATGCTTAAATGGGGGCATTGATGTATGTAGAAAAAAAACAGGATTAAGATCCCATGCACCGCTTAGAAATGTAAAAGAATGAGAAGAAAAATAAAGTCGGGATTCGACCTTTATGTCTAGACAAGTAGACTTCGCATTAATGCATTTCATATTAGTATTATCTTCCATCTCAGAGTGATTGATTATAGACATTATTTATATGGACAATACAGATTAAGCTGTCCGGCTCTTTGAACAAAATGCTTCAAAACAAATCGACCGTGCTGTTTATTAGCTGTTTATTTCTTCATTTAGAGTCTGTCTCTACCGTTTATTCGATTTTCATTGCCAGCCCGCGAAAACGAATTTCAAAGAGAAAATCACATTTCTAAAAGGTTCATTTTCTGCCGTTTCATATGACACCTCAATCAGTAAAAATAAGCGAGGAATAAGAAAGTTCTCTTTGTTTAAAGTAAAGCTTGCATTTCCATAATTTGATTAAACAAATTCGTTTTCACTGGCTGCCTGCCGTAGCAACAAACAGAGTTGGCAAAAGACTTAACTCCGTTTCGTTGACAATCAGCCATGCATCAAGTCTTCCGTCTTCTTTGTGCATAGCTGATCTAAGCTTTACAAATATGTGTCATTTATTTATTATAATTGTGATTAAGATAATGATAAAACATCGATAATTCTCAGTTTCGTTTTTTTTCTGGGACGCACTGTACAATGTTACCTTTCTTCGCACCGGTAATATCGAGGCAGGAGACAGCAAGAAATTGTGTAAATAATAAAAGGTCCATGGGAGTGAAAGTTAGAATCTTCAACTAAATAAAACACACAATTCTCAAATGTTATACAAAAAAGGTTGTCTTGGGAACCACTTCGATCTTTACGGATGATGTGCAGGGGGAGCCTTTGTCGGGAGTCTTGGGGCGAAGCCCCAGGAAGTTCTTGAATTTTAATAAAATTTGGAAATTCAAAATAGTCGTCACGAGCAAAAGAAATTGTAATTTCCTCCTTTAAAGTCACATAGACCCTCTCATTTCATTTTAGAAATAACCTCTCTTTCCCTCTTAAGAGACTTTTTATAGAACTTTTGTTTTTGTATTGTTGTACTTCGTTTGCAGACTTCTTGGGCACATGTCGAGCAAACTCATCGGAAATGTATTATGTAAGTGTAAATTTAAGTTTCATGTTCTTCCTTTTTTATTTCATTCTCTCTCTCTCTCTCTCTCTCTCCCTCTCTTCTCATTTTTGCTTCCATGCCACGAATCTTTTCGGAGCGTGACCATGCAGATTCAAAGTATGCTTAAATGGGGGCATTGATGTATGTAGAAAAAAACAGGATTAAGATCCCATGCACCGCTTAGAAATGTAAAAGAATGAGAAGAAAAATAAAGTCGGGATTCGACCTTTATGTCTAGACAAGTAGACTTCGCATTAATGCATTTCATATTAGTATTATCTTCCATCTCAGAGTGATTATAGACATTATTTATATGGATAATACAGATTAAGCTGTCCGGCTCTTTGAACAAAATGCTTCAAAACAAATCGACCGTGCTGTTTATTAGCTGTTTATTTCTTCATTTAGAGTCTGTCTCTACCGTTTATTCGATTTTCATTGCCAGCCCGCGAAAACGAATTTCAAAGAGAAAATCACATTTCTAAAAGGTTCATTTTCTGCCGTTTCATATGACACCTCAATCAGTAAAAATGAGCCAGGAATAAGAAAGTTCTCTTTGTTTAAAGTAAAGCTTGCATTTCCATAATTTGATTAAACAAATTCGTTTTCACTGGCTGCCTGCCGTAGCAACAAACAGAGTTGGCAAAAGACTTAACTCCGTTTCGTTGACAATCAGCCATGCATCAAGTCTTCCGTCTTCATTGTGCATAGCTGATCTAAGCTTTACAAATATGTGTCATTTATTTATTATAATTGTGATTAAGATAATGATAAAACATCGATAATTCTCAGTTTCGTTTTTTTTCTGGGACGCACTGTACAATGTTACCTTTCTTCGCACCGGTAATATCGAGGCAGGAAGTTCCAGGAAGTTCTTGAATTTTAATAAAATTTGGAAATTCAAAATAGTCGTCACGAGCAAAAGAAATTGTAATTTCCTCCTTTAAAGTCACATAGACCCTTTCATTTCATTTTAGAAATAACCTCTCTTTCCCTCTTAACCCTAATAAGGCCGGGGGGGGGGGCATTATGGCCCCCCCCCCCCTCCACGATTTTTCTGATTGTTCGAGAACGCATATGGATGGCGCCTCGCCGCTCGCTGACTTTTTTCTTTAGAGTCTTGCGCATCTTCAAAAAAAAAAAAAAAAAAAATCGGACCTATAGTTACAAGGTCACGTGACCTTTTGTCTTTGCATGTCAGCCCGAAAATCGCTCATTTTTGTGATTTGTGTACAAAACATATGGAAATGTCATTTTTCCTAAAAATAGATCTAACATTGGTTATTGGGTCTTGTTTAAAGTTTAGGTGGTTTTTGGGGGAGTCAAAATAGTTGAATTGTAGGAAGAAATGAAGAAAAAAAAAACAACAATAACATGAATAAGTTAAAAAAACAATGAAATACATAAGAAATTATCAAAACAAGAGATAACATAAGGAATAAGCTGGCTCTTCCAATTTTTTTTTGTCTTATTATTGTTCCAAATGGTCTAATGAATATATGTAGTGAAAAAGAATGCTTAAATATGAATAATATAGGATTTATGGGTAAAAATGTGATTTTATGACGTTATTTGCATAAATTACCATAAATATGCAAATGAGGGATTTTTTTCAAAAAATTGAAATTATCATATTGTTCTATACACTTCACTTGACATGCGTGCAAATTTTCGCGGAGATCGGCAGTTTCACGGCCGAGATCTTAGGGGGGGGGGGGCCATAATGCCCCCCCCCCCCCGGCCGTAGTAAGACTTCAAATAGCCCGGCCTTATTAGGGTTAAGAGACTTTTTATAGAACTTTTGTTTTTGTATTGTTATACTTCGTTTGCAGACTTCTTGGGCACATGTCGAGCAAACTCATCGGAAATGTAATATGTAAGTGTAAATTTAAGTTTCATGTTCTTCCTTTTTTATTTCTTTCTTTCTCTCTCTCTCTCTCTCTTCTCATTTTCCCTTCCATGCCACGAATCTTTTCGGAGCGTTACCAGATTCAAAGTATGCTTAAATGGGGGCATTGATGTATGTATACAAAAAAAAAGGATTAAGATCCCATGCAACGCTTAGAAATGTAAAAGAAGAATACGAAAAAATAAAGCCGGGATTCGACCTTTATGTCTAGACAAGTAGACTTCGCATTATTTATTTCGTACTGTTATTATCTTCCATCTCAGAGTGATTATAGACATTATTTATATAGACCATGGACCGAGGCCTGTTTTCTTGCTTAGTTTTTTCAGGGATTTCCAGGGATTTCAAGCAACCTTGGAGAGGGAAAGCTTAATCGGCTCAGGATATTTTAGTGATGTCTGAATAGTAGTGCGATTGCCTTCGGTATTAAGCCGACTTAGCTTTTGTTCTCATTTGAATAGTATATGCATTGAAATTCCTGGGTTTCTCATCACTAATTAAAGTCCATATAAATCACCTTTATGATTAAACTGACATTAAGGCTTTGAATTAAACATCAACACCCATTACGCATCCAGACATGAGGTTGAATCGTGTCATTCCTTTTTTTATTTTGTTTTGAAGTGCTATATCATTGGACCTTCATGTTTGTTTTGTCTTTTGGCTTCGTCATCTTTTTTCATGCATGCTTGAATGACCTTTTGGGCCCGCTTAATCAACGGTCTCGCCCCGAAAGGTTACACAAAACAGAAATCGAATCACTAAATAAACAGAGAAGAATCATTGTATCGTAATTATTTAGGGAAAATGATATCAATAACAAGTTTGTTTTCTGCTGATAATCAAGTATTAAAGCGATGGTTGAGTTCTGTTTTTAGACCGCAAATGCCTTCAAAGTGCATGGATATTGCTCCTATTCTTATCTATGACCTTTCTGGTGCCCTTTTAGAACCTTAAATTACTATGAAGAAAATTTTAGACCCCAAAAATTATGTGTGAACTTTAGCCAATACGAGCGTACCAATTGAGCTCCACTTTAAAAAAACATAATGACCGTTAATTAATTATTTATTTAAAAATAACAATACATGGACCGGCTTGTTGTGCGTAATATAAGCTACAAGAAAATGCCAACAAAAAAGCCAACATCGGCATTGGCTGAAATACGACGTAAAAGGCGTTATTTTCGTTTTTTTTCAAATACTTAAAAAATATCTAATATTTGTGTACGTGGTACACAAGTACTAGAATTCGTTATATTTCAGCCGACTCTGAACCGATTTTGATCAAACAAAGATGATTTTGTCATTTAAATATTATGTTCTTTCAAATTTGACACTCAGTTTTTCATTATCTCACAAAAACAAAAACAAATTGTGTAACGCCCTCTGCAACAGAACCCAACTTATCCCTTTAAAGGACAGTGATCGTGAATGAGATTGGTTTGTGCAGGGTAGTGTATTAGCTGAATAATTTCAAGATTTTATTTTAAGGAATATAAATGGGGGCATTTATTTATGTAGACAAAAACAGGATTAAGATCCCAAGCAACGCTTCGAAATGTAAAAGAAAAATAGGAAAAATAAGTAGAGATTCGACCTTTATGTCTAGACGTTCCATAATACATTTTGTATTGGCATAATCTCAGAGTGATTAAAGACGTTATTTATATGGATAATAAGGATTTAGCTGTCCGGTTCTAGGAACATAATGCTTTAGAACTAATCGAGCGAGCTGTTTATTTCTGTATTTGGGGACTACTGTTTATTATATTTTCATTACCAAACCTCGAAACGAATGTATTGTGAATTTCACCAGGAAAGTTTGCAAAGGAGAACTTCGATCATATTTCGCATTCTAAACGGTTTTCTATTCACTCAGGAGAATATATTGTCGAGCAATTCAGTAAGGCAGCCCAAAGTTAGGATTTTCTTTCGCTTACTGTTGTACCTTTGCAAATGATAGTTGCCCCCCCCCCCCCATCTCCCTCCCATACACCACGGCAATGTAAGGCTTTACAATTGAATGTACGATATGTAGACTGATTTATCTTAAAATCTATTGCTTTTACATTTAGAACAGGGCTCAATTGCCTATTTGCAATAAATCAATCTCCAATTTATCTTTGTGCAATCCAGGGGCCAGATGTGAATGGGAATTAACCATTTCGCCATTGGGCCATATTTTACCCATTCAGCTACGAATGAGGTACCACATTTTCTAGACCTCCTTGATGCTCGCACATTTCGGGAGAAGCTGCACGAAGGCCACTCCCCCCCCCCCCCCCGCACACGCGGACACAAGCACACACATTCGCATATAACCCCACACTCCCGTATACACCTCCAGTGGCGGATCCAGGGGTGGGCCGAAACGCCCCCCCCCCCCCTATTGGCGGCGCAAAAAAAATGAAAAGGAAAAAAGAGGAAGAAAAGAAGACAAAAAAGGGTAAAAAAAAGGAGAAGATAAAAGAAAAGAGAAGAAAAAAGAAAAGAAAAGAGAGAGTTCAAAAAATAGGAAAGACAAAGAAGAGAGGAGCCGGGGAGAAAGAAAGACAACGAAATGGCACTAAAAATCAGTGACAGTAACGACGAATAAGGGAAAGACAAGGGAAGGGGTGGGGATGCGTGAAGGCGGATGCATTGAGGGGGGGGGGGGGGGAGGGGTGACTGGCCGTATTCTTATTTTTAGGTTATGCGA
>JAVYIG010002845.1:0-224478 GCA_035222895.1 Strongylocentrotus droebachiensis | reverse complement strand
TAGCACTTCGTGTCCATGAGTAATCGTGTATTTGTTTACATTTATCGGACGTTAAGTAAGACAATGTCGAGGAAATGAAATGAATATCATAAGCACGCATAACAATATCTAAGTTAGATATTAAAGTAGAATGTGTACAACCACCGGAGTTAATTTAGTACATGATTGCAGTAAATCTCCCCTTATTATCATTTTCGGATAAACATTCGTCAAATTTACAATTGTATTTTTCTTTTGTTATCTGAAGCACACTTCAATCTGTCAATTTTCGACGGAACTCCAGACCTGGTGTTTCTATATTTAGCATGGGAATGATATTTCGAGGCTTGCCTAATGGTAACTAAAATGGCAATCATTGCTGAGATGAAATTGCCACCAGCAATGATCTGTATGAATGTCAAAGTGATTAACAACCTTTATGCTTCCATTTAGCTGATAATAATGTTATTGTCCCGGCAAAATGGAAAGTAATTTTCGAAATGGACCTGGTTATATTTAATGCAAAGTGTGGTAGAAGGTTGTCCATACAAAGTGGTCATGATAGCAATTTTTAAACGGCCGTCATTACAAATTAGGCTTTGCTACTTTAATGGAAAGAAGAAATAAATTGATATCCGTTTCACACAGTGTTTTTTATAATTATATTGGTCTTGTATTCCTCTCTGATTACTGGGGTATGCGAATGAGAGACGAAACGATTGATTAAGCGATACCGATATCTACGTTAGATGTTGAACTATTATCGTATAGTACAATTTTCATTGGTTTCATTATGTTCTTGAACGCTGTAGACATATTTATGATATTAAAATGTATTTACAATTGTTTACACTTAATACCGTGGAATTTAACTTCAAACATAGACAATAGGGTATACAGTGTATGTAGAAATTAAACCATAATGCTTTGTCTGCTTTGCAAATGTCAGTGAACACAGAACAAGCAAACATTAATATAATGTTAAATATTAATAAGAAATATGTACGAACATAAACATCCATGTAAAAAAATGATTATTAACCCCCATTTAGCTAGCTGTGTACATTTCTTCTCACCCTTCCTATCTCCCCTATCTTTCTCTCTCTCTTTCTCTCTCTCTCTCTCTCTCTCTCTCCCTCTCTCTCTGTTTCTCTATCTCTGTCTCTCTTTCCTTGTCTGTCTCTCCCTCTGTCTCTCTCTCTCTCTCTCTCTATCTTTCTCTCTCTCTCTCTCACTCTCTGTTTCTCTATCTCTTTCTGTCTCTCTCTTTCTCTTCCTGTCTGTCTCTCCCTCTTTTTCTATGAAATTGAATTGGCATGATATACGAAGTAGTCATAATAATTTTATTTTTCATATTGCACTCTGATCGTATTCTCGCATTTTGTTTGATGTACCTGCAAAATTCCTTTTACAAAATAATATATTATGAATTTTAATACGTAATTAATGTATAATCTATTAGACTGTAACAGGATGCCCATAGTCTGGTGCGTATATTAGTACATGTCAAATTAGAACATCTGCCATATGTTACTACAGCAAAAACTACTCGTATATGTACGTCATACATAATGGCCTCCATTGAGACTATGTTCATAGAATAGTCAAAGATCAAACTGCAAAATGCCTCGATAATACTATTCTCAGAATAAACCCTGGAAAGAGAAGAGGATAGAATTAAGAAGTAAAATGTTATGGTAGTATAGCGTAGCAAACTTCGGGTGATGTAATGTTATATATATATAAACAGTAGGTATGTTGTGGTTATTGCAGAGAGCTGTGTGCAATATTGTGGTTAACCCCACATTTGGTATACATATCGTCGTTCATACCTCTTGCACAACACAAGGCTGAACAACATCCTCTAAAAAATTATCACCATATATGTAGGAGTACATGCATTAATCTGGGGATAGCTCCTTGGATGTACAAAATAAGTAATGACCGAGCAGTATGATGACCATACAGCGTGGTATAAATGCCCATATTCCCTTCTCTAAGTTGTTCTCCTGGGATTCCATATCGCGTTCGCGCATCCATTTCTATCGCCTGTCGTACTAAATGTTGCCACTTAAAGGGGAGATCGAGTTTTGGTAAATGTGGAAATAATTTGTGCGATTTATCCTTCTTGTATGCCAACTTTGAAGGATAATGTATAGTACCACTACTAGACTGGTGTCACATAGAAAGGGATGATTTGAAAGTGCTCTGATATTTCACATTATGATATTATGACCTGAAATAATTAAGTTTCGGACACAATTTTATGCTTCGTGTTTGTGTAGTCCCATGTATCCATATTTTTGTCCAGTGCTTTGTCAGAGCTCGTGATTTTCAGAAAGAGTTATGACTATAATATTTAAAACCAAAATCAGTTGCCAAATGCTTAAGTTCCACATACTCACATCTATGTCCGGTACTTTTCACAGTTTGTAATTTCCAGCAGGACCTAGTCAATTTGTATTTACTTTGATGACCATCAGAACTCATCTATTACAATTGTTTCTATCAATAAAGACCACTACATATCAATCATTCAAAATAATTTAAAGCAAATTTAGACATTTTGTTTCACCGTTTGCAATTGTATGTCTACCCACATTGCTCTTTAAACATCAAGTACAGACTGGTATACCCTAGATACATGCAACTATACAAGAATGTCTATAATGGGGTGAGATTTGTCGCCATTAGCCGTTTGGGATCCATATTACTGCCATATCTCACTCCAAGAGGGGGAGCTGAACATGAAAATGTCAAGTTTTATCGATTCTGCAGTGTAATGCCCGGACGACAAGACGATTTTAATAAGTCGCCAGACCATAATGGTTTCAAGGATCTGCAAGGATCTGTATCAAAATGGAAGCAATAAGACACAAAGTGTTCGTATTATATTAGTATCGTTTTTCAAAATGAATCATTTTAGTTAAACACGTGGTTGAAAATAAATTTAACCGAGAAGAGTCGATGATACAAATGACTACAAAAATTAAGTGTTTGAACTTTGATTTAAATAACTTACTGGTATATATTTTAGTAATTAATTTGCATCAGCTTGTAGATAATTTCCTTAAATACTTGGTTTGAAAATTTAAAATATATGGCAAACGCCATCAGTGTTAGGAAGTCTAATTGTTGTCTCCAAAAGTATCAAATCTTCAAAAGATTTTGTCTTATCATCAACATCAATATTACTAGAAAACACTAAAATTTGGTGTTCAATTATTGATGGCGAAATATGTAATCTGAATATGCTGAGTAGAGCAAAGAGAGTTAATTAAACCACTTCCAATGGCACCTTTCACTTTGACTTTTTTTTTCATTTCGGAAAATACATGTTCTTTAATCCAGCTTATAGCAGTGCCAGCCTTGTGTAATTTCGGGCTTAAGCTACGTCACGAGACATATGTTTTCTCAAACTTCCAAAAGGCCTTTCTACAAGAACAGGACTCCTTGCCTTTCCCCCGACGTCGAATCATTTAAGAGAGCATCAATTTACCAAATGGACGTAGACAATCTTGCCTCGATGCATTAACAAATTGCCAATGCAATTAACGTCTGTTTGTCATTTATTTCTGTCTGGGAATTAGATCTCTACCCTCTGATGTGCATTTGAAAGAAGCATTTAGCCTTCCTTCTTTTAACCCTCTGTAAAATGGAAATGACAAGGCACATTAATCGTTTCTCTAATATAAATGTACATTTACAGGCAAACCATTTTACAAAGCAATTACATTATGGGTTGATTTTAAGTATTCTGAAAGTTTAAGTTAATACAAATTTTGAAAAGTAGATAACATAAAAAAATATGATGTCTGTGAAACACAGATTGTTTTAAAAATAAACTGTATATACGTTATTGTTGATGAATACCTCGAAAGAGGATAAAGTACCAAATCAATCATTGAAATCATTGAAATTAAAAAATGCAAAACTCTCAATTTTTTAAAATTAAATATAAACAATTTCTGTTAAACAAGTATAAAAATCAGTATCAATAGTATGGGATTTTTTTTGACATTTTTGTTATACTCTTATATTGTATGATAGTAAGTTTTAATATGTTCATTGTTTTTTGTTCTGTTCTTCTGGTCTCGTTTTCCTGTATGTGTGTTTTTAGGGGTAGGCTTTTATATAAGGAACTTCCCTCCTTTTTGCCTATCCCAAATGCTCTTATAAATTGCCATTGTATTTCTTATCACTTTCTTGTATTTTTTAAATTTTTTGTATATAACTCCATTCTGTATTTGTATGTTTTAAATGTTTTTTTTTATATATATGAAGAGTGTTGAATAAACTTTGAATTAAATTGAATTGTCAAACTATGTACGAGCCTAAATCTGTTTATTAAATAAGATTTGTACCCTCGAGACGAAATAACACAGCCCTCCTTTTCTTACATTTCTGTAAAGTGGAAATCATAAAGATATATCAATCGTTTACGAACCAAATCGAGGCCTAATATTTATTTAGATAAAATCTGTATCCTTTAGTAGATACGAAATTATATAGACCTCCCTTTTGACCACTCTCTAAAACATTTAAGGAATATATCAATCATTAAAAAAGTGTACGAGGCCTAATCTCTGTTTAGGGCAAACTCTGATAGGAAAGTTAAGCTTCATACGACATACGATAGCATAACCCGCCTGTGTTATGATCTGGATTCACAGAAGCTATGCCAGTCTACACGTATGTGCGGTCCACACTGACACCTACCACGTGAAATTCGAACACCTGCGTGGTGCAACGTTGGAACCTATCGCAGGAAGACAGCGACAGGGCGTTCCCGCTTTCGCACTCCTACCACCACGTCCACACGCCCCTCCGTTAATATGGCGCCTGCCTGAAAGCGGCGGCAGTGTGAACTCGTAATTCGCGCGCCAAACGAACATTTACATGTATATTAAAGTCTTCTTAGCCATACTTTCGACCTTGACCTACCCCATACATAGATATAATACAATTATATCCCATTACTAACACGATGAACGATTGTCGAACATACATAACTCCATGGCCGTAACGACGCAGGGGGCTATTATGAACTGGTGTTAAAGGTTGCAATCACCTTACCTTAGGCAAGGGCGCATTGCACTTTTTCGACCATGAGATTCATATTTGGTGCAATCTTCTTTTCTCCATTAGCAATTCTACTAACAATATGATTAATATTGTGATTAGCATATTTATTAGCTATTATTAATATAGTATATTTACATTCATATTATATTAATGCTGTAAAGAGCTTTGAAACCTTTGTTCAAGCGTTTTATAAATACTATGATACATGTATATTATCATGATTTTAAGCATGGCAAGATTTAATATTTATATTGCGTTCTCTTGTTCTCCTAAAACTCAAAGAAAACCACTACAATATCGGTTTAAATGATGTTTTAAATAATTTAACTCAAAATGTTAAAATAGCAATGATATTGCTGTTATTTTATTTGAAGGATGACAAATAATTTTCCCGTCAGTCTATTTGACAAAGTTTTTCTCGTATGTTGTCGTAAATCTGCAACATGCATTCGACATCTGGCATAATAGTTTTCCACTCCACCGTAGAATAAGGACATAAAAGTTACCTTTATGTTTAATATACATCATGTTATTGAGGCCTTCAGGCGTTATTACCAACACATCAATACATCTGTTCAGAAACTGGCAAAATGTATTTCCTCTCAATCAAATATCGGTGATACAAGACTAATATTTCTGATCATACATGCATTCTGTTTGTTGAGTATTTCCTCGTTATTCCATTAGTATGCCTTCTCGGAAACTAACAAAACGTGTCCACACTCCATCATTAATTAAGGACACAAAAGCAGAATGTCATTTTAAATATATTCGTCCGCAGAATGAAGGCCATAATACATGTAATATGTTACGGAGCTGTCAAAATGAATAATTGTGAATTAATATCATATCTGGTGAAATGATTTTCAATATCCTCCTAACAGGAAATGCCTCTGAAATCAAATTGGTCGTTATATGCGAATGTTATATCAATCATAACTTTTCCGACTCAGATTTCTCGTGTATCTCGCATCTTCAACCAAGTGTTTAAACCACTAGACTACGAAACATTTGCATGCTGAGGGCTATTTCAAAATATGTCGTCTTTCACCTTTAAAGATAAACTTTAGTACTGGTAATGCGATTGCATTGTGAAAGAAAAGGTGTTGAAATGATCAGAAACAGTTGATCATGTAGCATGTAAGTATTGGTGTGCACTGCAAGGTTCTGGAGTCATCAAAATCATAATAAATTTGACCGAGTCTTGGTAAAGTAACAAGCACTGTACACAGAAAGCTATATGTGGGACAACACACATGGTGTCGGGGCTAGTACTACCTTGATTTCCTTGTCTTTCTATGCTCATTACTCAGCCAGTATACATTTTCTTCAAAAATTGTTTGGCACATGTCATTTATTTGTAATCTTGAACATTCAGTGTAAGTTTCGTTTGATTCTGTGAGAATTAATTTTTTTTTTTTTTACCAGAACTGGAGTTTATCTTTAACTTCAGATTCATTTTAGAGAAACCAAAAATATTTAGAAGATATCTCTGTCATAAAGTAGAATTTTTAGTATCAGGTAGTATACTCTCAAATTACAAAAATTACAAGATTGCGTGTATCTTACAACTATATATCCCCCCCCCCTCTAAAAGAAAAAAAATGACTCACAAAAAGTATGGTGCTTCACGTCTTCTCTCGGTGTTCTTCAAAGAGGATTCCACTGCCAAGCCAATCGTTTCAGTAAACTGTTCGGCGCATCAAAGGATTTGGTCTACTTACCTTTTCGATTAAGGGAAAAACAGGGACTTCGGTAATTTGAACAAGGCCCCTATACAAACAACCTGAATATTTAAGTCAACAAGCTTTATGCAGGTTATTCGTGATAAACAGTGTAAATCGTGATGGTGCCGCATAATCATGACGTCGATTCTCTAGCTTTACAGCAGGCCCGCAATTTCCTGGTATTGATATTTTAGTCATGTAATACAAACTTACACATTTTGTTAATTTTTTAAAACGAAAGTTGTCACAAACACTTCCTTCAAAATTCTAGAGTTATTGCTTTCCAAATCAAATGCTTTAGCTATGTGTGCTTTTTGCATATGAAGTAGCATTAAACATGAGAATCACAGATAATTTCAAGGGTCAACTCAAAGGCATGTCGATTCCTTAATGTGTACTCCATAGAAATGATGTCTGGATAACGTGATACGTCACTGAAAAGATGATTTAAGATGATTTTTTTTTTCTTCAAAAAAAGTAATTCGCTTGTTTTATGTATTCGAACCATCCGTTTACGTATATGTTTGACCTTGCATTTTCCTAATCGTACCTCTTGTATTCCACGGTTTAATATGTTTCCCTGCCTCACGAATATATCTATGCCAATCCTTAGTTTCCCATCACCACAATGTTATAAATTGGGAGTCACTCAGCAGGCAAACCACGTCGCCTCTCATTTATATGCCATCCAGTTTCGATGATTGGTGAATGAGAGATAGTGACTGCTTAAACTAGAAAAAGATTACTCTGTTCCCAGACTACATGACACCCTTGATCTTGAGAGAAAGTAGCACTTTCGAAGGTCGAATCACTTTCGTTTTGAGCCACCGTCGCAAGGATGAGGGGTGGGTTCAAGCGTGGGGGGGGGGGGGGTGAGGGGATATAAGGGAAGGGACATGCCCACCCCATTATCTGCATACCAGCATTGTACTTGAAAGAAAGTACCACTTTCGAAGGTCACTCACTTCCCATTTGGTGGATTCTTCGCAATGATGAGTGGCTGATTCTAGATCGGGAGGGGCGAAGGGGGACATAGAGGCGCATATTCCCATCCCATAGGTCTGCGTAAAATCACTTGACTCGGGAGAAAGCACCACTTTTGAAGGTCGATTCACTTCCAATTTCTTGCATTCATCGCAATGATCAGGTGCGCGGTAGGGATAAGGAGGAGAGGGAGGGGGAAAGGAGGGGGGGGGGGGGGCAATATGTCTGCGTGGCACCCTTGGTCTTGGGAGAAAATACAATTTTCGAAGGACGAATCGGTTCCCTTCTCTTGTATTCATTGCAATGATGAGGAGCGGATTCAAGCTAGGATGGGGCGAAATGCACACGCCCACCCCATAATAGGCCCGGGTTACATCATTGGACTCGGGTGAAAGTACCAATTTCGAAGGTCGAATCACTTCCAATTTCGTGCATTCATTGCAATGATCAGGTGCGTGGGATGGATATAGGAGAAGAGAAGGGGACAAGGGAGACTATTATGTCTGCATAGCTCCCTTGCATCGCTTGGTCTTGGGAGAAAATACCATTTTCGAAGGACGAATCACTTCCTATCTCTTGTATTTATTGCAATGGTGAGGGGCGGATTCAAGCTTGGGAGGGGGCAAAAGGCACGCGCCCACCCCAAAGGTCCACATAACATCATTGGACTCGGGAAAAAGCACCAATTTCGAAGGTCGAATCACTTCCAATTTCATGCATTCATCGCAACGATCAGGGGCTTGGGAGGGGAAGGGAGGAGGGGGACAAGGGGGATATTCCTACCAATATGTCTCCATATCACCCCTGGTCTTTGGAGAAAGTACCACTTTAAAAGGACGAAACACTTTCCATCTCTTGCAACGATGAGAGGCGGATTCAATCGTGGGAGGGAGAGGAGGCAAAGGGACATACGTCCACTTTAGGGGACATACACACGCACCCGTTTAGCGTATATTCTAGGTGTACGACAGTACCCATGCATTTAACCCATGACAACCATGTCTAGATTATGTCATCATTGTACCTTTTTGACGGTTGCTATATCATGTGATGTGCAATGCTTTCGTAATTACCGAACGTCTGTGTTGAAAGAAAGGCCCCCAATTAAAACTACATCCTCCTAGAGCGAGTTTGTGAACGAAAGGGACTAAATAAAAGGAAGAACAAAATTGAACACACTTGAACCCCTCCCGAAAATGGTCCTGGATACGCGACAGCTGATAAATAACGTCGTGTCCTGAAACCAAGAGGCTGTCAGTTCTCATCTGGTTGCGATCCGTATGGAATGAAATGGAAAATTGCTCGGCTCGTGCGACTTTTTGATATTGTTATGTCAAAATTACTCTCCGTCCGAGTCTGTCGAACGTTTTGGCTATTGCGCGGGGGCGTGTAACGGGCGGATAGGAATAATATTTGAATTGAAGGTGATTTTCTTGGAGGGGTCGAAACGGTATCCAAAGTAGAATGCTCCGTGTTGTATATTGGTGATTTTATTGACCCCAATTCTTCATGTATATTTACGGCATCCATATCACAGATTGGTCAACGCAAAGGATATGTCAATCTTTAAAAGCAGATAGCCTATTACCAAATGAAGAGATAACGCACGAGTCTTTAAACTTGTACAGTGTTTTGCCGCTAAAATGGAGTTTTTTCTTACTTGTCATTTAAAAGTTGAGGGGGAGGGGAGGTTTCACCCTGTAACTGGAAGTGTTATTAAAATGCCACTTTAAATAACTGTTCTACTTTAAAATAGTTTGGGAGCAGATCTCCACCCCTGCTGAAGATGCTGCTGCGTGTAAGGCCTACCTCATTCAATTGTACTGTAGCTCGAGGCCTTATATTGATTACGTGATAGCAATGACAAAATCAATGATGTCAAATTCAGTTTTTAAAAAGCTGCTTAAAGCTGTACTTCAAATACATGCAAAGGCGCAGGATATGCGTTATGTGTGAAATGTCTTTCTCTTGTATTTATCCAGGCACGGATGTGATTCTGCACTTTTTTCCATGCTTCGTCTGTGTAGAATAAGAGAAGAAGACACTAGGGAATCAATTGAAGAATATTGGTACCATTCTGCCATAATATGTGACAGGCTATCAGAGTATTACGAGCTAAATTGATCATGCCTTCTCATTGCCATGGCAACCGGGAACAGGCGATTATAATCCATCTTTGAAACGTTACAATCATGTCGCACCCTGGAGAGAAAGCAAAGGGAGGGAAACTTTAGAAGACAAGAAAACAAATGAAAATGAAAGATGAGAGGGAGAGAGAGAGAGAGAGAGAAAGAGAAAATAACATAGAGAGAAACAGGGATATGAGGAGAGGGTAAAAGATAGAGAAAGGGAGAAAGTAACTTTAGAAAGACAGCAAGATGCAGTGACAGAAATGGAAGGAGAGGAAAAATGAGAGACGGGGAAGAAGGAAGTTAAAGATAACGAGAGGGATAGAGAGAGAGAAATAGACAACAAAAGAGAGAAAGAGGGAAAGAGGGGAGGGGGTGGGTGGAATAGCGATAATTAGATATAAACTATTAGAAAGGACAAAAATGAAGGGGGCCCACAAACGAGGAGAGCGAGGGGAAAATATAGACAGTGAACAAATTGAGATACAGGATGAGACCGAAAGACACATTAAGGGAATAGAAAATGCCAGTCGTAGTTTAGGAGGGGGGAAAAGGTGAGACGGAGTTGACAGAAAATGAGAAACAGAAAGGAGAGGAGCTTCTAACATAAACCGATGAGGAAATATTCTTTGATCCAACGGGACAACGAAGACGATCACCTGCGCGTCACTTCGTGAGCGTACATACACTCTCGGGCTCAATGTTTGATAGGCCTAACGCGTTAACAAATCAAATTGAGGTGGCTGCACTGTCGCGTCATAAATAACACGTGTCGAGGTAAAGAGATAAAGTTCTAATAATTACAAAGAATCAAATTGACTAAGGTTTTATTCAAGGTCGATGTGAAATCCAATTGGTCCATGTTTTAACTTTTTCAAAGTTTATTTTGGAACAATTTATATTCTTGCTGATATTTCTTGTAGGCGTATGCGTAAAGGGTGTTTGTTGGGGGGGGGGGGGTCGCTGGAAGTTAAAGTTACATTGAAAAGGACATGTAGTCTCGTACCAACAAGTTATGTAGCTAACATTTGTCAACAACGACAAGGCTAGACAATCCTATTTTGTTATAAGAAATTAACAAGTCAATTACATTGTTTAGTTCTAACGATTCATAGATGTGTTTGTCTCGTAGTTGCTACAGCAGCGTATCAAGAACTGATAAACAGGGGAGGGGCCGGGGCCGGGATGGGGGAGGGGGGGGGGGGGGGTTGTTTAGGGAGCCTCAAGCGCTGTTCGCCGAATGCAAGTTGTATTTTGATTCTCACTATGACCTTCCAATGGGGCGAAGGACTTACACTGGTCCCCCCCCCCCCATGACGAGGATTGGAGGGGGTTGTGTGTTAATGACCTAAACATGACCTAAACATGGTTTGCCGGATTGCACTTTTCACGTTGATAAATTGCTCTTCATGGTTCGAATACTTCTATCCGATAAAAGTACATTTGTTAATTGAGTCCTGCATTATTTATAGAGTGACACAGGCTCACTTTCTACGAGCCAGTGCGCATTCAAATTACACCAAAAGACCCTGACGAGTGAGGCAGAACAACTTATCCCTTTTCTTAATCGGTGCTATCCGGTATTAAAAATCGATGCCCATGACAATCATGGGCGTAATTAGCTGAGTTTGTTTTTCCATTTTTGAAAGTCTGATGGTAATTCGACGACTGAGTTCCTCGACTATACAGTGTGAGTCAAAAAAAACTTTACACCTAGAAAAATGCTAATAATTTTAAGAATCATTTATGAAAAGTAAATTATTATACACCATATGAAAGAGTGTTTCATTCCAAATCGTTTGGTACCATCTTGGGTGATATGTGTTCACGCTTGGATAAATAGGAGGCATTGTTTGCGAGAGTGCAAAAATCGACTTGCGCCAAATAATGCTTATGTGATGTTTGAATAAAACAATTGGGATTTCGGTATTAATTCGGTCTTTGCAGATCCAAATAACATCCCTACCAAAATTAATCATGTCACACATATCAAAACACACACAGAGTCACACTCAATAAGTCACAAAAACACAAGCACACACTCGCACATACACACACACACACACTCGCATAGCAAATTTAGATGTGACAGTTTGGATCGGCCTTCTTGGAAATGGAAGTCTTCTTGGACCCTTCTTCTTTGAACAGACAGTGAATGGGGAGCGCTATTTAAGAATGATAGATGATCAGGTTGTCCCGGCTCTGGCTCACATGGCACGATTTAGGCGTCAGAGAAACGGTCCTTTCAGGCACCTTTGGTGGGTACAAGATGGTGCCCCTGCTCACAGGACAAGGATTGTGATGACCAGGTTAAGAGAACTCTTCGGGAACAGAATCATCGCTCTGAACGAACCTGTGGAGTGGCCACGTCGATCCCCGGACCTAACACCGCTTGATTTTTTCGTCTGGGGTTACCTCAAGTCTCGGGTGTACCAGAGCCCACCTGCGAACCTCGACGACCTACGAGAGAGGATCAGGATTGAGAGCGAAGCACTTGGGAGAGACAGGCGCATGCTTCGTCGAGTGTTTCAGGAGATGCTCCATCGCGCTAGAAAGTGCATCGAAAGGGACGGAGGTCATGTCGAGGAGTAGATGAACGGACAGTTACTTGCTGGTCACAAATGAAGCTTCAAAGGATCCATGATGATAAGCATTTGAATTAACATTATCATCATAATTATGATGATCGTTAACAATTTGAAGATCAAGTAAAAAATAAAGTATTTTACTCCAAATGAACACCATTATCATATGTTTGTGTGTGTGCGCGTGTGTGTGGGTGGGTGTGTTAGTGTGTGTGTTTCATATGTGCGTGTGCGTGTGTGTGTGTGTGTGTGACTTTGCTACTGAAAAAAGCATCTGCAATGCATCTCATTTCATACATTCAATTCATTATCTCACTTTAATACTTTGGCGCAATTCGATTTTTGCACTCTCGCAAACAATACCTCCTGTTCATCCAAGCGTGAAAACATACCACCCAAAAATGGTACCAAATGATTCAGGATAAAACACTCTTTCATAATTTTTTATGATGTATAATAATTCACTGTTCATAAATTATTTTTTAAATTATTAGTAATTTCCTAGGTGTAAAGTTTTTTTTGACTCACACTGTAGACGATGATTTATTTGAGCATGGCAATATACATATGTCCCCAATTCATGAGACGACTATGGGATTATTAATCACTTAATGCAATTGAATAGTAATACCATTTTAGTTTTTTGTTGCTGTTGGAAACTCCATTAACTCAACATGTTTTTGCCTGGAAGAGGAGTATCAAAATGTAGCAGGAGGATCAATAAACGAACTTTCGGATATATGTATGCACGTAAAAAGATTTCTATTAAGGTAGATCACCCAAAATAACATTTTACATGCCTTATGGGGTTATGTTTAAGCCAATATCAGATCACAAAATAACCAAGTTGTACAGATTGTTACTTAGATAGGAGAAGCCCTTTTCTCCCTGTTTCTCTTTAAAAAGACCGGTTTTTCTAGAAATACCCTAACTAATTTTGTTGTTGATAGTTTGCGAGTGAATTCCATCTTTGTTATATCTTACATAACTAAGTTGACCCATTTGTGTTCTCGCTTTCTTTCTACTTTCTGGTCTGTCTGCCTATCCTTTACTCACCTCGCCCTTTCTTTCTCTCCATTCTGCTCCTCTCTCTCTCTCTATCTCTCTCTCTCTCTCTCTATCTTTCATTCTATTCTCTACAGAATGTCATGCAGAAGGTCGTGGGGCGCCAGGGCAGCACGAAAGGAGGGCGCTCTTCATCACCAGACCGCAAACAGCGTCAGCGGCAGATGTTGCAAGAAATCCGCCAGAATATCTCGGAGGTTCGCTTTGAGACGGGCGAAGCGATTGGGGCGATGGGTACCGACATGAATCGAATGGGTAAAAGGTTGAGCCGCTCGAGCACGACAGAAGCCGATGATGAGCCGAACCTTCCCGGCGACTACGGCGCAACGGACACTTTGCGCATGATGAAGCAGCTGATAATCGATCAGCGGGATAAAGAAGAGAGGGAAACGACCGCGAAGGCGGCATGTTCGACGCCCAAACCGCCGGCCGACAAAGTTGCTAAATGCAGGCCGGCCTCTACGACCACTACCGCTGAAATCGCTCCATGTACCAGCAGAACCAGCAACGTCGTCGCAGCCGACAGCGACGCTATCGTAGTAGAAGAGAGATAAACTTCGCAAGGCTTAAGTCGCGGCTCTGCCATGACGACGGCGGCAAGGAAAGGAATACATCACAATTTTCGCGTTCTTTACTGGGACGATTGTGAAAACAGTCAACGATTTGATACGTGTGGGACTGTAATAACGCGGTATCGTGCTTGCTATGTTTACCCAGATGCGGCATGGAAGCATACGGCGAATGTTCATGGATTACCTATAACATGCAGGCGGAATGAAGCACATCCATGTTCATTATTATAGCGAACAAATAGCCTGTGTAAGGGTTTAAAGGACTGGTCGCGTACCCAATAATGGTAACGATTAAAAAAAAAGTTAAAGCTGGTCCATCCAGAATTGAGACTCAATGTTATGTTTATCAGCATATACCGCCAGTATTTGCTTGGATCCAATACAATCTCTACATAGATGATTCTAATAGTTATTACATATATGGCGATATATGGCCACGTTTTCAAGGTTCACTAAGTCAAAAGACTATCGTTTACGAAACATAATATTATCACCAATTTACTGAATTTGGTACAGAATTTAAGAACAGGTATTGTCACGTACACAGCTTTAATATACCACACATAGCTTGGTATAGGGCTAACTTAAAGTGAAATCAAATATATTTATTCCAATGTATTTATATGTAATAAATTCCATATTGGAACTGCTGTATCGTATTCCATTGAAGGAGTACAAATTATGCAATGCCTTATTTTATTTTCATGCACAATAGAGTTTACTATATGTTACCAATATAATTCTTACCGCCTGAGTACATACTGTCGGTGAACACGTTGTACAAGGGTCTAGTCAATTCGTACATGAGCCAAGGAATTAGGTTTATTTCTTTGCCACGTTTGGCGGACATTACGGATATACCTTGGAAAGTAAATTTGTTGCCAGTAGAGCTTTGGAGCAACTGTTTGGAAACTACAATATTTGTTTCTATGAAAACGAGGAGGCAGAAATAGTATACAAATATACACTGTCTTGAGAGGTTCTGGTTGAAACTATGCGCAATAGGTGACTCCAATAGCACTATTGGAGTCACCGAGGCCAATATAGTTTTAACCAGTACCTCGAAAAGAAGGCATGGTATATTTTGTTTTATATCCTGCATCAAAAAATTATTTTAAAAAGAAAAAAAGAATTAGAACTATTAAAACAATTATTAAATTAAGATTTGAAGAAAAAAAAAAAAAGAAAGAAAAAAAAAAAAAAAAAAATCATTTCAACTCCCACATAGGCTGTAATCCAAAATAGTACTTTTTCAGGGCAACCTTAAAATAGTTGAAATATTTCTGGTCACGCGACGAGCTCTCAACCAATCAAAAACCAATATATTTTTGATGCAGGATAAAATAGACATTATTTGTTTGTGTAGCATTTCGGTGGCAGTGTTTGGGTAGCATTTCGGTGGCAGTGTTTGGGTATAGCCTTATGATGATTGGTTAAGGTATTATAAATGCAGACACAAACTATTGTAGATAATATTAACACTTCATGAAGATAACACGACATAAATTTTGTATCCATTCGAAAATACATTTATATAGTCACAGTAATGTGATAATTGTTATAGTTATTCAGGTGCTGGTATGTATATTTCAGATTTATTTTCGGTGCCTTTTTGCAACTTTTCTAATATTATCCGGTTATGGGATATGTTTATCTCTAGTTTACAGTTATTATCTCAAATGGTTATCGGTGGAATGGTCTGTATATGATGCTAGCATGTCTCATATGTTAAATGTAAATAAGATGTAAGAAAGTGAGATATGCACGATCACAGAGATTTAAAAAAGAATCAAACAACACAATGACCTAGTACTTGATCAGAATACGTTTTCTACTTGTAACACTATTGGGTATAGAAATTGTCTTTAATTTTTCGAAAGAACTTGCAATTATCAAAGATATATAATTACGGTGATGAAATAAAATAAAATTAAAACACTGTGATACTTAATATACTAATAATTTGTCTATGTTGCCATTGCAAACTTGGTATCTTTAAATTTATTCTGGAAAGGATCTAGAGAACATATACATTTATTTTGCATAGGCCTACTGCCTCCCATTACAACAAAATCTAAAACCAAAATAACATGCATTTTGTATAAAAAAACATATTTTATTAGAATCACATTCTTTGTTTTGCCCTTCCACAGGGATTCTTTATTAAATATTATCGTTTACATTTTTATTGATAGAAATATCAATATCAATTTGAAGTTGCATTACAATAAAAATGAATTACTTTTCCTAATTGTGTACAACTGTACATACTGTTTTGTACTTTCAATGTTTATGATGATGTATTCGAGTTATTTACCATTTTCAAGTAAAGGATTTTACCTGTTCATAGCAGCAACAAAAATATCTCTTGATTGTTTAATGAAGCAACAATGACAAGTCAGGAAATTCTTATTCCAAAATGTTTGCACAATATTACCTGGTGCTGCTGTGACACTATACGGTATAAGAACATAATATAATTTCCCTGTTTTGTTTTTCTTCATATGTATCAAATTTGAATTAAATCATGGTTTTAATGACAGGGATAATTTAAGGCATATCATAGAGGGTATACGATTTCAGGTCATGCCGAATGTGCCGAAACAAAGTGTTTGAATGCTTTTGTTTTCGTTTGTGTATTTACAGTACGTACGTTATCGAAGGCAGGATGAACTTAGATAAGACTTTAAAGTACAGGAAATTGGATAAAAATTGATATTTGTTTCTTTGTTAATTGCAGTAAATGACATTCAGCAATAGAATTAATATTTTTGAAAGCTTCAAGCGTGTTGATACTACCCAGGGAGAACAGTATGAATACTGATGAGGCTACCCTGGGTAAACAAGACATATTATTATTATTATTATTATTATTACCCAACACGATGCGAATATATTCTAAAGGAACATAATAAATATACTTACTTTGCGAATCAAATAAATCGGTATATTAACATTTGATCCTTGGGTGAAAGTCGATCTTGAATTCTGATAATAAACTTGCATTTAATAGAGAACTTGCGTATAACCAGTAACTAATTAACAAGATGTGATTTCCCAGTATATAGGGGCTGTTTCAACCACGAAAGTATACAAGTTGTCATCTCCCTAAATATGATTAATCCCTTGGTAGTTACTTTCGGCTACTTTGGGCCACTATTTTTAAAGGAGATGGTTGTCATGGGATAATTGTACCACGGCGTATAGCCTCTGAGGCACGTCATCTTGATTTACGTTAGAACTTCCCTTTTCCTTCTTTTCCAAGACTCAAGGGTACATTTTTTCCATGTGCGACATCTCATCAATTATGACCATTATCAGATATTACCCTAACATAGATAATTATTATTTCTTTATATCTGTTCAATGATAAAACATTTGACTTGCAATGTTGAGCAAGGTCGACGAAAAGTTTTTAAAAATAATATAAATAAATTAAAATAGTCTGCATCGTAGTAATAGTAATTCGTTTAAACCCATTTTTGGATCTATTTATCAAAAGAGATCTCAGTACTTTGTTAAACTCTGTTTTAGTCCGCGATTTATGTCAGCGTCGGCTTTGATTTATAGTAGAACTACGCCCACTGAGTCAGTTGTAGAGTTCTAAAGGACCTCTTGTTTGTGACGTCATGCATTGTCTGAATTAGATGATAAAGTTTAAAAGGATCAGTGTCCGTTAAATTAATGATGCTGTTTTCATATATGTATATTCAGTCTATTTCGCCTTGATTTCGTTTGTTTATTTCATTACAAAACAATTATGTTCACCATTTCTGAATAAATCTATATACAACATAATCAGTCTTTTTTCTAAGTATATTTGTTATGGGTTTGCCTGTGATATCACCACGAAAGAGGGCCTGAAAAGCTTTGATGAGAAGAATTTACGGATTTAAGAAATAACGAGATCAAAGCCCTTTAAATAATGTTATATTTTAAAGGACCAACACGCAAATTGTTTTTGATTTTTAAATGGCTTAGCATTTATCCATTTTAACCCTTAAAATCGTTTAATTGTTCTATTTTAGAAAATTAAACGCGAAAAAATTATCAAAAGTATCTTTTATCTGATTCTCCTGAATGCTTAGTAACGGTCCAAACATTGCAAATGTTCCTTTTTAAATTATAAACCTTCTAATTGATCTTCAGCAGAAATAGTAAAGACAGATTACGTAATACTATTTACCCCCTTTGAAACCTGAAATATTCGCTTTAACATTTTGGAGGGGAAGTGCATAATAAAAAACGATGTGCGTACTTTTTTGAAGTGATTTGCGAAAACGCACCACAGAGAGAGATCAAATAAATACAAATAGAGAAGTCCAAGTATTCTGGAATTGAATCGCAAATTCGTTCA
Organism: Strongylocentrotus droebachiensis; assembly: GCA_035222895.1. Lineage (NCBI taxonomy): Eukaryota > Metazoa > Echinodermata > Echinoidea > Camarodonta > Strongylocentrotidae > Strongylocentrotus > Strongylocentrotus droebachiensis. Next base: position 205,995 of record JAVYIG010002845.1, on the reverse strand, counting down.
AGATATTGCGATTTGTGGTATTAGCTTTCAGATCAGTTAATCATTAGAAACAGATTCATGCAATTTATTGCTCCAGCCTCTTCGCATAGTGTAATTGCGTTCTGCCAACGGAATACTTAAAGCGAAATCCTCTGAATTTCGATTACACGTTTGTGTATATAATAAGCCATCGATCTATATGTGCAGTCACGTCAGCTTCTTGTCAATGGCCGTCGAAAACAGGAACACAACGAAATTTCTTATTCATATCACGGTGGAGCAATTTTGTAATAGGTGATTCAATCAAAATTGGTTGTATACAGTACAACGACCTAACTACATGTACGGTAGTAGAATGCATTGATAAGTGCGCGGATGCTGGGCGTGTGCGTTATTGAGTTGTGTGTGTGCGTGTGTGTGCGTGCGTGCGTGTGTGCGCGCGTGAGTTTTGTGGTTAAGCATTTGAAAAGTAATTCAAGTAATTCTATGTGTAGATTTAACAGTTAATTTTAATTCGATTCCACGAAATTGGGGTCGATTTTTGTTGCGGCAACTGCTAAATTGGGTATACCTCCAATAAGGCTTTGAGGTCATATTTGCAGGTGCCCGGATGGTAAACATGATTTGTAAGGAATGGCGTCACTCGAGGGCAAATCCTCCAGCGCTGGTCCTTTTAAGGGTTCAATCTCGACAAGCTCTAGGGTGTGTTGGCGGTGTTCGCAAAGACGAGTGAAGAGATGTTTGCAGTGGAGGCTCCAGGATTTTAAAAGTAGGGGAGGGGCGGCCATGAAGAGGTCTGCGATCTTAGATTGTGATAAACAGAAACATTAGAAGATTGAGAGCTTACCTATGTATGTATAGGGTCAAACCCTTTATAAAAGCTACCTCTCTATAGTGGTCACCGATATTGTCCCCTCTAGAAGGGCCACCTGTCTACAGTGGCCATTTTTGTGTTTTCCTTCGGTGGTCCTGACACTATGAACATGACTGACAATGAGAGCGGACAAAATATACAGTTCCTCAGGTAGACAAAGGAACATCTCTTCACTGCTATTATGTAAAAATGTGTAGAACAGGTGTCACATGCATATTCACCTTTTTACATAATAGCTGTGAAGGGATGTTCCTTTGTCTACCTGAGGAACTGTATATTTTGTCCGCTCTCATTGTCAGTCATGTTCATAGTGTGATATGTATGACTGCACATGGTATAGGGACAGTATGCATGCGTGTGCCTCTCACACCCTCCAGGGGCCCGTTTCACAAAGCCTTTTTTCAATATCAAATTACAAAAATCAGTGATAAATCTGTTGATAACCAATCAGAAGCAAGGATTTCAGTAGCTTATAATAAAAACTGTCATTCGTCACTGATGACAAGTTTTGTGAAACGCCCCCCCTGGTGTAGCCACTTGGTGTGTAACGAGATGCTATTGAGACAAAAGACTACATCATTGGTACTCAGAAGCCCTTGGGGAGGATGTAGAAACTCAAACATTGTGGAAGTGCGTTCACGTCGGCGAATGTGCAGCATGAGTTTATCTTATCTGAAATTATAGAGCTTGCCCATAACATGATCAAACAGCGATTTATTTAGGATAGCGTCAAGCAGCCCATTATGACTGGTCTGTGAAGTCCTCTACCCCTTTCTCATTTCTGTATTTGACGTTATTTTATAATTGAGTAAACAATTAACGAACAGTGACTTAAAAAATAACTTCCAATTCCAAATCCTTTCCGATTCTACAGTTTCTAAGTATCTCATTATTCGCTTTTTTGTCTTCACTATCTAGTTATTTGTTCATCTCTGATTTTAAGAAAAAATATTAATTCTTAGAGAGTACGAGTATAATTATGTGTATACCAATTGTGATCCAATTATCTCATATACTACTTTGCAGTTGACCTATCACGCACCAACCCAATTTAAACAAATACATATCGGACATTGTATTATGAAAGCTGCAAAGTAATGGCTTATCAAGCACAATATTGTCGATATTAAACCAAAAAAAACATTTAATTCAATAAGTATTTTGCCATGAACTAAATGGGGGAGAATAATGTTCGGGTATAATTCTCTCTCTCTCTCTCTCTCTCTCTCTCTCTCTCTCTCTCTCTCTCTCTCTATCTTTTTGTATATGAATGCTGCAAAGTAATGGCTTATCAAAGACGTTATTGTCGATGAGACCAACATCATTAGATTCAATAGATATGTTGCCATGAACATAATGGGGGAGGATAATGTTTGGGTATATTATTGTCGGAAGACCTTTTCTAGATTTTCTTCCGAGTACAGTTGCTTTTGCCCACGAGGTAAGGGCTAAATAATGTATTAAAGGAGGTCAGTATCCCTATACCACTTGACTCATCGCTTATTACAACGCCTCGTTCTTTTGCTTGAAGGTGATAGCAATTATCTCTATCGTGAATCAGGAAGTATGCTTTAACACTTCACAACACGATTCGTGATCGAGTGTAGATGTAATTTCGTGCACGACGTGAAAGCATCTAACGCCCTCCGTGGGACGTCATTCACACTAGGCATAATCGCTTCGTGTTTAATAATGGGCTATACAATTTTTTTAAAGATAATTTTGTTTAGGAATCGCGCGCTCATTTGTTATGTTTTGGGTCGCTCGCTCGCTCCTTCTCTCCACCTCGAATTCTTCTCCTCTCTGTCTCTGTCTCTGTCTCTCTCTCTCTCTCTGTTTGTCTGTCTCTCTCTGTTCTGTCTTTGTCTCTCTCTATCTCTTTCTGGCTCTCTCTGTTTCTCTCTGTCTCTGTCTCTCTGTCTCTGTCTTCTGTCTCTCCAACTTCTCCTTCCCTCATTCACTATATCACGAGCTTTGTGAGCTCATGTTGATGGTCTCTGTTAATAGACTCTCTCTCTCTCTCTCTCTCTCTCTCTCTCTCTTTCTCTCTCAATGTTAGTTCAGCTTGCCCCACGTAATCAAAGATGCTTAAATATGTCTGGCCCTAAATCGTGTGTTAAAATGTTAAATGGATGTGTTTGGTTGTATGCATTTATCCCCATCCCTCCTTTGTTTGCTCTTTCATTCTCTCTTTCTTCATACTCTTTCCACTACCTATTTATTCTTCTTGGCTAGGTCTTTTTTGTTTTAAATCCCCCTTTTATTCTTCACTTACCCTCTTTCACCACTTCTCTTTCTTCTTTTCTTTCCCTTAATAGGTAGGCCATTTGCTGTGTCGTTCTCTGTGATGTTTAAACTTCAACTGTTTCCTTCAACATTTTCAAAGTAAATCTGAATCCATATGCTTTTGATTCTCTTGTTCTTTTAGAGACAAGGTGGATAGATTCCAAGTCATCCCTACCAATTGTTATAAAAAACCTTACATTTTGATATGCTTGAACTTGAATTTTCCTTTGCAAAAAACAATGCGTGCTTACCACAGTCTTCAATCGGCTCCTTCGCACCCCCCCTTTCGTATCTTATGTTTGAGCGCATCATTCCCGCTAATCGATGGAATTCTTATTATCAGCCGTCGCTTTCAGAGCTCACAAAATCGATCCATTACGTCCGGCAGGTGCTTCTTCAAATGAAGGAGAGATCCGCCAAAAATCATCTTCCTGACCTCGCCGAAAAACTTGAAAGGCTCAAATTTTGAGTTTTGAGAAGGAAGACAGGTGAAATATTCACAGAACTTAAATCCAAATAAATTGAAACGAATATCAAGAATTCGTCGCTGTTTTCACGAAGTGACGGTAGTGAAAAAAAATTGCATTCACTTTGCGTTACGATTTTCCTCACTACCGTCACTTCGTGAAAACAAGGACGAATTGGTGGAAAGAGGACATCTACTGAACATAATTATTCGAAATAAAATATATACACAAAGAAAGTAGCCTACATGTACTTTCATTATAAATTGCATAGAAAAGAAGCAGTTGTGTAGCTTAGCAGCATTTTATACAAATGCACAGGGAAGAATATTTAAAATATTTCGGGACATTTTCTTCCGAAATGCAGCTCATTGTCCGAACCACATGCTACCATTCACCTGATTTGTTTCCTTCAATTTTGTTTAGAGAAGCATGGTGCTTCAAACGTATATAGGGTCAATGTCATTTACTAGTTCTTAGAAAAGGTTTTGATCTCAGATAAGCCTGTTACTAGATCAGAGGAGACAAATAAAGTAACTATTGATTTTATTCGTTATTTCACGTACGAGGGGGAAATGACGCCACATTCCGTCTTCCGAAGCAAGATGGTCACGTGATTATATATTATGTAGTATTGGTCAAATCAATAGATATCCGCTTGTATATATATATATATATATGGATAAACACTTGTACATAATACCTGTATTATATAAAACTGGAAAAGGAACAAGGAGGCTGTGGATAAAGAGAGAGAGGGAGAGAGAGTGGGTGCAGAGAGCACTAAAAGACGAAGATAAAGATAGATGTGAGAAAGGAAGGGAAGAAGGGGATAACGAGAAAGAGAGAATGACAACAGACAGAAAGGGTGAGGAATATGGAGACAAAGAAAGAGAGAGAAAGAGAAAGAGAGAGAGAGAGAGAGAGAGACCATGACAGATAAAGCAAACGTAAAACTGTATTAAAAGAGAGGGCTTTGATATACAAAATTGGAATTAAAAAAACTAGTAACATCAGCAGCACACTTCACGAAAACCCTTTTCACAAAGGACAACGTGTTGCCCATCATAGTATCATTCATAACATATTCACTCATAAAGACAGGGATAAAAGCAAATAAAGTAAGGAATATATATTTCTCTATTCATTCATCCATTCCTTCATCTCTGGTCAACAAAAGTCTGCTTCAATTTGGACAATGAACGCTATCATAGATTGGTTAATGGCGCCAACTTCGCGCCAATGTCACAGTCAATCAATCCATAAAATACCACCAATATTTCTCGGTCGTCTGTCGACTCATCCGCTACGTTCATTTAAATTTGAAAATATCGCTCATGATTGGGTGTCAAGAATTTCGGTGTTGCTTGGTCCAATATTTTACCGGAAATTTGCGCTGTGTTTGCATTTAAAAGGGACGTTTATACTGGGTAGAAAATACATTAATAAAAGCACTGCAGACAGAATTCAGGAGCCAATTTGATAACAAACAGTAGACATATGCATTTTGAGGGACATTCTTTTGTCATTTCTCCCTATTGTGGATTTTAATATCATACAGACCTACGTGTATAAAGCATGTGTCCTAGTTCAATTGATACCATTTCATTTCAAATTAATTAATTTCACTGAGAGGTTGTACATGTACATAACAAGCATTTTGGATAATGAGAAAATATGTTTTCATATCAAAAGGGTTGAATTAATTGCTTTTTGAATAATAGAGTATTTCTGAAATACGAATGTCTCTCTCTCTCCTTCTCTCTTCCTCTTTCTTTCTCTGTATCTTTTGTATTATGTAGGCTAGGTATGTCTGTCTGTCTCTGAATAATAGAGTATGTCTGTCTCTGAATAATAGAGTATTTCTGAAATACGAATCTTTCTCTCTCTCTCTCTCTCCTTCTCTCTCCTTCTCGTTTCCTCTTTCTTTCTCTGTTTCTGTCTATGTATGTATGATTGTATGTCTGTCTCTGACCCTCTGCTTTTGTTCATTCTGTTCCTCTCTATTTAATATGCCCGTTTCAATTTTTTTTCTCTCTGTATCTCTTCCCCTCTATATTTCTCTATTCTTCTTCTTCTTCTACTTCTTCTTCTTCTTCTTCTTCTTCTTCTTCTTCTTCTCCTTCTTCTTCTCCTTCTTCTTCTTTTTCTTTATTTTCTTATTTTCTTCTTTCTTCTTCTTCTTTTTTTGGTCTTTCTCTCTGTAATTGCCCCTTTCTAGTTCACGCGCGCTTATTGCTTTCCTCTTCCCTTTATCTGGTTCTCCCTCTGTCTTAAGGTGTCTTGCATCATCTGAAAATGCCCCCTTTTTCTCCCCCTCCCGTCCCCCATCATATCTTCACTTTTCGTCCTTCATTCTGTAACCTTCGCTCCCCATCTCTTTCTCTACCTTTATCTCTCTTTCATCACGACTCTATGTTTCTTTCTCTAATAAATGTTTAATAAGTTTGTTTCATTCCCAACGGATTAATCTTATTTCACATTTCGTCATTTTTGTAGTACATGTCTGAAGAAAACCAAAAATAGCGTATTGCAATTTGTATTATATATGCATGTTTCTCTTTTTCATTATTTGTTAAAGTTGGTAGACTTTGAAACTATGAAAGGTGCAATCACTATGGGATTCACCGTTAAACTCCCGACGTGTTAAAACCTTTCCTACATAGATTGGTGATGAAGATAATTTAGACTTGAAATATAGGCCATGTAGGCCTAATAAAGGGTAACTTCCATATCCTTCCGATATGTGGCTTAACACTAGCAGACCATGAGTAAGTTTGACGACTTCACATCTTTATCAGTAAACAAACTGTAATTACTTTTTCAGGCAATTATATCAAATGTTCCGATTGAGAAGATTCGAAGCAATTATATTTGTAGACTTAGTCACTCATAACGAAGGAAATCTACCGGCTTTGGATATGGGAGGATAGAATGATTTTCCGAAGATCTTTACGTCAGTGAAATAGAGCGCCACAAAGTTGTAATTAGGTCAGAATTCATGTGAAAAGTTTTAGTTTGCTTTAGAATTGTTTAGTGAAACATATCTAACTAGCTGATATACTTTTTTAATAGTGGAATATAAATACCAGCTCTCATGAACAAACTTATTCACGAGGCATAATTTTCTTTGCTATACCCCAGACCTGCCAGCGTTTGAAATTTACTGCACTATTATTACTTTGAAAATCCCTTCCACATCTGGGATTAGAAATAGACCTTCCTTCTTGTTCAACCTAAATTAAAAATCTATATTCAGTCAAATAGAAACACACGCTGGCTACATCAAGATTTTCTACAGACCGGTGGGGCAGGTGGGGGGGGGGGGGGGGTGGAGGGGTTGGGGGTGTACATGATTCGGAAAAATACACAATTAATGGGACCTATTTTGTAATGTAGACCTACGTAATTTGTTAATGCTGATGAGTGGCTATCCACTATTTTAAGCAGTCATATCTGGGATACAATCCTTTGACGGAGGTGAATTCTCTGCAAATCACACTGCTTACCACTCCAAAGCAGAGGTTGGGTTATCTTTTTGGAGTGGACTTCCACTCTTATGAGCTTGGATTCCACTCCAAACGAGTTGATCCCTAACGTGACTCCCAGTAAAAGAGGATTTTTACTCCTGTTCATTTAGAGAGTATAGGTTACAAGAGGGAGTTAAGGCGTGGCCCGGTTGTCCCCCTTAAATCCACCACTAGGCAACATGATACTCACTTCAGTCAAACATATTTCTAGGCTTTTCCATGCAATAACACGTGAAATCTTTACAAATGCTGCAGTAGTATGAGAGAATGTGTTTGGAAGCTACACCTCTCTCATAATCCTGACTATTAAATCGCAATCATTAACCTGACTGAGGGAAATTGACGACATCTTGGATCGGTTTAACCTTACCCGAAATAGATCAAACGATCCTAAAATAGACCCCCATATCTTAAAATTGCATCACAACAAATAATCCGAGGGCGGTACTGATGACTCTCTATAGGTGGCACAGCGATGTCGGACAATCGAGCAAAATGAGCAGATGACTCTCATCGTTAAAGGCGCACTACCAACAATGCATTTAATCACACTTTTTTGCTACGACGTTGACACAAACACAACATAGTTTGGGCGCAAGGTGCTCCTACATCGTTTCAAAGATATGTTATTATACCATGCTTAGAACAGGTATGTATAACAATAGGAACAATCTCAAAAGGCCTATTATAATAGTGCTTCTGAATTTCCGTGATATCTTGGACCGAAGAGATTAACAAAATACATGACAGCTATTTTTCAAGATGACAGTCAAGCACTGAAAAGAAAGATATTTATCTATATAACTACTGAGCTATTGAAATAATCCTGTAACATCCACTTGAAAGTAAAATAATGTCTTCCATGTTGTGCAACCGTCCTTGTTGGAAGAGCACTTGTCTGCTCTCACACTTAATTATGTAGAGGTTTGCCGCTGTGCCAGCGTAAACTTCTTTAAAAGTCCTCCCACAATCATATTTTGATTGTGTTTCCCATTACATTTCTGTTTTCAAATCCGCCTTTTAAATTTAGACGGGCACCGGTCCCCTCTCACTCTAAATGCTGTTAAGGGATGCCGCTGCGCCAGCGTATACTTCTTTAAAAATCCTCCAACCATCTTGTTAAAAATATGTTTCCTTTATTTTTTCTCTCTCCAAATCAGCCCTTTAAATTGAGAAGGCCACCAGTCCCGTCTCACAATCGATGCTGCTAAGGGCTACCGCGGAGAGAGCGTAAAGCCACCTCTACGCACCGAAACACACCGCTACACATCTGTACCTACAATGACGTCAAAGTTACGCTCTCTTAACAGTGCGCCGCGCCCGCTGATAATACTCGCAGTGTGGCTTTGATACTGACATTAGTCTAAGCAAGATATGAACATGTTTGATTTGTTTAACTTTTTGAATGAATATAAATTGTGTAAGGAGACACTGTGTTTCTTTTAATCAACCTAGCTGTAATGTTATTCTTTTGTATATGATACTTTTTATATTTACTTATTAGCAAACATATCTCGTTCGTCATAAAGAAAATAAAAAAGAAATATTGCAAATCGTCCCATGCCCGAATAAGGCCGCTACTGCTATTGACAATACATAGCTCTTAATGAGCTTCTTGCGGGCAGCTCTGAGGAAATGGTAGTCTGTACACATTTATAATATCTCTTCCTCTCTCTCTCTTTCTCTCTCTATCTTTCTCTCTCTCTCTCTCTCTCTATCTCTTTCTCTCTCTTCTTATAAAGATGAATGGAAACTTAAATTTTGAGCTTTACGCCCCTCTACATCTATCTCCCTTTCCCCCATATACCTTTACTTTTCTTTCTTGATATCCACCCTCTCTCCCATTCCATCCTTATGATATATATATATATATATATATATATCTTTACATTTCCCTCTCTTTGTATCTTAACTACTAATAACATCGTATGTCCAAGGCAAGTGAGTATAAGTATAAGTATAATGATAGGGTTAATCAAGCGAGAAATTGGGAGCGGTAGAAGAAGAGTTTTTACAAAAGGGGTAAATATTAAGATAGTAATGTTCCGATTTCATACTATGTTCGTGAAAGTAGTTAAGTACACAATGCCAGTGGGCGTAGCTGTATTACTCGCTGCATGGCTCGGTGTGCACGGTGTATGCAGTATGGTCATTGAAGAGCGAATTGCAAGCTGGGATGAATCAAAATACGAGAGTTATTTTTACCATTCTCACCCGGCTAATGTTGGTTTATTCGTTGATGCAATTGCAATAATCCGCTTGATTTAGGCACCCGTCCGAAATAAGTATCCCCTCTCTCTCTCCTCCTTCTCTCTCTCTCTCTCTCTCCCTCTCACTCCTCCTCTTCCTCCTCCTCTGCCTCCTCTTCTCAGTTCTATCTCTCCTTCTCCATTCCTACCTCCTTTCATCCCTTCTACACTCTTATTTCCACGGCGTCAAATTTCACTCTAAATGGCGTCAGCTGGGAGTCAACTCTATTCCTAGTCAAAGTGACACGGATTCCGAATCACCTTGACTCTGAATTGAGTCAATTCTCAGCTGATGCCACACAATCCGAGTAAAATTGATAATATTAGAGTTTCGATTATGAAAATTACTTCAAAAACGAAAAGTATATTGCAAATTCGACTTGTAGAAATAATAAATTCACAAGAAAATGTTTTCAATTCGGAAATTTGTTTACTTAAAATGATATTTTTTCTGTATTTGTTTTTCTTTCCATGAGTGTCAGAAATGAATTATTGATTTGTTAGTTTTCTGTTAACTCAACATTTCAACAATACTTGTATCTTGAAAAGCCAATTTTATTTATGTTATAAATGTAAATTACCTTGAATATATATTTGTTAATTTGTTTCAAATGAAAATCAATAAAATCCCTGTGGAGGGAAAAAATATGGAGAAAAAAAAATTGATTCGGAATCCGTGTCACTTTAACTAGGAATAGAGTTGACTCCCAGCTGACGCCATTTAGAGTGAAATTTGACGCCGTGGAAATAAGAGTGTATCTGCTAAATATATTACTCATTGCGGATATAGTATCGAAAAATAATATCGCTAGTGATATTCGTTTGTCTCGCAATGTGGTCAATAAGGAATCTAAAAGATCACGACGTTTCGTATGCTACTGCAATACTTCGTCAGGTGATAAAAACTGTTGTAAGCAAGGGTCTTTTATACTTTACGGGAGGACCGTAAAGCGGTCTAAAATTCGATCGATAATTGGAACAATAACGCCCAATGCCTAATTGGTCGACGCACACGGTGATCGACCAATCACCAAGGCCGCTGGTTCGGCCGCTGGTTCGGCTGATGCACCAGGCCTATTGGCCGACGCATACGGTACTCGACCAATCAACGGGCCGCTGGCTCGGGCCGTCTGCTGAATGGAATCGACCGTTGTAGGCTGGCAGGACGGCGAGTGTCATGGCGGCGTATCGTCCGCATCCAAAATTCGGGGATATCGATCCCGTTGTCTCTGTTGAAATTATTAGGATTGAGACGGATATTGATAGCTTCTTTTACCCTCCGTGTATACCAATGCCGTTCTTGGGAAAGGCACTGAACCCCGTCCCAGTCTGGTTGATGCTGGTTGTCCCAAGCATGTTCGGCTACGGCTGAGTTGTCAGTTCGACGGAGTCTGACGTCCCTCTTATGCTCAGTGATTCTTTCTTTTATCGGACGGGCAGTTTCACCGATGTAGGATCTATCACATCCTTTACAAGGGATGTTGTACACAATGCCGTCCCGTCTATGTGGAGGAATTGGATCCTTGGGGCGTGTAAGTTGTTGACGTAGGGTGGTATCTGATCTGAAAACCGTTCGAATGCCATGGCTCTCTAGGCGGCGCTTGAGTTGTTGGGAGACCCCATCAATGTACGGCAAGACTGTAAAAGTCTTGTATACCTTCTGATCCCTGGGTTCCGACGATCTATTCTTGGTATTGTGTATAAAACGGCGTGGGTAACCGTTGAGACTCAGGGCACTGCGAACACGGGTCCGTTCTGTGCATGGTCGTAGCCGAACATGCTTGGGACAACCAGCATCAACCAGACTGGGACGGGGTTCAGTGCCTTTCCCAAGAACGGCATTGGTATACACGGAGGGTAAAAGAAGCTATCAATATCCGTCTCAATCCTAATAATTTCAACAGAGACAACGGGATCGATATCCCCGAATTTTGGATGCGGACGATACGCCGCCATGACACTCGCCGTCCTGCCAGCCTACAACGGTCGATTCCATTCAGCAGACGGCCCGAGCCAGCGGCCCGTTGATTGGTCGAGTACCGTATGCGTCGGCCAATAGGCCTGGTGCATCAGCCGAACCAGCGGCCGAACCAGCGGCCTTGGTGATTGGTCGATCACCGTGTGCGTCGACCAATTAGGCATTGGGCGTTATTGTTCCAATTATCGATCGAATTTTAGACCGCTTTACGGTCCTCCCGTAAAGTATAAAAGACCCTTGCTTACAACAGTTTTTATCACCTGACGAAGTATTGCAGTAGCATACGAAACGTCGTGATCTTTTAGATTCCTTATTGACCACATTGCGAGACAAACGAATATCACTAGCGATATTATTTTTCGAAGAGTGTATCTCTTTAAATTTCTTTCTCTCACTCTTTCTCTGTTTCTCTGTAGCAACCTGGCAACACCTCCTCTCTCTTCCCCTACTCCCTCTTTCTCTCCCCCTCTCTCTCTGTTATTCTTTTTTCTCTCTCTATATATTTCTCTCTCTCTCTCTCTCTCTCTTACTTGATTTCTTTCTAATCTTTTCAGCCTGTCTCTCTTTATTTCTCCGTCTCTCTCTGCACCCTCCTCTAACCTTCTCCTCTCCCTGATTCGCTCTCTTTTACTTCTTTTTCTGACTTTCTATGGCATGCTCTCTCTCTCTCTCTCTCTCTCCCCTTTACCCTTCCCCTCCCCTCTTCCCCCTCTCTCTTTCTCTCTCTCTCTCTCTCTCTTTCTCCCCCCTCTCTCTCTCTCTCCTCCCCACTGTTTACTCATGAATATATCGAATGCCAAGGCCCGCATATAGTATCCGGCTTGCTCGAATCCATTACGCCACTAACATTCCCGCAATCAATAATGCTGTGTTCGAGGTGAAGGCCAACCAGGTATGACGTCATAACCGACTCAAGGGGGAAAGTATATGACGTAATCCTCACATTGAACAGGCCGCCCAGTCTCGGGTGAAAATCAATAGTATGGATAGCTCCGAGCCCTCATCCAAGCCTTCAAGGAGGAAGGGATACATGTAATCATCATGTATTAAAGAGGACACTAACTCAGTAGAAACACTGGCGTATCCAGGGTTCTTTAACAGGGGGGGGGGGGGGGTATGTTTCCAATTGTTTTCTTTCTTAGCATAATTGTCATGTGACATACAATTCAATGAAACACACACAGGATTCTCTAAAATCCTTGACCAAGCTCTGAGTGACAAAACGATTTACATCATAAATGGGGATTTCAAGGTTTTCAACTCATTTTGATGGAGGGAATGGAATGCTTTATAAATGCACACCCTTCCAGACAGAAAAGCGAAAAGAATGGTACGGAAAAGGGATTCTCAAACTATAATATTTGTTTTCTTCAACGAGCCAGTTCTAAAATACCTACACTTGCAAACTAAAAAAAGAAAAGAAATGAAAGGAAAACGGGTCCTCTTTTAGTACAATTTATAAGCCAGTGTTACAACTAGGATAAAATACTCTTTTGTCAATAACGGAGGAAGAGAGTGGGCGGGGCGGGGGCGGGAGTCATGCACCCCTTTCTAGATACGTCCCTGGCTGGACTTTATTTGTTTTTAAAGCCGTACATACTACTCATATTGGGTATGACACTATCCTTGTACATGACGTCATACTGCATTAGTGATTTGAGTAAGAGCATCAACAAACACCCTTATTATGAGCGCTATTAGCCGAGCAACAGAGACGCCGAGAAGGGGCGAAAGTCTTGTTGTTCCTGTCCCAGTTATTCCTTTACCTCTCATCTTGTTATATCATATTTTACCTATCCTCCCCTTCTCCCTCTTCTGAACTTTCCATCTGTTTTTTAATGAAGATCTTAATTTGTCTGTTTTTGTTTGTCTTCATTATTCTAACTTCGTTTTCTTTTTTATATCAATTTCCTGTTCAACATGTCTATACTCTCTTTTCGCATTTATTCTATGAATATTTAATATGAATAATTAATTATTCGTCTGCTTATTTTCGTAATCTTATCCACGGTACAATAAATAGATAATTATATGTATATTTTACGCAAAGGGTGAGTTCTGATGATTTAACATAATTTGTTTGTTCATCATTTTCAAGACGATCCTCAACAAACAACTTTCTCCTAATTATGTTTGTGCAGGTGACTCCCTTCAATCTACCTACCTCCTACCGTCACCCAATCCCGCCACCCCTTCCCCTACCCCTTCTCTCTCTCGATCTGTCTCCTCTCTCTCTCTTCTCTCTCTCTCTCTCTCTAACTTTCTCTGTCTCTCTCTCTCTAACTTTCTCTCCCTCTCTCTCTCTCTACACACACATACAATTCTATGAATTCAGACTTTGCTCGAACTCACAATATTTTTGGAAACTTCTTCTATTTCCATTAGGTTTATAGATTGCATCTTTTCGCTAAAATTTCAGCCTCTGATTTTTCACAAATGGCATGTTCGTTATACACTATTTCCCACACTCAGCGTAGCCAACCGACAATACCGGTAAAATGCGGAATTCGGGAAGGTGGAAGGGGGGGGGGGGAGGGGAGGAATCACACAGTCACCATGTTAATTACGTAATCAAATTCAGTTTTATTTTTGGTACAGTGAAAAATGAATTTTCTTTACACATGTACATATACATACAATTCAACAATATACAACGTTACAAACACATCACACTTGACAAAAAACATAGACAAATTCATGTTATTCAAAAGGAGACAAATACAAAATTACGTTCAAAAATCTCGCCTAGAAATCTTCTCAGGCGAAGAATGCAAACATGTTTTACAAGAGGTTACTTGGTTTTCAACATGAACAGAAGGAAAGTTTACAACTTTGTACTAATCGAATTAATTAGGGACCGGATTTTAGTCGATTACAACTATTTATTTGTGTAAATAATGTAACTTATATCTTTCTTTTTAAAAACCTTTTCGTCAAGGTTAGAAAATTAACGTTTCGTCTCACAACGAGATTACACGGACAGAAAATTTACCGCCAAAATGAGAAAATTAAGCGTTTAGTTAAAACAGTGAGTCCAGCCCAATAGTAATGTTATTCCTCACTAGATCTAATAAGCGGTAATTATTTACCCTTTCCCTATTATGATATTATCACATAGGAGTTTTTTCCCCCGAGTAAAGTAAAAAAATCCTCAGGACCTCTTCGTTTGGTGTTGATTACTCCCTCAACGTGCGTTGGAAGAAGAGGGTTTGTTTACCTCCGAGTCGAACTACTCATGAAAGAAAAATGGACAACACCAATTTTTAATCACTTAGCGTATACATTAGCGACCAAATATTTAATTAATAGACATTTTGAAATATATGACACTTCTCCAAAAATGTGTACCTAATGTATCTATTTGGTTTCCTGATTTATGTCAATTGAAAATGTTATGATTTAATTCACTTTTAAATATCGCTTGAAATTGATCAAGCACATTTTACATTGCCATTATATTAATGTCAATACTTTCAAGCTATTAACTGATCTTACTTTTGATACGAAAGTGGAAGAATACATGGCATCAAAATGAAACAGTGTTGAAAATTCACCAAGACACTTACGACTAGCTTTGAAATATAAATCTTGGTCCTTCTCTTTTTTTTCTAATGTCAAGACTGTCGTATCGTCACAAAAATAAATTACGCGATTATAAGGTATTTCAGAACTTGCTATGTTTGATGAGTATGCAGCATCGTTCTATAAACAAAATAATACAGGTTACAGAGAAAATACTTCAGTAAATGCATGAAAGACAATTTCTATCGTTAAAGAAATACAGTTTCAGAATACATTTTCGCTCAATTCCATGAGAAAACAGTATGTACAGGATAATAAATATCATTTAAATACAATATCAATCAATAACAATAAAGAACACATAGAGGCACTTCGCACAGGTCTGAGTCAATTAAAATTATCCAGCACAGGCGATGCTTGAAGAATTCAAAAGCCGTATTATTGAACCTATTTGAGAAACAAACAAACACAGAAATCAGGCGGAAAGTGTAAAGGCACTGGCTGTTTTGTTAATCAATATTCAGCGATCAATGAACTTTGATGTACTCAATGGAAGAATGCAAACAGTTTATGGGTCATCTTGTATTGAACTATGGACATAAACATATGATCCACTTTCATAGATATAATAATCGTGTGCATTTATCTGCATTTATCTACTTTGATCGTAATATGTCTGTCAACGTCATCTTCAATGAAAGACATTCCAACAGACACATATTTTACTGCTTGGTATTCGGACGATACAAATAAATGCTTACGAAATGGGTTTGAATTTCCTAACATGATAAAACGTAGTACTATGGGCAACTTAAAATATAAGAGGATACAACTGATTTGGACACACGGACCTAAAGTAGTGCATTTTGACTTCAAAAATATATGGACATCAGTAGATAGATGGCGCTATTCGATGTCATGAAAAAACAACTTCGACGATAGCTTCCATTTACGAACTTGCTCTTAAAGCAGAGCAACTTCGATTGCTCTGAGCTCTCGTATCGGATAGAAATGAATACAAATACAAAGATGGCTAGATAGATAAAAAGAATAGATGGACGTAAACAAGGGCAGACAAAGAGAAGGACAGAGAAAGAGAGAGAGAGAGAGAGAGACAGAGAAAGATGCATAACCAGTTAATGGATAATTCTTGGTCCAACAAACAATAATATTCCTCAAATTCGTTACTGCCCACCATGATGTAAAACGGCAGCACAATACGATTCTTGACCGATTGGAACATCTCCAGATTGTACGCCCTTTGATTGGTCTTCGTACTATCATGGTTCAAGTAAAGAACTTGAGCCAAACGCGTCCGTGTCATCAAGCCTCAATATATCATGTGACCTGAATGCGGATCACGTGACTTATACGCAACATCGTTCACCTTTTGGCACACGATGAATACGACTTGGACGCCCAGCCCAGGTGTCTTTGTTTTTGTCGTCATCAGTGTGCACGAAGCTCGCTAGTCGACGAACTCACAAAACGCCTGGCACGAATTCTACTTGATCTTTGGTTTTAAGAAAGTTGAGCAACATCTCTGTTACTCTATCGTTAGCTCAGAGGCTGAGATGTAAGATGACATACTCTCCCACGGAATCCTGCAGGAAAAGATAAATAAGAGAAAATTTCAAATGTTTGTGAAAGATATACTTCAAATAATGTTATTGTGCATCACACCCTGTCGTATTTCTTTTGAAATTACTATTTTAAATTATGTAAATTACTTTGCATTGCCAGATTGAGCAGAACTGAAAGTAATTAATTAAAAAACGCCGTGGTAAAACACAAAAAAATGATTCAGCCTTCTTACAAAAAAGAAGAAGAAATCTTTAACATTTATAGTATGTGTTACCTCTTAAAATTCAAGATAATAAGCATTACATTATGACAAAATTATTCAAAAGTTAAAAAAAAAACACAATCTAAACACATTTTGTTTAACAAACGAACAGTTAAATCATACGCAAACCGGTCTGGATTATATCCCATGCAATAATTATAATCACATTTTTTTATTTTGCTCCCACTTGATTTAAAAGAAAATTGCTGGGATCATTACCTTGCCGACACACGCAGGTGAAACCATCGAATTCTCTGAGACACGTCCCATCGTGCATGCAGGGTTGACTTTCACAGTGGTCGATGGCCGTCTCGCAGTACTCTCCGGTGAAACCACTGCCACAGTCACAGGAGAACCCATCGACGTGGTTGATACATCGCCCGCAGTTCAGGCACGGCTTGGAGGCACAGAAGTCGGCCTCTACCTCGCAGAGTTGGCCTAGAAATATGGAATAAAGAACCATAATGAATCATTTTGAAACACAAAAGCATATACAATTATTGTAAGGAAATAAAAAATAGCGATGATTAAAAAACAGTGAGTGGGCGATACAGCGATAGAGAGAGAGAGAGAGAGAGAGAGAAAGAATGAATTCAGAGCTTAAAGGGGGGAAGGGTAGAAGAGTATAATTACAGTTGTGGGAGATATATTCGAAATTATGAGAAAGTGAAAGCTATCGAAGGAAAGAGAAGAGAAAAGAGAATGTATGTGAGAGAGAGAGAGAAGAGAAAGAGAGAACAAGAGAAAGGGGTATGAGGAGGGTTGAAGGGGGGGGGGGGAGGGTTGAAGGGGGGGGGGGGGTAGTGGATATGATATTATAGGTACAGTAGTAGGGAAACAAGTTTTAGCAATTATTAGAAAGACGTAGAACATAGAAGGAGGTGAGAAAATAGAAGATAAAATGAAAGAAAGAGAGAAGATAGTGAGGAAGAGATGAAGATAAATAGAAGAAAGATGGATGATGCTCAAAAGAAGAGAAACATATTTGGTAGATATCTTACCTGTCCAACCAATCTGACAGTGGCAGTAGAAATTATCATCCTCGATCGAATCAGTAGCGATACATGTGCCTCCGTGCTGGCAGGGATCCGAGACGCAAGGGTGCTTGGTGTCCCTGCATCCATGCCCTGTATACCCTAGCGGACACACGCAAACGTACCCCATGACTTGATCCACGCAGGTCCCTCCATTGAGGCAGGGACTGTTCGCGCAGTCGTTGACGTTGAGTTCACAGTACGATCCAATGAATCCCATGCCGCACTGGCACTTGTACGAGTCCACACCGTCGATGCAGTCCCCGTAGTAACATGGATTGGATGCGCATTCGTCGATGTTCTGATCGCAGGTCCTTCCTGCGAATCCTCGCTGACAGTCACAGAAGAAGGTCCCCTCGTACGAGAGGCAAGTAGAGCCATGGTGACAGGGATTGCTTGAGCAGGCATCGATCCATTGCGCACAGTTCTTCCCCGTTCGCATCTCTGGACACAAGCAGATGTAGGTGTTCAATAGGTCGAGGCAAGTTCCACCTTCACCACAGGGCGAGCTGGCGCACTCGTTCGTATTCACATTGCATTGATCCCCATGGAATCCTGCAGCACATTGGCATTGGAATCCTGCCTCTAGATCGATGCAAGTCGCTCCATTGCGACAAGGATCTGAAAAGCATTCGTTGATGTCTTCCTGGCACAAGACGCCTGCATATCCGACATCACAGACGCATTTGAACAAGTTTACATCATCTACGCAACTTCCACCATTCAAGCACGGTGAGCTGCTGCATTCATCCATATTTTCATCGCAAAGATTTCCCGTAAACCCGTCCCTACATTCGCAATAGAAACCATTTATGAGATCCACACATGACGCTCCGTTCTGACAGGGTGCACTAACGCACTCGAAGATATCAACATCGCAAGTATTACCTGTGAATCCGGAAGGGCAAGTACAACGGAAAGAATCAGTTTGGTCCAAGCACGTTCCATTGTTCGCACAAGGGCTCGAGAGACACTCGTCAATTTCGTACTCGCATAACCGTCCTTCAAATCCCCGTGGACAGATGCAGAAGAAATCGTTGACCAAATCTTGACAAACTGCCAGAGGGTGAAGACATGGATCTTGGGCACATTCGTCTAGGTCGATTTCACAGTTCACCCCGAAGTGCCCTGGTGGACAAACACAATGGTACATTCCAATGGCATCTACACATCGTCCACCATGAAGACAAGGTGTGCTGAGACACTCGTCAATGTCCGTCTCACATCGGGAACCTTCGTAGCCTTTCGGACATGCACACATGAAATCCATGCCATTTTCCAAACTGCGGCATGCGCCGTCGTGTTGACAAGGATCGGAGATACAGGAATTTACCAGTTGTTCGCAGACAGCGCCCTCCGTACCGCTTGGACACTGGCACATGAAGCCACCAGTCAGGTCATAGCATCGTCCCCCGTGAAAACAAGGCATGCTAGCACATTCATCGATGTCAAACTCACATCTGGCTCCAGTGAAACCTGAAAATGAATGAAAGAAAAAGATTTAGATTACACATCCGCGTAGACTTTTTTGGTCCGATAAAAAGTTCGAATCAGTCAATGAAGTTCGGGTTACGCTTCGAGAATTACTGAACTATAGTTATCCATTTTATATACATGACACGACTATCAAGATCGATCGTTTATGAATCTCTTTATGCAGTGATTAGTTCTAGGACCGCATTTCAAAACACTCTTGACAATTCAAAAACTGCTTCGCTAGGGTTATAAGAGAGACAATATAGTTACCAAAATATGAAATGCAAATCTAAAGAAACAGTTTTAAGTATATTCCCCAATCAAACATACACAAAGGCCTTATTCTTGGAAATTATGCAGTAGTTATGCAATCCTTTCATGATGTGACACGAATATACAATTGTTTGAAAGAAGGACAAACCTGGTTTACAGGTGCAGTTATAATCATTGATCCCATCCAGGCAAGTGCCGTTGTTCCCGCATGGGTTGTTCTGACATTCATCGATGTTGACCTCACAGTTCTTCCCAGTGTAACCCGCCTCGCAGAGACATCTGTAACTGTTGACCATATCGATGCAAAATCCATCGTGGAGACAAGGGTCACCGGCACATTCATCCGTTTCACTTCCGCAAGTCGCACCGACAAATCCCGGCATGCAATCGCAACGGAAGGAATTCACGCCGTCGATGCACGAACCGCCATTCTGGCAATGCACCCCGATGCAGTCGTTGATTTCAACCTCGCAGTTGTAGCCTGTGAAACCATCCCGACAGAAGCACTGATAGCTGTTGACGTTGTCAACGCAGGTGGCGCCGTTCAAGCAGGGTCTGCTCTCACATTCATTTATATTTACTTCGCAGTTCACACCAATATACCCCGGAAGACATTCGCATATGTAGTTCGATATGCTATCAATGCATAAACCTCCATGCCGACAGGGTTCGGACACACATTCGTTGATGTTCAAATGGCAGGTTTTACCCATGTATCCTGGAGCACAGGCACACTGGAAGTCGTCGATGAGGTCAGTGCAGATACCATTGTTTTGACAAGGTCCTGTCCAACACTCATCAATGTTGTGCTCGCAAATTATTCCGTGATACCCTGCTGTGCATGCGCAGTAGAACGTTCCGATCCCATCAATGCATACGCCGTCGTTCAAGCAAGGATTCGTTTCGCATTCATCAACCGTTATCTCACATTGCATGCCAGTGTACCCGACAGGGCAATTGCAGGTGTACGCACCGATCAGGTCTAGACATTCACCACCATTTTTGCAGGGTTGCGAGAGACACTCGCGCACTTCCATGCTACATGCTTTCCCGGTGTAACCCTTGGGGCAATGACACACGAAATCAAGACCCGTGTTTAAGCATATGGCGCCATTCTGACAGGGGTCCGGTGTGCAGAAGTTCATGGTGTTCTCACAGTACCTTCCAGTGAATCCTAGAGGACAAACACAGAAGAACCCCTCCACTGTGTTCAAGCACCTGGCATGGTTCATGCAAGGTTGGATGGTGCAGTGGTCTACGCGAAGCTCACAATCCCTGCCTGAGAAACCTGGGAAGCAGTCACAAACGTAATGATCCCCATTTGCGTCCTCTTGACAAGTTCCAAACTGGCATGGTGCCGACTGACAGGGTTTAAGTTTCTTATGGCAACGTTTCCCAGAGTACCCCGGCAAGCACACACATTCGAAATCATCTATCAGGTCTATACATGTACCACCGTTCTTGCACTTCTGTTTCTTGGAACCTCTTAGGCATTCATTGATCTCTGTCTCACAGTGTGGCCCTTCGTAGCCACCCTTGCATCTGCACGTAAAGTTGTTATGACCATGATCGATACACTTTCCGCCATTGAAACATGGCGAACTCCTGCACGGGTACACATCCAATCTTTCACAGTTAGCCCCAGTGTAACCTTGAGGACAGACGCATTCATATCCTCCTGGTCTATCGAGACACAGTCCTCCGCTCCCACAAGGATTACTCCTACAATCATCCACGTCATGCTCGCAAGACTTCCCGAAGAACCCGTCTCTGCAGATACATGCGTAATCCGCCACAAGGTCCACGCAAGTCCCGCCGTTGCTGCACTTCGGAGGATACATGGCGCATTCATCAACATTTATCTGACAACGCGTCCCGCGAAACCCATTCGGACAGATACACGTGTAACCATTTAAACCATCAATGCACATGGCGCTGTTCAGGCAAGGTTCGCTGTCACACCATCGGTGACCTCTCTCGCAGTTGATACCACTGTAGCCTGATCTGCAGAGACATCTGTAGCCGTAGTTGGTAGACACACAGGAGCCGCCGTGTCTACAAGGGTTGCTTTCACAGTTGCTGACTCTGTCTGAACATGTATGCCCTGTCCATTCGTCGGTGCAAAGACAGCTGAATCCCCGAGGAAGATTCTGAGAATGAACATGAAAATTAAACAAATATAACATTATTTCTAACCATAAATGAAAATTTAAAAATAGAAGTTTAAAAGGTAGATATAAAATAGCAGGGAGCGTAAATGGCGACGTGTGTCATTTTCAAAACTATACAAATAGCTAAATGAATAAATAAATAAATATAAAACAGGAGGCTATAGATGACAACATGCGCCATTCACTGTTAGATTACATAACATTATACAGTTGTCATGATTTACCAAGTATAGAAGTGTCTTTACAATAGATAAAGTTATAATATTTCAATAGAAAACATATTGGTAACAAATATACACGCTCACAATATATCATTTTAAAAAGTTAAACAGTACTTTGGAATCCTAGAGTTTTATAAAGAATGAGGAATCGTTTCTCATTCTCAATCTAATTTTGAAACTCACAGACTTTTACATAAAAAAGAGACACTCTATTTCGCTTCTGTTTTGCTATATTCAGGTGCATAATTTCTGATTTAAAATGTAAAAATCAAAGAATCACATCAGTTATATCGAAGGAAAACGATATATACGACGGTAAGGGCTAAGACAAGACTTTGTAAGAACCTACCAAGCATGTTCCTCCATTCCGACACGGTTGGCTTGTGCAAGGTCCTCCGAAAGATACCAAGAGTCTGTCTGCATCCTCTAAATCATCATGCTTCGACTGTAAGGGAATTGAAAATGATTGCCGTTTAGAAAATGAATTTACTCTCATACTTGAAGAAGTGAAAGATCACTTCGTTTCTGAATCTAGGCATGAAAATGTACTTAAAGAATAATCCCGTGCTTGGATTCTAATCTTCACTCATATCTCAATATGGTATTTCGTTTATTTACAATTCGAGTAAGTTTTTTTAAATTGGTCTTGTGTGTCTGACAATATTGAACAATATCATCAATCTTTTTGCAAATACTTCCGTTCAAATAATCTCATGCTACAATTTGCCATATCTGTTTTAAAAGATATTTGTTTTGATACTTTCGATTGGTTGCTATTTTTACAAGGGTTCAAGCCTGCATCCTCAGACATTTGAATAACCAAATGATGTAATGCATTTTACAACTTTTAGTAATAATGTAAAGAGCCCGTTACTGGTTTTATAATGAATGTTTTCATACTACACCATGTCACACGTATTGTGAGTAGTGACTTAAGCTTTTTTTGCGTTCGTATGATACCCAAATATCACGTACAAGCAAAATAAAACCACACAGAACGCTGTACTTTTGCCCGGATCTCGAGATATTTATTCAACATAATAAAGACATTATGCGCATCATCTACCTTCTTCTATTTGATACTTCCATTGCCCCCCCCACTCCCCCGACTCAAAGCGTGCGGAAAGAAAGAATATGTGCTACCCCTGATCACTTTCTCCCGATTTCATATTGCGCGGCATCTGTTTACCAATCAAATAGGATCACTCAACTGGGCGATTCCCCCAGGCATCTCCACTCCCTCCTAACTTGACCCTAGCTCTAATCAATTACCAGGTACCGTGGCGGAAAATGAGAGGGAGGGCGTTGTGAATATTAAAGGGAGAGAGTAATCACAAAAACAAAACAAAATTGTTTGGGGCATATTCAAAACATATTTTAATAAAAGATATAATCATTATATTGGTATACATCGCGGTGTATTGTTCACTATCATACCGATGATTTAAGATTGGCAATTTAAGCAAAAGTATAAAGAGACAAATAAAGAGTTATGTTCTTGATGATATACCTGAACTTGTTATGTTGCACGTTTACTATTTTAGGGTCTAGATTGCCATTTTCATAAGCTTCAGAAGACAGAGTAATACGATAGTACGAATTGATGACATGCAACAAAACAACAATATTCTAATTAACTGCATTTAACCATGGACCCATGTCATGAAATTCCAATGTTTGTGGGGGTGGGGGAAGCTCTTCTATAATAAGCTTATTATACCAGCTAGCTCTACTACCCCCCCCCCTCTCTCTCTCTCTCTCTCTCTCTCTCTTTCTCTCTCTTTCTCTCTCTCTCTTATCTCATTCTACTAAAGTAAAGTTCATTTTCTTCTTACAATTCTTCTCCTTCATGCCGCTTTACATAATTATGTCTCTATATCTCTTCCTTTATCATATTGACATCATCCTCCAGAACATGACTATAAAATGACCAACCGTATACCTACCCTAATTAGATTGAGAACATCGGGTTCTGTGGGGACAGGCCCAGGTCCGATTGGTGAATGAGGTCTTGCTTCGCTGCTAAGATGATTCTTCACCACACACTCCCTGCCTTGTGGACAAGGCGCCGTACCCTGCGCAGACGATGGGTCGAGCGGCCAATTTCTTCCCCCGCGTCTTCCCGCCAGCTTCCCGGGCCTGTCCGACGTTGAGTTCGGTGGTGTTGTTTCGATGTAAATGGACGTTGGCGCATAGTCGGGCTCTGTAAGAACGACAAATGACAAAAGGAAGACAGAGTTGAAATTGCTGATTTGAGACAAATTGGGTTCGTTTCAAGTCAATTTTAGTGATTTCCGATATATCTAATAGTCCGTCTCTAGAGACGAACATTAAAGATTTCACTAAAATAATCTTGATATCACAGGTCATGGACAATTTAATGTTTAGGATATGACCCAGAATGACAACATAGTTCAAATATGGAGAAGTCAGTTATTGCCTCTGTTCGTTTTGGAACAGGTGCCCCACATCTTTTGTTTCCCCCTTCGAAAGAGTACCTCCATACACCTGTTTGTCGTACAATGTTGCATAAAAGATGATTACATCGTTGACTCTGCATAAGTGAATAATCATTACACCGGTAGTGCATAACTTAATAATGATTACAGTGCTATTGCATAAACGAATGACACTATGAATATGACGGACAAAGAAGGAGGACAAAATATACAGTTCCTCAGGTAGACAAAGGAACATCCTTTCACTGCTATTATGTACACATTTTTACATGATAGCAGTGAAAGGATGTTCCTTTGTCCACCTGAGGTACTGTATATTTTGTCCTCTTTCTTTGTCCGTCATATTCATAGTGTGATATACCATCAGTGCATGAATGACTAATGATTGCACCCTCTGTGTATGAATAAATTATGACATAACTTTCATGAGAATTTCACGAATCTATATTTGGTTCCTCTCCGTTTTATCCACATTTTGCTGCAAATGATCGTCATCCAAAACCATACATAAATGTGTAACAACTAACTGGCTTTTTACGTATATCATAAAACCTGCTGACTATCTCTGGCAATTACTTGTATTAACGCGTATGGTTTCACCGTTTGCAATATTACTATGGTTTATTTACAATGTGATCACATAATAATTATTTAGATTTATTTTGTAAAGCTACCATTATGCAGTAGCGGAAAGGGGACGCCGGGTGCCGGGGCCATTGCCCCTTAATTCTTAATCTCCATTGACCCCTTTTTTTCTTGTAATAATCTATAGCATTAGATCTATGATTTATTTTTCTTTGAAATTATCTCCTTTTCTTTGTAATGAGCTATTTTTCTTCGTAATGATATCTTTTTTTTGTAATGATCTCTAGAAAGATAATTAAACCACTAGGATCTCCGTCAACGCTTACATACTTCCATTATGACGATAACAATCAAGATTAAGTAAAGATCTTCACAAATAAGAACAAAAAAGGCCCTTTGACACCTCATAAGACACAGTCCTAAGATCCTTTTGATCGTAAATATACCAATCTTGAGCGATTATACTGTTTCACTTTAAATAAATCAATATTCTACTTACTAAACTGCTACTTTCATAAATGTGTATAATCGTTTGTACTTCCCTATTTTGGTTACTGATTTAAATCTGTTTCAATAATAAGACTATTTGCAGTGCAATGTATATTGTTATTTTTTGCATCATCCCATTTATAAAAAGCAAACTTAATATTTGCGTTCCAACAAAAAAATGTAGCAGACAAATGTGGAACCGGAGTAAGTCAATATTTACCAGATTGAAATCAATGATTACATTTTGGCGGTTCTTCTTCATTTCATATTTTGAATGATGGTTTAATAATGTTTGCTCCAAATAATAGTTAGGCCGTCTTTGGCTGTCGGTTCTTCAAAGTATCTATTTCGGTCACAAACAAAGACTTGATGTGACATTATGATCCATTTCGGTCACAAACAAAGACTTGATGTGACATTATGATCCATTTCGTTGAAAACTTAATCGGATACGAAAAAGAAAAAAAAAAGAGATTATCTACAAGTTATCTGAAATGCACATGGGAGATCGTTTGAGTTATGAAAATATCTGTCATCAAGGTCCTCCGACATTATGTTCCGGCAGCGATCGCTCTGGATTTCATTTTGTCAAAGATTTAGGAGTGGGGTTAGTGTCGCAAATGGGTTTAAGTTAGCTTTAGGTCTACGGTCCAGAGCTGAAGCTAAGAATGTTGTTATAGCGTATGATATTAGCCGCATATATATTATCGCCTGATAATGTGTCGTATACTCGTCGTCGATGGAAAGAGAAATATCGACGCTCTTAAACATGCAATGAGTTGGAGCGTGTTGGGGCAATACAGAATCAGTGTATAGCTTTCATAGACGTATACGACATGAACATCCTTCTAAATTACCCCTAATCACTATTGGCCCCAATAACAAGGTGAATTTAATTGAAATAGTTATTTGAAGTCTTGGGATAACTCTCATTACGACGTGGCTTACAAGATATGCAGTGGATATAGAGCATAGGACAGAGGTGGCGTTGCCCCCCCCCCCCCACCACCAAAAAAGGGGGGGGGGGGGATACTGAAACATAGACGTGAACATTTCTGGAGCAGCTTAAATGCATCGTTTAACAATGTTAATTCTGAGATGCACGGTCCTACGTGTTATCAGTGTCTGTGATATGGTGTAATATTGAAGCCCTAAAAAATTGCGCTTCAAAATGATTATGATGTGCCTCAAAAAGTAAAAATCTTTGAGTGACCGTTTTACCATACTCATTTTCCCCCAAAGACTGTAGTGTTATTCCAATCATAGATATCTTGATAATTAGACAGGCGATTGGCTTGTATAAATCATGGGATTCATGTATGACATAAAGGTTTATAATATGATTGCAGCATGAGCTAAATCCTGGATTTTTTTTAAAGAATCTGAGGCAAAGTTACCCCGACCCCCACTCCGGGAACGGAGGGATAACATGCGTGTTCCCAAAATCTTCGGCTCATAACAAAAGAAAAAGGTCTACCCCTATTGACTTTACACACCGGATTTTTGTTGAAAGGGGGGGGGGGATGCTGGGAACACGCATATGTGTACCTTAAATAACACTGAGTGGGGGGGGGGGGCACAACGACTGACAAGGGTTTGTGCTACGCAAACTATAATTATAGGCTTTAGCCGTGAAAGCAAATACAATATAAAAATAGCAAAAACAAACAAACAACACCAACAACAGCAGTAGCTGCAGCATCTACGACAACAATAACATCAACAACAGCACAAAAATACAATTTACATGTATAATCCTATTCTTATTTACCCATTCCCTAAAATGGAGAGAGAGAAAGTGAGGGAACAGCAATTTTAACAAAAGGTGGGGGAACAGCATAGTAGATTAAAAAAATATAGCCTTGGTTTTTATCATGAACTGCAGCTGCATTCTGGGTTTAAAAGAAAGATTACCTGTTTTGTATCTACATGTAGTTGCCATTGTTAGCACGTAAATTGTTATTAAAATATTTGTTGACGTATTTGTTTACAAAAGGGGATACTGAATCTAAATAAAGCCTATTTCGTTAAGTATCTCTACACCAACATCTCACACTCCTTAACATGGGTCATTTAATAATCTGATTGCGCCATGCTGGGATCATTCACCGTGATAGATTGTATAGTTTATACGGTATGTCTGTAGGTCCACTAAACGCATTTCTGTCATCGTAGTCCCATGTGTTTTTATCTGGTGTCATGTCGAAGTCAGATGCCAATTTGTTTGTGTCAAATCAACTTATACGGCACATTTGGTGAGCACACCAACAACACATACAAGTGTTCAATCATCCCCTTCTTCCCATTCCGCCCTCTCTCTATCTCTCTTTCTCTCCCTCTCTCTCTCTCTCCCTATCTCTCACTCCCTCCCCCTCCTTCTCTCTTTCCCCTCGCTCTGACTATCTTTTCCTCCTTACAATTTAATTTGCCCAATGTATTTGTCCCTTTACAATGTCATGTTGCATGAAAAATACAAGAATACGTAGTATCATGAAAGTGATACTCTTTCAGTCAAAATTAGTATTCCTTTGATCTCTCATTTATTCATTAATTTAGGTGATTGTTTTGCATGTTAGTTTATGGTTCGATAATTTTTATTTCATGACGTGAAAGATTACAAAGAAAACTTTGCAGCACACAGGCCTATAGGACGCAGGTTGTATTCGAACATGTGCAGGCCTGTAAGACCAACTAGTATGACCAGAGCTGGTGGTGCCTAGCAGTTGGAGAAAATTACCCCAATTCCATCTCATTTAAATTACGTCTTGTCCAGATGAAAAATACACCAACAGGAGCAACAGGATGAATCTTAAAGCCCTTTTAAAACCACTTATCTCTACCTTCATGATTGTGATGTTGCTAACTCCAGGGGCATCATAAGTCATACTTTTTTATTCGGGGGGGGGGGGGAGGGGTGTGGAACCTATTCTACCCAAAAGATAAATTCCAAGAAAGTCATTATTTTGGAGCAGTTTGTTGACAAGGCTCTCAAATTAACAATACTACAATGAATAATAATTTGGTAATATTTACCCAGGTTAGCAATATTGATACTGCTCTTACGGGCCCTGCAATTATTACTGATTATTACCCCAGCAATAATTTTCAGGTACCCATTTACACCTGGGTGGAGAGATGCAAATGTGGTTTAATGTCTTGCCAAAGGACATTCGTGCCGGGCTGGGATTCGAACCCTCAACCCATGGATTGAGAGTCACGCGAATGAACCACTTTACGACACCTCTAAATCGCAAATATGCCGAAAGAAGTAATAAATGGGGGGGGGGGGGCATATCCTTACAACCCCTCCCATTGGGTGCCGCCCCTGTCTAACGCATCCATCGTGAAGCGGGCAAGCTGGTAAAGCCGTTAAGCCGAGCCCCATCTTGAAGATGCTGATGAGCCCTGACAAGCCCGGTGACCTACCTTTCCAGTTCGGCCATCCGCCTGGCAATAGATACATGGATGACACAAGAATTCCTCAAGAAGAATAGACAGGATGGATTGATACCAGGTGACCCTGAGGGTTGACCCATCGCCTACCGTTTAACCCCAAGCATCCTCTTAAAGACAAGTGGAGCTCTGGTTAAAGGTAATACAAAGTTTTGGGAAATTTTGAAAATTGGGTGGATAGTGAATCTTTACTATTTTGATATATTTAGATGCCCCTGTGAATGTATTATAGCACTAGAAAATTTAGCCCTTAAAACACTTCTGCTTTCGATAAAAATTGAATATAAAAATTTACCGGTGCTCCCGGTAAATTTTGATAAATTTCAAATAGCGCCTATGGCCGTGCAATGGTAGCTGCGACCATGAAAATCTCAGAATATGTAGTTGTGAAATATAATTTCCAAACGAGGATAGCTTATCGGTCGATTTTTGTCAAGAAACATTGTTTTATAGCTTATCTTGACCTTGATAGGGAACTATACAACATAAGAGTTAATTATTTACAATTTCATAACTTTAGACTCGATTTCAACCGGGACAACGATCACTGAATATTGTAGGATCGCATATGCTTCCAATATGTTCATTTGAACCAAATTCATTACCCCATACCAAAACTTTGAATTACCTTTAAGGTGAAAACTGTCTCCTTATTTTCATTCCCATGAGAAACAATATCCCAGTAGTGACGTAATTGTAAAGGGTTGCTCTTAAAATGCCCATGTTTTAAGTGCGTAAACAAAATAATAAGGACAGAAACTTTTGACCTAATTTGACGCCACATGTTTGTGCGCTACCGTATTCAGTATTGATTTATACATTTCTCAACAGATTTCTAGAAAAATACATTTCTGTGATGTAAACATCACATAAAATGTGTCACACTTATATTAAAAGCACGTGGCTTTGATTTTTCTCGCTATATAAATAATATAATTCTTAGTAATAACAAATTGAAAACATGCCCCTTGTCGAGCGCACAGTAGGAAATGTCCGTTCGTGTTTGGTGCGCTGATAAAATCGTGGACCTATGCGTTGAGTAAAGTGGATCGAAAGTTTCAATCATTTTTTATCAAATTGGGACGCCGAATTGACTATTTTTTACAATTTACATCGAGGGAAGAATTCTGAAAAGTGTGATAAATACCCCTCCCCCGGCCCATGATCTTTCTCACTCTCTCTTTCTGCTTCTCGCTCACTCTGCCTCCATCTCTCTCTTCTCTTTCTCCCTGTATACCATTCCAGCCTCACATTCTCCTTTCCTTGTTCTGTTCCCTATTTGTTCCCCCTACAAAACTCTTTCAATGGTATTTTATTATATCAGATATAAATGTTAGGCATCCAGTGAGGATATTCAGGAATTTTTAAAAATGTATTTCTTTCCGAATTTTGTAAAAGTTTCATAAAAGACAATTCGTCAGCGTGATGTACGCCGATAGCTTCATCAAAGTTGAGTGGAGATACATGTGGTATCTTGTAATTTCGCTTGATACTTGTTAATCTCTAGAAAAGGGATTAAGCACGAGCATGACAACTGCAATGTAATCTATTCCTGTATAAATCATGTTAATGGGGTGACACATATCTATTCTAAACTTGTGTAAAACGATTAAAGGGAAGACTTACCGCTTTCAAATAAATAGCATATCTTAAGACCAATCTCTGTCATAACATAACAAAATAAACGTGATTATCACTCCAAATCTCGTCATTTCTTACGAATTACTTGACACTTCCTTTTTGAAGCAAAAGTGATTAACTCCGGATTGGGTATAATCTGTTGACCGCAATGCATCTCGGGCGTCGATAATGGGAAAAATCGTCAAGAAACGATCGCTTATTGACATATACTGACAGGATTTTACTAAGAATGAAGTAATAACAGAACCATTTCTAAATGTCGCCACTTTACAAAGACACTAGGATATACAGGGTGTCTCAGAAAGTGCAACGATATTTTAATCGGCAACATCTCACACAGCGTTAGCCGTGGTCAATAAAACCTTCGTCGGTAATATTGTTGGGGCGTAATTTTAACTGATTATTATAGGCAACACAAATTGTTTTGTACTTTTAAGTTCCAAAAGGAAAAAAAAAGTTCTGAACTTTGAATTCCCGGAAATTGAAGACTACTCCTTCACCTTTCATTATACCGACATATTTCGTACAGTGCATAAGCCATTGTAAAATATTTTACTATAAACGCTCAAACTCAATAAAAGACGAATAAATCCTCAAAGAATAGTAGGGGCGAGTGGTGTCAATATTCGTAACCCCTTTTCCTGACACGTTGAATAGAGGTCAAAGGTCATGCCATGTCGGAATAGGTGTCGAAAGTAGCTTAAAAGTAATAGCGGTGTTGTGCAAAATTGAATAATCGCATGGACAGATTGGGCAGTGCGATGACAGGCCATAGAAGCACTTTACGCACCTCGGTCCGTCACCACTGCTGACAGAAAAAATAGAGGAGAGTTTGAAATCTGAGGGAAATCGAACGAAATCTCTTTCATGCGAGTTTGCCAAGAACATGGTTTTCTTTCTCACTGGGAATAGAACGAGTGAGAAACTCATTTTTTTTTTGTTCACCTGTACCATCACTCGACTTATTGCTTAAAATCCCTGAGCTTCTGGGGGCTCAGTCCCCCGGACCCCACGTATATTACAAGCAATCCTAAATTGCAAAATTATACGGTTTAATTTAACACACTTTCGAGTTGATAAAGAAATGTTAGAACTGTTAAGAGACAATTGAGCCAAATAAGCAAAGGCTTCTCAAACATTTTTCTACATATTTCTTTAACCTCTACTTCACATTTTACATAATGTTCGTGAAGATACAGATGTATATAAAGCAGAAGTGTAGAATGCTACAATGGCAATCCAGTATTCGGCTATTAAAGTGGTTCATTGTCAGTGTTGTGACAATGAGAAAGTGCTATCAATTGCACTTTTGACACTCATTGATAGGTTTTAAAAAGACAAAAAAAAACTTACTACTGACAGGTCAAAGAGGTTATTAAATATGTCGTCATACTGTCGTCATACATTTCCAGATGTGTATAAATATCTCGATAGGAAATTCGAATTATTTGATTTGTTTTATCAACATCTGATAACCTGCGACACTTACAAAGTTGGCACTACATCTTATCGTATCTTATCTGTGGTATTTTTCGTTCTCATGAAAATGAATTCTGTCACCTAACTTCATAATACTTGTATATTCAACATTTCAAATACATAAAGAAAAATGAACAATTAAACAAATCTTCGGAGTGATTTTGTCTCATTATGTTCGTCATGATCCGCGTACATTTCAAGATATATTCAAGTTACCAATAAATAATGTACTCTTTCATGACATGGTCGTGTAAATTACACATTAATCTAAACCTGATTATGAATGGACCCAGTGTACCTTAGTTAACACGCATCATCATGCATTGACTTTAATCTGAATGATTCGTCTAGACGGGAAGGCGTGAGTTTTCTTTTTATATTTCATGAGAGGATTAAAAAGACATTTATTTCCCCATTCTGTCGATCAGTTATTGTATTCACATGAAAAATGTTGCTACATACATGAGTTCCTTCAATTAACATGACATGTTAGACAGCACTATGCTGAGCATTCGTGAGATTGAAGAAAGAAAAAAGTTGGTTTTTTGAGATGGTCTGTAAATGAATGATAAAAGAATAAAATATAAGTTGAATTAAAAAAAAGAAAAAAAGATTGCTTCAAAAACTACCGGTTACATATTGCTCATAACTTACATTTATCTTATATTTGAGGTTTAAAAAAGAAAAACAGAGCTACGTTACAAATTGCTAATCACACATGCATTAGTATCATCCAAAATAAAATATTTGAAAACTATAACTGGATTAGATAAAAAGCTTCAATAAGTGCTTAAAACATGATAGTTTAAGTTTCGAAACTCTCTTTTGATTTTGACGAGAGTTTGACTGGTTCGATTTGATGTAATTATGAGGAAGGTTATATCCTTCGTAATGCTCTTAATGTCTATCAAACCCTTTTTCAAGTTTGCCTACAGGTAATTCTCATTGTTAGATATTAGGCTCGAACTTGAAAAACTTGGATGGTCCTGTCTTTGACCCCAAGTCTAAAGTGTTGAATATGATCGCTTCATCGACATGCCAAGAACCGGGTCAGGTAAAAAACCATCCAATATGACCTGAGCATCGCGATGTCTTTTTCAATTCTCAAGGTCGTTTTAAACACACCATCCATATGGTGTGGATTGGTGCATCTCTCGATATCTTTATCCTCTAATCCCTGTCTGTCCTCACAAGGAATCTCCCTCTCTCTTAAAGGGGTAACCCCACTCGACGATGACGTGTGATGGCTGAGTAGTGGTAGAGCAATGGTCTCGTAATTCTGGAGGACCCCGGTTCGAAACCAAGGCGATACACGCCTTCGAAATGGCACTTTAATATAGTGCTATTTCGAAGGCATAAGTCCTCATTACCAAGTGCCTCGGAGACGACTTAAAGCCGTTCACATACAAGAATGCACATGCTTGCTTAGCATTCCGGTCAAACAAACCAACAAACCATCAACACCTTGGTATTTAGCTAGTTTTTATTTTAGAAAATAAAGCGACAAGCGAGAGAAACAAGGTACGGAAAGTTTGGGCAAAGTCCGATTAATAAGAAGTTATGAATTTTTAAGTTTTCGTCACTGAAACACAAATTGTCAACACTGTGATGTATCTTTCCAAGTCCTCTCCCAATTGCTCTTTACAGAAAATGTCATGAATTGTCATTTATTGTTAGCACTTAAGAAATAGTTTTGCTTTGTGCAGGGGTTGTATAAAAACATCTTCTCCTTCTTCATCCGTCCAAGACTTTCACCTTCTTTGGTTGTCAGGCTTCATAGGAGTTAGTTTGGCACCCTACTCTTTAACTCTGGCTCTTCATCTCTCGTGTCTCTCTACAAGGCAAGTAGCCGGGATAATCGAGTTAGTGAAGATGGATGGGCCATCTCGGGAATTAAAGTGATACTATTAAGAAACCTTGGAGAGGATAGTGTGGGACCAAGGAAGTTTGGTGGGCCTTGGATCAGCGTTAAAAGCTGCGTAAAGTATGTGGTCGTTACAATACAGATGTACGCGAGAGGAAAGCTAAGAATAGTTTTGGAGAGGGGAATTTGATTATACAAGCAGGTCATTTTAAACATCTGGGTACCTTCTTTAAAGCTTATCTGCCATAGTTTACAGGAGGGATTAGAGCGCCCTGCAAGGTCACTGGACAGGTGGTTATCTCATCAACTCAGCTCTCAGTTAACATAAGAAAAAGAGGATCATGGGGGACCAGTGGTCACCGATTAGGCATTGTTTGTTGTAAGAGGGCGCAAGAAGCTACAAGTAGTGCAGTGGGCCTTTAAGATATAATCTTACTACAATTATTGACACAAATCACAAAAGGCTTTACATGCTATTTCAAGATGTGATTGAGCTTTATGACTTGAAAAGGCAAGCACTTTTATTAATTTCATTTATTTATTTCCCTATTAAAAAGAAATTTAATTCCACATGATTGGTCTGTGCCCTGTTCAGAAATGTTTTCCGAAGGCGCTTTGCAGTTTTTAAGATTTGTTTCTTCAATTTCTACCAATGCATGGGCCTGTCCTCTTAACCAGCGACCCCAACCCCCCGTCGGAAAAGAAAGAAATATATATTTATATTATATAACGAGGAGGTAGATGGCCAAATGGGCGACAATTATGCTGTTCTGTGAGTGTATTTTACAGACTTTGGAAAATAAATTACCTCGAACGATATCATCTGCATTATTTGTGAAACTGACCTACATGTACGACACAAACTGAGATGAACCCTCAATTTTATAAATGAATGATGAGTTTAATCATCCGGAATAATTATTATCTTTGTGTTCGCCTTTCGTGCCTTTCGGTCAGTTTAATAACAGTTTGTTAAACGATAGCCCTCATAAAAGAAGACGAGAGAGGGAGAGAGAGAGAGCGAGAGAGAGAGAGAGAGAGAGAGAGAGAGAGGGGGATGATTAGTTTTTACTTTATGCAAAACTTGACCGCATCTAACCCATGCGCCAACTGCCGTTCCAGATGACACCGTATTGCAATATTCGCGCCACCTTCGTCAGCCAACTCAAAATAAAACGGTACAATAGCATCAAAGGGAATCCATATCTTCCTGGTGATTACCTGTCTCCCATCGAGTCTTCCTCACGCATGAAATTCAAAATTCTACTCCATAAATCAACATCCGTTCATTTCAAAGCCCCTCTAAAGCTTTATTCACACATTTCTCTACTTTTGAACCATTTTTAAAAATCAATTCGCGGGGATTATGTTGTCATCGTCAAGGTGATTAATATTCATCAAACTTTTTGCTCGCTTAGAACTGCAGGCATCACTTTTGTATCGACAGATAATAATTGGTTGTAATTTTTATCCGATGAATAATGAAGTTCCAGCTATATGAAAAGTGTGACAAATTCAAGCTGACAGGAAATGATCAACCCCTTTGTGAATGAAAATTGGATGCTAAAATCACAAAGAGGGAGAAAGAGATAGCATTTAACTGATGATATTAAAATGATTAAACAGAATTTAGAAGGCATTGTGGATTATTCACGCTTGTATCATGTTCAATAAGGGTCACAAGTTCATAGACGTGAATTTTGAAAAGTTAGAATAATTTTGGGTTATTATGTACACCATGTAAATTTGCATTATGCATATCATTCCATACATACTCGATCCTTTCACATCACAATCATAATAAACCTATATGTATCATGATGTTATTGTATCATGATATCGTGATCATGATTTGATATTCTATAATATTGTCATATTTTGTCATTTTTCAATAAAAACAAAATTCCTTGTTTACAAGACCGTTGAAAACAAGGAATACTGAATGTTTTTATACAAACACAATTGAAATGTTTTTAAATGTATCTCTTTTGTATTGTATAATTTGCTTTAAAGAATGTCATGCTTACTTTGTAGCTCTATATTTCACCCTTTTGTAAACAAAACAACAAGAAAAACAAACAAAGGCTGTAAAACTTGGGTGTCCTTTCCTCAAAAAGTCATGCAATTTGGGGTGCTTTGGGGGTATCAGTTAGCCCCAGAGCATTAATTTTGCAAATAGGGGCCTTTATACTCGACATTAAGATGTAGCCTACCAGATTGGATAGGGCATGGGGGTTCTGAGTTACTATTAACATTATCATTTGATATTCATGTATGCGCTATATTACCCCAGAGCATTAATTTTGCAAATAGGGGCCTTTATACTCGACATTAAGATGTAGCCTACCAGATTGGATAGGGCATGGGGGGTCTGAGTTACTATTAACATTATCATTTGATATTCATGTATGCGCTATATTCTCCATATGCTTACCATAATAACAATGGATAGGAGAAAACACGAATAGCGCCTTGACGCACTTTTCCATGCATTCGGAGAAATTTCTCTCATTACATTCAGATGTGGTTTTACTGGTTTACATGGGTGAAACACGGGTCACCATCTGGAGAAATGAGCTTGATTTACGATTTATTTTTTTATTTAAAAAACGGCGTATGTACTGCACAAGTGGTCGAACGTTCGAAGTAAACAATTATGCTTTTAACAATTTTATGGAAAACATTGAGTCGGGCGATGCACTCTTCAGCGTTTGCTCTAGCCCCTCTGGTGTAGTTGACTATCAATTCTGCTACCTTGTATTCTTAATTATGCTCTTTGATTAGTTTTGTATTTTATATACAATTTATGTTCTCTAATTCGCAGATGAGACGAAAAACCCGTCTTTTAGAAGTCGTATGATAAAGGTCCATTTCGTTTCGGAATTGATTCCACTGAAGAAAAAAAAATCATTCTTGTGTGGATTTCGTCGGACTCCAAAAGGTACATGTAGTTATCCCTGTTAATTATTATTCCTAAAAGAGTGGATTTTCACTCTTGTATATCAGAGTATGGTAGTTCTTGCGAAGGATAATTCCGCAATTAAAATTATGTTTATGATCGAATGCAGGAACAAGATTGACATCATAATCTTGTTCTTTTTTGTAAAGGGATTTTTGAGACCCAAGATATTTTACCGTTGCCAATATTTTACTTGGAAGTTAAAAAATTGATGGTAAAGCAAAACAACGTAATAAACATTGTTATTGAGAAAGGGGTTAGCAAGTTCACTTTCCTTGGCTTCATGCAGTGCGTGCTTGTAAACAGCGGATATTGATTGTATTTATATATTTGCACGAAAAAGTGCATGATGACAAATCACATTTTGGGT
The DNA here is from genome assembly GCA_035222895.1 of Strongylocentrotus droebachiensis. Taxonomy (NCBI): domain Eukaryota; kingdom Metazoa; phylum Echinodermata; class Echinoidea; order Camarodonta; family Strongylocentrotidae; genus Strongylocentrotus; species Strongylocentrotus droebachiensis. The sequence goes on along the minus strand of JAVYIG010002845.1, from coordinate 168,793 downwards.
ACTGCGTTCCTTTGAAACTTATAACTAACCGATCTACTGAAAGTATCGTTTTATTTTAAGATGAATAAAAACTGGACTTCTGTATACCTTACATGACATTACAAACTTTGTTAACACGAATTTGTCCATTACAGGCCTAAGTAACGACTTTGAATGATATTTTGTTAATGAAACTGTTAGTGGATTGAGACAATTCAGCCACATTTAGAAGCATTACTTTAATACTAACATTACTCTATTATAAGTGATGTAATATTTAAAAGACATGAACTGTTATTTCTTGAGAATTTAAAGGGAATTATTTAGAGAAGTTTTTTCTCTTGTCATCTATTGAAATTTTGAATTTTTTCATTACACTTCCTAAATTCTATACATATTGAGATAGCTCGGAGATTGCACTTTTGAACCAGTTACTCTTTTAGAATGAATAGTTCACTATCCTTTTCAACCTAAATGATATTTACTTCCATTTCTCGTATTATTCATGCACAATAAACCATAATTTCTACCCAATCTCTTCACCCTTAAAAGGAACACAGTACAATCAGGATAATTGCAACAAAATATCCTAGCAAGCTTTGCTAACCCTCCACGATTCATTCCTTACAATATGACCTCTCGAGCAAAAAATTGGTCAAGGACCCGAAAAAAAGATTACACCCTTCAAAGTTGTCGTAGATTGCACCTTTCTCTTTGATGTCAGACTTCGTGTTAAACATTCCAACTTTATTCCAAAAATATCTCTAAAGAACAACAAACAGTCGACAGCGCCGGGCCAGGCTTCGTAGCGAGCGTGGTAGAGAACTTCAGATTTATAAGTGTGAAAATCAAATATTTACTCGTTTCTCTGGAATCCGACAGATACACTTAAATTTAAAGCCTTATATTGTCATAAACAGTTTAATGGTAGAGGTGTATTTTGGTTTCATCACCGTTATCAATATTCATAGGTGAATAATAGGCAATAAGGTTCAATATATTCAACATGGCGAAAAGTTTGAACATCCTGAGACAAAACAAAATCAGATATAAGTGTATTAGGGCTATCATAATTTGAAATGAATGAAAGAATAAGAATTCCAAAGAGTTAGATGTTGGAAACAGATATTTATAATTATCTATTACCCTATCTCACTACCTCGCTCATCCCGTCCATGCTCTCTCGCCTCTCTACCCCCTCCCCATATCCAGTTTATTAATATCATAAAGGCTAAAGCGATCGAAAATATATATAACACCTATGCGATTGAAAATCTGTGGGCTCTGATCACGATTTATATTGCCCTTGACACAATTCATCATTTTGGGATCTCATTCACGATGAATCGATAAAGTGACGAATTATTGGACTTGTTTTCTAAGTTTCGTGGCAGTAACCTTCAAAACTATGAAATAAAACGACAGGGTGGCATATTTACGAGTCAAGTCAATTTTCACTAACTACTATCCTCTCTCTCTCTCTCTCTCCCCGACTCTCTTTCCATCTCTCTCTTCATCTCTGTTAGTATGTCTCTCTCTCTCTCTCTCTCTCTCTCTGTATCTCTCTTTCTATCTCTCTCCGACTCTCTTTCTCTCTCTTTCTCTCTCTCTTTATGTCTCTCTCTGTCTCTGTCTCTCTGTGTCACTGTCTGTCTGTCTGTCTCTCTCTCTCTCTCTCTCCTTCTCCTGTTTTCACTGACATTTGTAACCCCTCATTGTTTAAAGGTATTACAAAGTTTTGGTATGGGGTCATGAATTTGGTTCAAATTAACACATTAGAAGCATATGCGTTCCTACAATATACATTGATCGTTGTCGCGGTTGAAATCGAGTCTAAAGTTATGAAATTATAAATAATAAACTCTTTATGTTGTATAGCTCCCTCTCAAGGTCAAGATATTAATTTAGCTATAAAAACAATGTTTCTTGACTGACATCGACCGATTAGCTATTCCCGTTAGGAAATTATATATCCCAACTACATATTCTGAGATTTTCATGGTCGCAGCTACGATTGTACGGCCATAGGCGCTATTTGAAATTTATCAAAATTTACCGGGAGCACCGGTAAATTTTTATATCCAATTTTTCTCGAAAACAGAAGTGTTTTAGGGGCTAATTTTGTCAGTGCTTATAATACATCCACAGGGGCATCCAAATATATCAAAATTTTAAAGATTCACTATCCACCCAATTTTCAAAATTTCCCAAAACTTTGTATTACCTTTAACTTCCCCATTCTCAAGAGCAGTTTTCCTATAGGGAAGTATACATGTAGTCCTCTGTCCAGATGACTAGTTTAATATCGTGCATATCTAAATCTCATGATTTATTTAAACTGAAATTATAGGCTGTATGTTGAAATTCAAAGCTAATTTCATGATGACATGAGTTCATTATATATCAGATTGACCTTGATACTGCTTTTTGACGTTTAATCGGGGATCTTTACAACGCACTATTTTATAAACAGGAGTTAGATTCAAGATGGAGATAACACTTACCGGTTTCTTCTATGGTCGGCGTTGATCCCTTTGTAGAATTATTCAAAACCTATTAAAATGGCAGGAAAAGATAAATAAACATATATTAATCGAGAAAGAATCATTTCAAACCATTTATGAAGAATGCTCTTTGCAAAATATATTCTATGCACTGTTTGAATTCAAAATTCATCTTTCTATTGAAGAGTTAGAAAAATAAACAAATTTAATCCGAGAAATATTTTTTGAACCATATCATGAAAGACACCCTTTGAAATCATATTCTATGGAATTGTTTGGATAATGAATTTATCTTTCTATAAGTCATTTTTTCTATATAGCTAAATACCATAACACTGACTATTGAACTAGTGAAAAGTGGGTTATGAAAACAGATTATGCGCATCAATAAACCTGTTTTGAGAGATCGTAATTTCTGCTTGAATTAAAAAAAAAGGTTAACAGATTTAACACCAAGATAAGAAAATGATTGTTATAAAATCGTTTGTCCCTGAACTGTATATTATAGGCCTATTTATCGGACTTATGAAGACGACTCGTTGTGGAAAATCACGTCAATGGGTAATATAGACTAATGACAATTTTGAAGAATAAAATGGGGCAGTCCTTTTTCTTGATGTAGTTTAAAAAAGTAAAGAATATTAATTAAATGAACTAATGAATAATATAGAAATGAATAAATACAGATGCAAACGAATTACTAGCTAAATGACATATTATTATTCCACTTCCAATATGTAAAAAGGAATGCTTCAGTTTCGTCGAACGAAATATTATAAATTTAATATTGTATTTCTCCTGAGCGTACATGTAAATAATTTTGTATATATTATTTCGTGATTGATAAACTTTTTGATAGAAATTGCACACCTCTAAGATCTCTTTTGTCCTCGAAGCCGAAGCAGATAGTCCGTAGCAGAGACACAGGAGGAGGAGGATGGAGAATCCGAGAGGAGAAGACTTGGAGCTAGTTGCCATGGTAACGAGATGTCCTTAAATGTTACTTGTAGATGGATTCCGTTATTTCTAAGACACGTCTGATGGCATGATGATGGTGGTTGTTATCCCTGTCGAAAGAACATGGAATTGTAGTTACTGCTATGAATAAAAGATAGAATTGAAAGCATATTACGGATTCAAAATGGGGAAGGGGCATCCCAATGGAATGACAGACAACCCACGAGACCGTCATATCAACACTCTGAACACTTAGAAAATATGTAATAAGCCCCGCGAGACCGAAATATCAGGCTCATGGGCTGCCGGTCTCGTAAACACTCAAACAACTTTTCAGAAGGCCCGAGAGGCCGGCATGTTGGTCTCGTGGAATATCGGCCATTTGGGTGGTGAGTTTCGTGCGTCATCGATGATGTAGGCTGTGGACTATGATATATGTTGTAGTGTATTTGTCACATGATATTTCAAATACTAACATGTCACACAGACAAGCCTTTCATGCTAAAAGTGTACCTTGCCCTCTTCACACTAGCAGACTTTCGTGGTCTGTTCAGACTGGAAGAAACGTCGTATACAGAATAATCGCATACCGACTAAAAGGGAATTATTTATTGGAGAGCTTTATGATGATTTCCGGTATTCTGAATGTACGGTTAAACTCAAATCTTGTCATGAAAGATGAACATATTTTATATCAAAGATAAAATGCCTTCACGCACCAAATGTGGTGGCAGGTGTCGAATTGTATCAAGACGGTGCAACTAAGGACATGGCATTACTTTGTTTATAAGTTTGAGAAGAGGTGTTTTCCTTTTCTGCCTAAAATATATCACATTCCTGCGATTCCCACATATCTGTCCATCATCCCCAAAATCCAAATTGTTAGTGTTTCCTGAAACGTGTTCGTCTGCCAATAGACAAATAGATTCCAGAGCATAAAGCTGCCACAACAACAACAAAATGGTGAAAATAAAATCAATATTGTATTCCTAAATATTTCTTCTCATGATGCATGGGTGTGCCAATAAAGGAACAGACAGAAGAACAAAACACAATTGTTGAAGTCAGACGAAATTTTGGGTGTGTCAGCTCTAAATATTTACTTTGTCCCAGTAAGATTCTATCAATATTTAGCAAAGATGTACATGTATTATAGTCGATGCAGAGCGTAGGCGAAAACAAGTATTCTTTCGAGACCACAACAACAAATAATTGTATGAATAGATGAAAAGGACTGTAACGATGTTTTTGTACACACATGTAAACATTTTGGAATAAACGGGAGGAGATGACAATAAATGCGAAGAAAAAAACGTCAATCATAGAAATGGGGTCATAAATCTAAATTCATTTTAAAACTGTATGATGTGATATTTCAAGAGTAAAGAAAACAGATCAGTCTAAAGTTTCATTTACATGAGCATCAACAACAACAATTAACATCAAAACATACTCTTATCAGTGTCATTTGCCATATGTTCACAATCCAGCATGTTTGCGCTCTAACAAGGCTGATATACGAAACACATTTTCACCCGAAATGAGGTGTCGAATTCGGTGTCAAGTTTGATATCTCCCTTCTTATCGATATTCCTGTGCCCTTTCCAATTTATTCCAAATCCGGAGACCCACGTGCAGCTATGCCTGTGAAAACTGACAATTTGGACCGTCAACAGAAAGAAAAGTGCATTTGCGACACTCCGCTGAGGCTGCAATTTGAAACGAATATTCACTTTTAAAAACTTTTGATTCGACGTGTTGATTTTCTCTGTCAACGCGAGGCCATGTGCGAATTCTTCTTTTTTGTTCTCTCTGGTTATTAGTTTAATTTTTGTCTTTGCTTCATGTCTCGCCTCTCATTCTACTCGTCTATTTCGAGCATATATTTGTCTGGTTGCATGTTCGTTTTTGTTCATGTTGGCGTTATAATGAAGGCGTAAAGGAATAAATGAGAAAAGAGGTGACACAGCAGCAAAAAAGAAAAACGCCTTTTTAAATGTTGTGTTAGGTTCTGTTTGACTGCTAATGACACTTCGAAAATTCCAGAAGAATAATTCAAATATTTGAGTAGCCATTAACATTGCTCTTCCCGTTGACCCTTATTATTGCCCCAGCATGGCCAGGTAAACATCTACCAAAGGGTAGAGAAGGATAAATGTAGGCAAACACCTTGTCACAGGCCTTGTCGGAGCCAAGAACCCAGAACCTCTCGTATGAGAGTCAAGAGCCTTAAAGATATATGTCCCTTTTGCAGCCAACATCAAATTCTGTAGAACTTTGCAGGAATATGTCATGTATTTCCTATCTGTGAAATTTAAACTTAAGCAGTGTCCTAGTAGTAAAATTATGCAATTATTCACTGTCAGACATTATTGAGTGACTGACTGACATGTTTTTTTTCTTTGGTAATAACATGCATAAAATGAGCTGTAACAGGTACATGAACCATGGAGATATAAGAAGACTTTTTTCTACAGAAAACTGCTGTTAACTTGAAAACGTAATGCTACACGATCGCAAAGACTTTCGAAAAATTGATTCAAGGACAATTTCAATGCCCTCAAATTTACCTCAGAAATCACGTTCAGATTACGTAATAAACCCTTGTCATGTTCGCGCGTTTCAAAAAGTGAAGGACAACGCTATTGAAATTTCCTTATAGGTTGATATTTTTGAACGCCTTTGCGATCGTGTTGGGTATTAAAGATAAACTTGAGTTCTGACAGAATCTTACAAAACTTACACTGAATGTTCAAGATTACAAATAAATGTCATGTGCCAAACGTGAGCATAGAAAGATAAGGAATTCAAGGTAGTACTAGCCCCGACACCATTTGTGTTGTCCCATATACATCTTTCTGTGTACAGTGATTGTTACTTTACCAAGACTGGGCCAAATTTATGATGATTTTGATGACTCCAGAACCTTGCAGTACACACCAATACTTACATGCTATATGATCAACTTTTTCTGATCCATTCCACACCGTTTCTTTCACAATGCAATCGCATTACGAGAACTCACCTTTATCTTTAATTATTTGTTCATAGAATGATTATTGCCAACCAACGATAGATAACCGACTCGATTTATTAACTGGGTTATTTTAGTGATCATTCTGGCTTAGTCGTTGACTGAATGTATCTTAATGGTTCTGAATACTATCGTTGCATCTGATTGGAGCCCCAAGGGCGTTATCTCTATACTTTAACAAAGAACTATTGCCCTTCTGGCTCTGAATAGAGGATCAATAATTTTAAGTTGAAGGATATAAAGTCACATCATCAGTGCATCCCATAAAATTTCATAGGGTCAACGATTGAATGGATATGAGCATACAGGAACGTTGTAGGAAATCATCAGAAAAATGAAAGATTAATTTGTGAAAAATAAAGAAGGAGACTTTCTAAGGTGTACATCGTAAATTAATATTAAAACGGGCAAACGGCAACATGTCATGGCAACGCTGCTCAAAGAAACTTATTACAACCATAATCGAAGATGGGCATAACTATAAGGGTATAATAGCATAAAGCATGGATATAATATCATACACTTAATAATAGGAAAGATACAAATCTATTTATACATGTATTAACTACGTAGAGACATCAGAGAAATCACTCTTGTCATATATCGACCGAACACAAATAAACGAGGGCGCTTCGAGAAGAGAAAAGGGGGAAATAATTCATAAGATTAGCCGAGAAACATAAATAAAGATTACAAATCACGTTCCTGTATATCATACTTTATAAGGCGTGGGATAATTAAAATCCTAAGGGTCAAATTTTGAGCACAACGAAAATATTGTTGCATTTCTGATACCATCAAAGACTTAAATCAGTTTCGATCGATAAGAGGTGATATAAAGGAAATTGCAACTTTATGAAGACCTTACGGCTCGTCAAAATATCAATAAAGACATTGATTCATAAAACGATATCGGTCTATCCCTTTTGATTTTTGTCGGTGCTTTATCTATGCCCGTGAGGGGTTGGTTAAAGAGCAATGATGGAACTTGGTCACTCCATTGCTCAGCCGAATCGGCTCCCTTTGAAAAACGCCTCATTTAGTGATTTTAGTCAGATTTCAATCATTTCCTTAGTATATTTTTCTTCATAAGATAAACCATCAGTTAATAATGATCATCGTACGTTAATACAGGTCAAAGGTCAGTGGCGTAGCAATGGCCAAGCCACTGAGGGAAATTTGTATTTTAGGGGGAGGGGGAGGTATTACTGTGCGGATGAAAAGCAAGAAAACAATTCCATCGAGGGAGGGGAGAATGTAGGATGAGCGGGTTGTACTAATTTGCACTATGTCTCCCCTAATGATCTACCCTTCAGTTTATAAAGGCATATTTCATTAAATGCTACAATAAAATGTGTACACAACTGATACATAAAATATATCTTTACTTTGTTCTGTCTATCTCTTTCCTTATTTTCATGGAAATCTCTTATTGAAATCCACTCTTCTAGGATACCATAATTAGAGATCAATTCTTTTTACAGTGGAGTCAACACAAAAGTAGTGATTCAAATAGCTTTTTGAGAGTGAATTCCATTTTGTATGCCTATTCAACAACAACAAAGTTTTTTTTGAATGAATATTGAATGTTGAATTTACTTTTAAAAAGGTGATCCCTAGTATAACCCCTGAACGATTGTATTTCCACTACTGTACATTTAAAAAGTTCTTCCTTGTCTCTCCCTCGTCCTCCCTTACCTACATGTACACCTCTGTAACATGTGTTTTGAGACGACCCACAAGCGCAGATCAATTTCATTTTTAGACCAATATCATTTTTTTCTCCAATACATCATATAGAGTAACAAGGCTTTTGAAAGCATCCTAGAATTGGCATATTTTAGGATGACTTCTGGTAACTCCAGGATAAACACTCTGTTTGATATATTCCTGTATGAAATGTCGGATTTCCACATGAACTGCTTTTGGGTAAAGGTCACCGGGGTTTTTACATCACAATAAACCTATCAAGTATAAGTAATTTAAAACCTCTACGACCGTTTATAGAAAAAGAAAAATCAAGAGAATGAGATCGAAAATAATTCCATGCGTGATTTGTAGTCGAAAACAAAATTGGATAAGACGTCAAATTGGGACTCATAATTATATTGGAATGGCGTTTCCAAAGTATGTGAATTTGTTTGCGTTATAAGGAAATGAAGGAAAAATTACGAAATCATTATAATTATATTAGTTAATGACAGCGGTATAGTTTTGAGCCGGATTACCCCCCCCCCCCGAAAAAATAATAATTAAAGCTTGCAAGTGGGCCTAAGACACCAGTCAGGAGGGGTGGGGGGGGGGGGGGGTCCACCGCCTTATCACTGGATACGCCATCCCATGTCATGCTACATTTTTTCTAAAAATCAGGATCGAAAAAAGAGTGAATTGTATGTAATTTGTTGCCTTTACAATATTATAGGTTGAAGAAAAAAAAACATGTCATGTAGCGTACATGTATGTACAGGTGTATAATTTGGAATCGTATGACTATTTGAAATTCGGTCACTTAGCTAAAAAAAACTCCGAAATGACCGATTTTTGGCCAAGTTTTGGGGTAAGTTTGCATTTTATGTCTTTTTTCGTTCAAATGTAGGTCTCGTCACTGTGAGTCATTGGACTAATATTCATTTGTCCTTTGAAGTAATTTTCCGCATGAAAAACAACACAAAAGGGGCGGCTTCATCATTCGAACACTGACAATAGCTCGTGGTTTTGTTTTGTTTGTGTTTTTAAAGTGTTAAAACATTTTGACAATAATTACTTGACGTCATAAAAACCACATCAACAGACACCTCTTGGTCTCCGAGGGGGTCAAATCCAAGAAGAAGAAAAAACGGGAAAAGTTTGGTTACAAATATTGTAAGATATGATCATGAGGTGAACGGTGATTAACCTCGGGAAATACATATGATATCGTTATGTTTCAGTTCAATTTTGGGGCACACGTGGTTCAAGAACTGTTTTTCTCAATCTCTAATCGAGTCGATGATCAAAATGTTAGGGGTCATTCACATTGCAAGTTCATCTGAATGGTTGAGAGTTGAACTCCTTGCGCTGTGATGTATGTTATCAAATAACTGTCATTATGTCAAGAGGTGGTTAAACCATAGAATTTAATGGAATATTTTTTTTTTATTAACTATAAACTCAGCATGCTTAATTCAACGGAAAACAGCATGCTGTCTTTTTACGACGGCTGAAGAAAAAAATTGCGTAAAAAGTGTGAGACCCAATATACATTCTTCCTCAATAAGACTTGATTTGATTATACGACGTAGTTTAACAGCGGACAGAGATATTACCAAAAGGGGGAGGGGGAAATGTTCCAAAAGACCGCGTAAAAGCCTTCTCAATCCATGGGGTAGCGTTTTCCGGGGGAGAGGGTTACTGCTGCCTAGAAATCCATGTGATTTCCTTTCTCTCATAACAACTTTGAATTTCATCATTCTTGCACTTTAGATGTATTGGGTTTGAAATCCATTTTTTGTGTAAAAGTCAAATTAATATCACCATGGATACCTTCGTTTGGAGTGATATGCTCGCTCACAAAAGTGGAATTCACTCTAAAAAAAGAGCAACTCAATCAGTATTTTGGAGTGGTTTCAACTCCGAAACAAAGTGATTCCATAATAAATCTCGTAGTAATAGTGGACCGCTCCTCTGTATTAGGAGAGTGGGGTGGCGTGCCTAACAGGGACCGGGAGGGGGAGGGCTACATAGATCCGCACGAGATTGACATCTTTACTAATTAATCCAATGTTTTGAATTCCATTAATGTTAAACCTCACATCGAGTTTGAAATTACCAACAAAACAAAAACAAAATCACAATTCAACCCTCAATTTGATGATCAGAAGCAAAAATCACAAGAAAGCTGATATTTCCCGTCAATCACACTCATAGGATATACTAATGCCACTCATGTCTGCACGCTTTGTAACCATTCACATAACCTTCAAATAGGGAAACGCTTTAATGAGACACACGTTAAGCTTAACACGTATGATGCCCTAGTTCGTGCATGTTTGTTTCTTTTGTAGGAAAATTGTAATATAAACCGGAATATTGCATGCGGACTGCGAGAAAGAGTGATTTTTTTTAAAGACGGCTAAAAATACACGATTGTTAAATGCATCGGGAAACAGCTGTACGTTGTAGTGAATTGTGTCATGACTCTTTTGCGAACAGAGCGCTTGGGACCGGTTAAGAAACATGATTTGATAATAAATTGACAATTATTTCTAAAAGTAGAGAAAAATCGAGCCAAGAGACGACCTTTCATGCGAAATTACGAAATTATTCAATTTCATGTCACTCAAGTTGAGTTTCTTTTATAGCCAACGGAAAAATAATATAAGTATATTTTCTTAACTCGAAAACATATAGGCCTACCTCAACGACAAATTCCATTCTATTGAATAGGGCATGTATATTTGATGAAATCGAACACATGATCTATAATATGGGCCTGCCTAATCAATTGCATGAATTGCAATTCTGTTGAATACGAAAATCACTATTCGTATTTAAAAAATGAAATATTATTCTCACTTGAATACGGAATGACTTTATATAGGCCTACTTTCGAAACTCGAAAAACACATTCCTATAAACAAATTATAATTCCATTTTCATTGATATTGCTTGAATTTTTTTAAAACTCACAAAACAAATTGCATTATACCTTAACAATTGAAAATCCCATGTTCTTGGTACGACATGTATATGTACGTCTATACATTTTCCAAACTTAAACATTTATATCACCACTACTGATAATAAAATCCATTTGATATGCCAATGCCATGAATACAGAGTGTTTTCGAAAGTCTTCAACATCAACATGGGCATATATATATAATGTAGCTCCGATTTTATTCAGAGATATGTACACGAAAACTATCAAAACTATATTTGGAACTCGCTGTTCAGCTAAAATCAAAGAATTTTATATCCGTCTTCACATAGATCTAGATTTGATTTGCTATACAAGACGAATCCACGAGATGATCTCAGTCCGATCAATTATCGACCTGCCGGGGAATCTTGCCGGTTGCCGCTCGGTGCGAGGGCCATCTCTTTTGAAGTATTGCTCACAATTGTCACAATCTATCACTGTTATCTTAAATAGAATGGCGATGATTTGAGATTTGTCGAGTGGTTTTTGTGGTGAGGAGAAATGTGTCTGTCCCCACTCTGCCAAACATAATTTATTTCGTATACCATCCCTGTAGATTCTATGCTATTAATGTTTTAGATAACAAGAAAATAATATGTTAGATATCCTGCATTTTTTGTTTTCCGGGAGGGGGGGGGGGGGGGCTACCCAGTGAGATTAGCAATGGTGTTTTCCTTCATGCTTTAATCGAATTTCCTAATACTGGCTGTTCATTCTGAATAATTGAATTATGTGAGCTAGTGACAACATACATAGGAATCTGCGTGTGGAATACCTGTGCAAAAGAAAATGTGGGTACCTTTTCTCGTATTATTACCATAGCCTACTACCAGACTAAGGTCGTGAAGGTATTCTGTTTGTTTTGGACATTCGTTACTGTGTTAGAGATCAAATGTGCTGTCCATTATTATTTATATCTTCTCATATAAATAAAGCCTTAACAATCTACCGAAAATTGCCTCTTTCGGTATACATTTTCTTCTAAACTACTATAATAAAACATGTACATGTATAACTATGTCAAATATGCAGAGCTCCGCACACGACATTAGTGCTCTATATTTGCAAAGCTCTCCTTCCTACTTACCTACTTATGTTTGTGTTATCCAGTTAAATATAGTTTTCAAACACGGGTCATGTAACTATTATCTGAATATCCAATCAATAGTTATGGCCTGTCTTTTCCAGTTGAGAAGAGTCAGCTGAACGAAATATCCAGATAACTTCGTAAACTTAAAATTGGTAAAAATATTTTCTTCATCAAATGTTTGACGGGATTTCAGGTACAACTTTTTTAAATATATCCAAGCGTAGCCATGAGCATGAATTCGTTTAAATCACAACCAGCGGCTAGGCGTCGCAATTCTAAAGTCGAATTACCGATAAACAGGCAAATTTCCACGTTGAAACGCGTCCAAGCTGTATCCAGACCTTAACCAATCCTGCAAAAGCACTCTCTCCACGTCGCTTCCACAACAGGTAGGCAGGTATATCATATAGGCGGGGTTGAAATTAGCAGAGTGCATCCGGGGCCCCCTAGCCACCAACGACGCTACCTGAGCACCTCGAAGTTTCCGCTTTTAACCTTTCTCCAGGAAGATACTTAACCCCAAGGTATGGGGTCGGTGAACTATAAACACACCAGGTATCACAAGAGCATGGGTGTTACCGCACCTGTATGTGATACACGAAGATGCGGTTGGTTGATGGTGATAAGTTATGTCAGTTATTGCACTTTCCGAAAGGCTGGTTGATTCTCAAGTTTTGGGATTAGTTGACTTTAACGACGGAATTTTGTAAGGGGATCTTCTGAATAAGTGTGACTACCTTGCAGAATCAAATTTCATATTGAATTATTAATATTTCCACCAAAACACGGCAAAACCTGATGAAAACATCAAGCTTCTACGCTAAGGTATCAATGGTTCAATCTCCACATATAGTTAGATGTAGTGACAGAAACGAAAACTAATGGAAAACTATTCCCGACGATACTGGCGGTGATTATGTTGTTGATCTATTTTTGAATGGAATGGATGTATCAAGCATTCTCAGAAGATGATCTCAAAGTTTTGTCTCCGTTGCTTCAAGTATGTCCACCATCCAATTAATGTACACTTCCCGCTTTGATCAATGCGTATGCAGATGTATGTAGATATCAGAAAACCAAGACAGCAACTGTTCGTCACCCGTGTTGTCTCTCGAAGATATCTCCTCAAAGTGATAAATATGCCCCCAAATTATTTTTCCATCGGGAATGTTATCCAATTTTATACAAGTTTTACTGTGTTGCCAAGTCCTCCGCCGTTGACATGTAACCGATACGTGCTGCTGCTGAGACGAGCACGCGTAGAAAGTGCGAGCTAGTCGGAAGAGCTTGTCAATCAAGCGACTGAACGCTGAGGATGAGAGCGGGAGAGTTCATGCAGGCGACATCAGATCGTGCAAAAAGTTTTGTGGCCGCGGCGTGCAGACGATGCGCGGATCACATGCGCAGTGAGCTCCGATTCGGAAAGCATTAACGCGACTGGTTGGATTCTGGTAGGACCAAGGTCATGATTGGAGATTGAACCAATGACTGAACTTGGTGATGCAAGGATGACCTCTTGGTAACAGAGCGTATGCAATCTTGGGAAGAATTCCTCCCAAATTATCGGCCTCTAATTGAATCATTTTCGAACCCCTTCACCTCTCCCTTCTCGCGTAGCCTACTGTCCCTTTCATGTCTAAGACCGTGACCCTTCTCCACTTTCTCTCGTCCTCGCATATATTCTGCAACCCTGATCTCTTTTCATTTTGTTTTCTTTCCCCCTCCCTTCTTCTACAACAAAGCCTAGCTGCTTTTCTCTCTCCCCCTCACCCCCCTCTCTCTCTCTCTCTCTTTCTCTCTCCCACACACTCATTTTATCTTTATTTCTTTATCTATCACATTCTCTCTCTCCCTCTCTATTTCTCTCTCTCTCTCTCTCTCTCTCTCTCTCTCTCTCTCTCTCTCTCTCTCTCTCCACACTCTCTTTCCCTCTCTCCCTCTCCCTGACTCTCCACCCCATCTCCTTCTTCTCACCCACTCTCTTTCTCACGGGACCCCTTTCTCTTTCCATCAATTTTCTTCTCATCCTACCCCATCCACCTGCCCAGTCTTGTTGCAGGCATGGCGTCGTTTACTAATTTTGTCCCCAAATCTTTATCCTAAACTCTGTGCTTGTCGGAACCTATTTGGAATATGAATTGATACACACTGATAAGATTGGGGGCTACAAATTGCCCATTATGTCCAATCAATTTCTGAAATTTTTCGCACCACGCTCACTCACCCTCAACTAATGTTACCCCCCAAGGTCCAATTATTTAATCGCTTCCTTTATCATGATACTGGTATAACCCCTTCCTTTTTCTGATATGTTGAAACAAATAATATGTCTGGAACGGAAATAACAAAAAAAATTGTTAATATCGTACTGCCTGATACTGACAAATATTGTTCCATAAAATACAACGTCATGAAAAATGTGCCTAATCGCACAATGAATATATAAAGTTGAAATAAGTTAATAATTCTTTAAAGAAAATAAACATTGATTTGTTTATATCTTCGTCAATGTAATATTAATTAAGGTATTTATGTTTGCGTACGTAATATTCAACATAAGAATTTGTTGTAATAAGATTTTACGTTATAATGTCAGATATTTTAGATGTATATTTATTAATTAGGGAAGGGGATTGACAAAATTTCGCTTAATTGATGAACACGGAGTAAACTATGGACCAAATTTTGTTAAATATTTCCTCTGACGAAACGTAAGTGATTAAATTCTGGGATTCCCAACCAAGGGATATGCATTTTATCTTTACATCTTCAACTGATACTTAAAAAACGTTTCCTTTTTAGTTTCCGATTGATTCAGATCAAATTTAGCCACCTGCATTTCCATTAAAATATGTGCAGTTAATTGATTTGCTTCTGTACAAATTGTCCTTGGTTGTTCTTTGTCGGCAACTACATCATAATCATGAATGGTACTCGATATAAACTAGATTGCGAGGGGATGTTTGGGTTTACCACTGTGCCAACTTGAGCAAGGCCCTCAGCACTAGAATCGGGACACTGGCATCAGATAAAAAATTATGACTACTGTTACCTTTTCAAACATGAAAATATTACGAGCCATAAAGTTTTTTCCGAATTCTAATATCGCACTGCCATCAGCAAAACGTCTTCCGGTTCAATTATCACACTGTACTTTTAATCTAATTTCAAAATGTATAATCAGATGTGGCACGGAATAATAAGAAAATGTTCATAACTTCAAAAGAAATAATTGAATATTGGTCAAAGGTTACCTTTTTACTTCCGGATTCGAGTATAAAGCTGTCTTTGCGTTTCAATGTGTGATATTTCCAATAAATGGTGGGAAAAGCTCAAATTTCCCTCAATCATGCGAGGCACAAAGTGCATGCTAAACCATGGGCGTATAAGGCGACGGAAGAATAAGAAAATTGTCGTATTTTATCAAATAAAATAATCGGAATATTAATCATAGGTCACGTATTAACTTCCGGGTGCTGTCTGCCAGATTTCAGTATGCGATACTTTCCAATAAATGTCAGGACAAGCTGACAGTTCTCTCAGTCATTAGCAAAAGCAATACCGGGCAATTTAAGAACAAGTAAACGGTTGTAGTTTGAAAGAAATAATGGCAATGTTAATCGAATGTTACATTATAAGTTCCTGGCCCGAATATTAGTGGATTCAACTGCGAGTCACAATGTATAATAATCCTCACAAAATGTTTAGAATGGCTCCAATGTTATTCGATCCTGAGAGACACAGAGGGTTTTCCCAACCAAAGCCGAGCGATTATTAATTGTTAATGACCGAGGTTCATCAAGAATATACGAGATATAGGAGAATAGAGTCTGGGTTGTTTGACGGTCTCACTTCAATGAGCGTCGAAAAGTAGAATGCGTCGCGGTTTCTTGATGAAAAATGTGCGCTCGTGATCCAAGAGAAAGAGGTTTTAATTCAGGCAGATCTTTTTCATCGCGAGAATAATGATGAATCGTATTCTGCGGTGAATACTTTAATGGATGTATATACCATTGTACAAGTGACCCGAGAGTTGGGATTCAGAAGAAAAGAGAGAAGAGAGAGAAAGGGAGAGAAAGAAAGAGGTTGTGTGAAATGGTGTCGTCCTTTAACCCCGTTTTGTATCGTTGGAACCTTGTGAAGTTGCTTGCTTTAATGACAAGATTATTATGCTCATTATCCACACTTTGTATCTAATAATATGATGATTACCGTAAGGATTTATAAGATTTCTGTGATTGTCATTATGAAAAGTGCTTAGAAACGTCACGAGTATAAATTGTGATTTACCGATTTGCCAATTTACTGATGACAGAAGGGTTTAAAGGTCTCGCTTGGAAATAGAGAAGGAACACAACGGAAACTCACTCAACTTGTTGAAAATCGTGAAAATTGCAAATGTCATGCTTATAGCACAGTGTCATTTAGTATTTCAAGCAGATGTATATTTATACCACTCATCCTGGTCACTGAGAAATGGAGTTCATTATAGAATATAATATATGGTGCCAAAACTATTACGGTATACCAATATCATCATCATATTTTTATTGTACATCGTGACCCTGCAAAATATAACATCATGAGCAGTTGAGGACCTAGTATTACACAATATTTGAGCATAAGTTCATTTGGAGTTTATGATGAAGTTTTATATCAGTTTATGTGTTAATTTGAAAAGTACGACGATATGGTTACATTATGATGAAGGTGATGCTGATGGTGACGATTATGATGCTCGTTGTGGTGGTGGTGGTGGTGGTGGTGGTGGTGGGGTGGTGGTGGTGGTGGTGGTGGTGGTTTTGGTGGTGGTGATAACGATGTGTATGATGGTGTTGACGATGAAAGATGATGAAGGATGGCGACAGTGCTACCAAAATGACAATCATTCGTTTCATGTACCACCCATTCCGACTCAATTGTCACTATGTAAACAATGTTCCTTTGAAAAAAGAACGAGCAAACAGAGAAGCGACCTAAATTATCTCCCGGCATTAACATTGATTAAGATCCTATTGTCTGTACAAAAAGCCAGACATATCGTTGAAATTTATAACAAACTCTTATCAGGCAAAGCAGGTGTCCCCTTTCCATGTACCACGATCATTACAAACCGCAAATATCATGTTTACCTGCGAATATTTCTGTTAAATTATCCGCATCTTTGTATTGATTTCCATCCATTGTGAGCACTAGAACCGGGGGTAGTAATTATTTCCACCCGATTGCATTTGCACTTGTTTTCTGATCTCATTTGGTATAATATTTCAAAACATGGTCTTTGAAATTTATCCAGGCGAAAATGTTCATTGTTCCGGTGTCTCCCTCGCTCTGTAGACTCTCAACCGTGCCCGCAGTTAAAGCCGAGAAATCATGTTGGTAAACTCCCTTTGACTATTTGTCGGATTTCTGCTATTTTTAGTTGATATATAGCAGGATAGGCCTACTATGAATTTCTCGTTGAAATATTGAAAGAAAATGAGAGTGTAACAATTAAATATTTTGGCAAAGATGACATTACACTGCATAACATTGGTGTAAAACACATGATAATGATGTGCACGCTTTATTATGAACCCCTATGCGATTGCATTGCGGTGAGTTTGGAAGAAGAATATGATTGAGGGACAGTATCGATTTGGAGTTGCTTTGAGATCAATTTTACAATTAAATTAATCGCAAATCATGGATGTAACATCAACATAGCTTACACAAATTATCTGTTGATACAAGTAGACCAATGTGGAGCCAAAGTCAGCATGTTTAATTTTAATATTCTTTTGCTTTCATGACTTAATATTATCTTTAAGACTGTTTTGTTACCCTCGAAGAGAGGAATAACACAACCATATTGTTTTTTAAACTTTGCCTGTAGTATTTGAAACTTTATTCCATTTACACTTCGTATTTATCAAATTACTTATGACGGAATTTTGCAACTTCAGGTTCAAGGTCTACATCGAAACACTCTTTAAAAAAAAAAAACACAGGGTCACTATATGGTACGTTCTACGTATTAAGATGCATTATTTCAAAATAAAATAAACATATAACAGTAGGCTCATTGTTTTAAATTGATACTCTTATGAAGAAAAAAAAAGTTAGCCGTCAACATACGGCATGAACTAACTTTCTAAAAATATGACACATCATAAACAAATCCTGTAAAGATATGATATGCAAAGTCAACGAGGGGGGTTTCGCCCCCCCCCCCCTCCACCAGTCCAAACAGCCCTTATTCCAAAGAATATGAGCCAATTCGCCTTACAAATCGTCGAGCGACAAACTTGGCAACTTTTTTTTTTTAACCCTTTAAACAGAAATCAGGAGTTTCCACCTCCACCCCTCCATGCATTCTCGCATAAATAAAGGCTTTTCAACATATCATGAAGGTGTTACTCCGTATAACCAGCTCGACGGGTGCAAAAGACTGTCTTCACAACTCATCAGCCAAACAAAACACCCAAGTTCAGCACCTAAAAAGCACTTTCCCACCTCCCTTAAATTCCTGCAATTCCGCAACTAATGACATATCGGCTGCATCTATTATTCCCGCTTTGCGCCATAATTATGAAATTTGTCAGCTGTGATTATCAATAAAGTTATGATAGGGGAAAAGAATACCCCGTGGTGCCGCATAAATCTTTTGTTAGCCTAAAAGTATTGATTTTCAAACACCTATCTGTGCACCAATTAAGGGTGAAGAGTTCACTTCGTCTTTGTATATTAATAAACTGCCAATATATATATATATATATATATTCGCAATAGGCGGAGAGATCTCGTACTTGCTTGAATACCTTTTAACGCGTGTCATAAAAGACCCTAAATTCCCCATTTCTTTATTTTCAAACTACAGAAATAATAATTGTGCTACAGCACAAAAATAATGCGCTGCATAGTATAGAGTGAGAATTGAATACTACCATAACATGATAATGATAATGATATGTAATATTTCTATTGCGCCTTTATGTAGGCCTAGTCTGTAATGATGAGAGGAACCGGTACGAAAAAAAAAATCTGCTCTGTAATTTTATTAAGTTGGTGTAATATCCCCATGCTGTCTTATAGTCTTTTAAATGTTGAGGTTTACACGAAAGTAATGACATTCTGTATTCTCTCCTATACTTTGTAAACATTATCAGTGAGTAGATGATAATAATCGGACACACCCTGTATACTTCTATCTATATTAAGAAAATTTCAAAATTAGCGCACAATTTAGCACAAATAAGAGAGTTTTCGTGCACTTTGTAGTTTCATCTTTACTCTTATCAATTCAAAAAAAGATAATCTAGTAGAAGCTGTAAGAACGTCCTTGTCATCTATAACACTTACTTAGCTGCTCTAACATACTTCTCGACTTGGAGAGAGAAAAGGTTTCTCGACTCGTTGCCATAGCAACACCCACTGATATTCATCAAGCAGGAGAGATGTAAACACTGGGTCGAATGTTTCAATAAATATCAATCAGCGACCTGTTATTACGAAAATGCCTCAACGGCTTCCGTATCTGATCTTTTTTTTTTGTTATACCTGTTGCATTCTCCGCCGACACAATTATGACAATAGAACATCAATTGGAGAAACGACCAAAACATGTTTTCCTCAATTTCAATCCCTGATTTAAAAAAAAAATGACTCCATAAAATGTGGATATATTTACGATTTCGTGACTAAAAGAAGGGGAAGATGATCAGATGATAAAAATAGAAATATAAAGAAAGAAACTTGAAAATACGAAAAAGGAAGGATATAGTAGCAGGAGAGGAGGAAAAATGAAGAAAAGAGGAGAAATTGTAAAGATAAAAATTCATGCACAAGAATATGAAGACCACCAAAAAAATCACAACAACAACAAGAGAGATCATCTGATGACAAACATACCATTATAATTGCACAATATTATTTTGCTATTGAATTGAGCGGCAATATTGCTACTTTTATTCTGTTGATTTTGTTCATCGGATTGACCATGTTCTCGAAGAGAATACGTATCCTATTCTGGTTGGTAGTGCGGCTTCATTTCACTTTAATAAAACAAAAATACATTCTTCAAAAATCATACCTTTCAATCCTCACTCTCTTTTACAATCATTGGCTTTCATCATGCTCTTAGCGGCTCGCTTTCATTCCAACTAAGTTTATGTTTCATGTATACCTGAAACATCGCCCTTGTATCCAGTTACATTTCCTGTTTTGTTCCATTTCTTTTCTTTTCTCCTTACGACTCACGTCCTCGTAACCATGGTTACCCGTCAATGGCGGCCATATAATGTCGTCTGCTCTATACATCACACATCGAATAGTCAAGCATTACATTCCAAGGCAATTGCTCTAACAAATCACGCTAACCAATCACGCTATGTCATTCTCAATATGGTTTGATGAAAACCGAACTCAAGTTTTGATTGAGATGGGAAGTTCTAGTGATGCGCTCCATATTAACAGGTAAACCTATATTGGTATCATCTGGTCATAATAAGGTCTTCATTTATATATTGCCATGCTTGCGTGGAACATGAGCATGTTACGTGATTATGTGTCGTAAAATAATCGAACATGTACAGGTTTTCAAATGTTAATCATAAAGTAAGTCAGAATAGTTAACCTAGTTTGCTCTGAATTATCAGTTTCCCCTGGCCACATGGCTCGTTATTTACATCTCGATGCATACAATGCATGATCCACAAGAGCAGTTTAAAAAAAGCCTAAATGAAAATTTAACTGGAATTAAAGTATAAATCGCAATACATTCCCGTAAGCATTTCCCAAATGTCATGACCATTCCATTTTTATTTATGTAAAGCTTCCAAAAAAAAAGGCAATAACGTATTCAAAAGATTGTGACAAATAGAACTAAGACATTGCTGATGTTGTTTTTGCTGTTTATAAAAACATCATCATTTACATATTACACTCTTGAATGTAACATTTTCATACACCAGAGGTAGATTCAGCTGTACAAGGGACAATGCCCCCTACCTCCCCCCCCCTCCCCCCCCCCCCCCCACTATGAAATACTTTAGCCTGTTTTATACGCATTTGTGGCGGCGTGCTTTTTTTTCTCGAAGATATTACCCCGATATTCCCTGCCCATCCCCTTTAATCAACGAACTCAGGATCTGTCAATGTTTTACAAGGCACAATCCATTTGATATGTATACCCAAGTGTTATTATTCGTAATCTAGACTATCAATGCATTCGTGATAAAGTAGAAATAAAAAGAAGATTTCAAATGGTTTGAGTAAACATGCACTATTTTAATCAGGAAAATTGTTGCGTCATGACCGTGTTTTTGCCATCTCACGATCTGTGGTCTCAAATCACTTGTAAAAACTCGCATCTCCGATCGCACAAGTGCAAGCAATACTGTGTCCAGAAGTCGAGGTGTGCAAAGCTGTGGTCAATTACATCTTTCGTGACGTCCTTAGGAAAAGTTTGCCTGACTAGATATTCGTTTTAATTGGCAGAGTCCGTTGCGCAATGCTTGAAAACACGAAAGATGCGCTGAGATATCTGTCATCGGGTGAACCGCGACTATATCGGCCACATCACTAAAAAGTAACTCAAAATTCGATTGCAAAATAACCGATTCTAATGATTATGCACAAACACGAAAGATGAGCTGAGATCTGACTTGTTCAGTCTGTCGCCGACTTCAAACCGAACGATTTTCACAAACAAGACATTCGCCTTATAGTTATGTCGTGGGATGTAATATTAACATGATTAATACCTCCGTCACACCGACAAACAGACGCAAAATTGGCTTCAAAATGACCGAATCTTGACTATTCGGTGGTAATGTAACATTGAATTCGGTCTGTTGTCGTTCTGGTGTTGGTCCTAGACCTCACCATAGCTGTCACCTCGCGGTTGCAGACGACATAGTGAAGTTGTTAGGTAGATATTGGAGCTTCCGTGAATTGGCAGGAAATAGTATTTTCCCGGTGAAATAACAAAGCTTCCTGCAAATAACCTGTTATTTGCTCAATTTCGCTGCTTTGGTTTATGGTTTGACCTTTGTTTTTGTTTTGCAATAACTTCTTCTCTTATAAATGAACATCTGCTTTCTCATAATCATGATGATGATTTTGTTTTCTTCTTCAAAGTTTAATTAAGATGTTCCACCTGTATCATATTTCTGTCATTCCATTCGTTTCTTTCATTCAACTGTCATTATGTCAACGCTTTTGCTACTGATTTCAATGCAACTGTTAATCCTACAGCTAATACAATTACGGAATTCTTAACAACACTTTTCTATTTCTCAAAATATATACTATATATCAATAGAACGATTATATTTACCCGGCATTCTTAATGTATGGTCACACTGGTGAAATACTTTTATAATACAACAACATTTTGTTAGACTACAGTTAAATAATTATCTTAATAACTCCGAGCAGAACGAATCCTCTCTTTCTCTTTCTCTATCTCTCTCTCGCTCTCTCTCTCTCTCTCTCTCTCTCTCCCTATATGTATATAATTATATATACCCATATATATATATATATATATATCTCCATCCCCTCTTTCTTTATCTCTCTTTCTCTCTTCCCCTCCTCGTAATATTCTTCATCCGTATCTTTCTCTCTCTCCCTATCTTATATCTATATATCTATCATATCTGTATCTCTATGTTCATCGCTATCTCTGTCTCCCTGTCTTTCTGTATGTCTGTATGTCCTTCTCTGTATGTGTCTGTCTGTCTGTCCCCTGTAGTTCTCTCTCTATTATCTTGGTAGTACTATTAAATTCACATTATATTTCATATAGAACTGTCATATACCTAACTGAAATACTTCGTTTCCATCATTCCACAAACCGCAATGACGACAATCCAAACTGACGAACAGACGTCCATAATTAAGTTTCTTATTTTTTACGAAAAGAGGAAAAATACTGACATGTTAAACCCATCGAACACCTTGATCCACCACAAAGGATTGCCCGAACGACTATAGATGATGTCATCGGAAAACAGGAATCCAAAAACAAGTGTTTGACGTCATCCGAATGTATATGTCATATTCGTCTGTCCTCGATGATGACTTTTCGTTGTCTTTGTTTCAAAAATAGCACAGACCGGCTTCGAAGGGTCAGCAAAATGAACCGACTTTCGAAAAAAGGTGACTTCGACGCTTTTGGTCTTGGTATACTGGACAATGAAACTTCAAAATATTCCGTTTTTCAAAGACGTTGTTTTGAAATGAACATATGTCTATTCAATGTTCAATTTTCTTTTCTTCACTTCACCATTTTCGTGTAACAGAACGAAAATCCAATTCCCGATCCGATCAGTTTATCAAGCTTAAAGGTAAAGACCAGTATTGGCAACGCCCCAATTTCAAAAAATGAAATGGAAGCTCTCATTACCAATCATGTGAAAGAATATGTTTTGACTAATACATGATGATAAAAAATTTGCCGGGAAACCGCCTACTAATTCATATATTTGGTAAATTTATTTCTCTCATGGTCTGGTGAGAGAGATAGGGTAGTCCCATATACATCTTTCTGTGTATAGTGCTTGTAACTTTACGAAGAATGAGCCAAATTTCTTATCATTTTGATGATTCCAGAACCTTGCAGATGCTAGATGCTAGATGATCGACCTTTTCTGATCGATTCCACAACGTTTCTTTCACAATGCAATCGCATGACCATTACTGGTCTTTACCTTTAACGCGTAATTTTAATGGTTATATGGACTCAAGATTAAGGACAATAATTTCTAGGGAATTATTCTGGTTAAACCCAACATTTTCCGAGCTTATGTGCTCATCTCTTTGAAAACAGTTTGTATTAAAGAAAGATTATGCCATATGCTAATACGTTTTTTTAAATCAAAGGAGAGCCTTGTTTATATGTAGAAAAGAATCAATCTTATACTAAAACTGTTCCATATGGGTTGATTTATATATCATGCTATTTTCTAGAAACTCATCTTAAACATTTTTATATGTGAAACAGATTAGGATATGTGATCATAAATCATGCGAAAATAGTAAGATTAGCTCAAGACAGACGATGAACTGTTCATGTTCCAGGCGCTTGTCTTGGAGTAAGGTTGCGTTGTTTTCCCGAAATCCCGAGATGGATTTTGTAATCCGGGAGAGCGAACCACTCCTTCAAGTTCAAGTTCAAGTTCAAGGTTTATTCATCTTTCTTTCATAAGACACATTTCAAATATGACATGAATATAACAATTTAACCGAATATGGCGTTACAATAGAAAGATGAGGTGACCTTGGTTGAAAGAAAGGCTTGTGGATTTAAGGTCCCTCATGAGCAGCTTATGAGTATGTCCTGAAAGAACAAACTCGTTGGATAAGAATAATGCATACATTGCCAAAAAGGAGTGCATCTATTGACAAAATTTTCTCTGTAGAATAAAGATGATGAAGGTATGCATGACTTCTTCATAGCAGAACATTGTTAAGTTGTTCGATGTGTGATGAAGGATTATCCTAATCCCAAAACTCTCTTCCTGTTATTTTGTTAGAAATAATATTTTTTTTCTCGTTTGACACTATGGACACGGCCCATAATTATGGTTTATACTTTCATCGTGCAGTTGGGTTTTACTTTTAGATCAGATTATGTTACCTGCTCACAAAATGTCTTCGTTTAAGTTTGTTTGAAATCGAAAGGGCATATTGGATGGCAAAGAAAACGAATGGAGGGTAAGCTTAACATAAAGCATTTTGATGGGGTATAGCTTAACAGCAATCTGATTAATCAAAACCCTCAAAGGCGGTGCCAGTCTAAGAAAAAAAGAAACCCTTCCCCCTCTTAATTCAAATTTTTTTTTGCAGAGAAATATACTGGTGAGCAAAACAAACAAACAAACGAACATATAAACAACAGAACTAAAAGAACTAAAGCAAAGGGGGAATAAAGAAAAGAAACCCACAAGCGTGCACACCACACACCCTTAAGTTCAGCCAATCTTTTCATATTCCTGGGGTTTCCCCTGTTTGGTTTACGCTCCTGATAATATGCCACTCTTGATAAAAGCAAATTTATTAGAAGAATCAACAAAGAATATTGATGCCTTTCTCGCATCCCAATGATTGACGGATTGCAATAAAATAAAATGCGGCTTAAACTAGCGGGAATTCGCATCGCTGCCATTTTAATTCTTGAACTGTAACAAAGGAACTTGAACTTGATCAACAGGACAAGCGAAATGCCACTCAGGATAGGGCAAATAGACGAACTGTCTACAATTCATTTCATACCACTCTAATTAAAAATGACATCTTTGCCGTTTTGATGAAGGGGACGTTTTCATCAAAGCCCGGATAAAATTGAGAATGGAATAATTGCCTTCCGACAGAGTGTCACTGAACCCAAAGGAGAATGCTTGGGTATTAATTGGAGTTCATAGAGGCTGGGAGCAACCACACCGGAATTATAATGCCTTATTGGATAAATCCACAGACTGTTCTTTTCTCTATAGTTATTTTCTTCCTCATTTTATTTTTTTCTTCAGTTAAATTAGTTATAAAGATATGTTAGCACCACATTTTTATGTTGACAATAGTTGGAGAAAAATGCGCCATCTTTTATTCGTCAATAATGAATTCCTCATTAAAAAAAACCATCTTTGTTAAAGAAGAGCAAATTAATCTGTCTTCATCTTTTGGGTTATTAATTTAAAGGAGCGGGGCCATAAAGAAAAAGACACCCTGTAGTATTCTCATTCAAATAAAGTACTGTATAATGCACCTTGCATTATACTTAGACTAAAACTAAAAGGCCTTCTTGTCTCGAATTTGGCGTTTGGTCTATTTCACTCTCATCGTGTTTTTAAATAGGCAATTATTTCTTCAACGATACCATAGCGACGAATTCCCTTTTCATCTCCCTATACGTTGATGAGTCTACCTTTGACGTTGACCGATAATTTCATTCCATAATCTAATTTCATCGTTCCGTCTCGACCACTGTTGCAACCTTCCTCACCTCACGTAACCTTATACCCTTATATCCCTCTATCCCAATTGACAACCGTCATTACATCTGTCATTACACTATCCAGATCCTGAAACAGTTATCAAATTATCATCAGAGCAAAGAGAATATATTATTCGTTTAATCATCAGGATGAAAGTGTACAGTACATGTACGTTATTCCTGAAAGTAACAATTATGTTCAAGGAAGGATAGAATTTCAAATTATATTTCATGTATGATATTAAGTCGGACACTGCAATTACTTGGGAAACCAGTGGAAAACCGTTGGCCAGAGACGAAACAGGATTTGTTATTGATTAATTTGGTTTCGTTTGTTGAGATCTGGTTATCACGCAACCTATTTATTTATTTCGTTTATCTGGAATCTTGTAAATGAAGAGAGTTAAGTTGTTGTTTCCCCTTGACATACCTGTTATTTATATTCTCTTAACTTTTCAGTCTTATCCTTTCTCTATTTATCCACAACCTGTCTCAGCATGCTCCAGATACTTGTCCATTTTATTTTTTGTTTTTGTGGGAGGGGAGGGGGGGGGGGGGGGCGTTTTTTGGTTACTATTTTTCTCCTCCATAACCTCCTTTTGATGTTAGTCTTTCTCCTTCTCTCCTCGATCTATATCACTCCACTTTGTAACTCTCTATATCTAGATTTTGGTATATACTTAAAAGTTCCTACAAAAACCAGCAAATACAATAAAATAAATTTTTCTCCTCCATAACCTCCTTTTGATGTTAGTCTTTCCCCTTCTCTCCTCGATCTCTATCACTCCACTTTGTAACTCTCTATATCTAGATTTTGGTATATACTTAAAAGTTCCTACAAAAAACAGCAAATACAATAAAATAAATTTTTCTCCTCCATAACCTCCTTTTGATGTTAGTCTTTCCCCTTCTCTCCTCGATCTCTATCACTCCACTTTGTAACTCTCTATATCTAGATTGTGGTATATACTTAAAAGTTCCTACAAAAACCAGCAAATACAATAAAATAAAAACATAACGAGTTTGGCAAATTAAGGCGTAATGAAAAATGTAAGAGAGGTGTTTTTCAGATTAATCGAATCAATTTTATTTAATAGAAAGAAGAATTCAAATTCATTAAATCGATGGGAGTTCTAAGGTTTGAGTTTGTCTCAAAAAATGAAACCGGTTTTCAAAAAGTGTAATTATTTGAAAACCAAAGTCACGGGAGGTCAAATTTCAGATACCGAGTATCTTTAAAAACAAAATTAATCTGTCTTTTGAGCTATGCACCTGAGCGTGTTTTTGAGAGAACGGAATTCGAAGTCTGACAATTGTCAAATTCATTCCATATTCAAATTATTGGAAATTACAGACGTTTCCTCTTCATTTGCACTGATGACATAGCAACGAAACGAGTACGGTATGCGGCTTTTTATCTCCATATTTTGCAGGTAATAACGTTATTATATTTCTATTCTTAGCCTGCCACTTATTGGATTGTCTCGGAACATTTTCACCGCGTGCCACTGCCAATTTTTAAATGAAAACTTTTGTTGATGGACGGGATCTCTTCTTTGTGTGTAAGTAGTCAAAAGATCCCAATACAGTTTAAAGATAATTAAATGTAATTTGGTGAGGGTAAGAGACACCTGCACTGTAATAGAAATTTTATTTTAAGTTCGCACATATTCGAATTAGTGCATAATATGATTATATTATGACGTCAAAATTCAAAATTTGAGTACGATTGTATAAGCAAAGGAGGGGGGAGGGTACGGTGAGCTCACTGAGCTGTAATGTAAGCATGAAGGATTAACGTTTGTTTTCTTCTGCAATCATCACCACCTGAGAGCTTTATTTATTCAAATACACATTAATATCAATAGGCCATTGGACAGTAGGCCTACATGTATTTGTGGCTTGACCATGTTAACAGAATATGTGTGTCCGTCAATGCAATTTCCTAAGTTTTAGCGAACGTTGAAAAAGGAGTTGACACCAGTCCCATAAAATCACCAAAGAAATTACAAGTGTCATTGATAAAGAAACATTCTGAATAACATAAATGTTTCATCCTAAGCATTTGTGGAAATAATTCAATAATTGAGATATCATCGTTTAATTGAAAGCCAAGGCGTTTCCCAAGTGAACTTTGATTCAGTATTGCATATGTCATCACATGTTAACTCTAATTTTGTAGGGGAAAAAAAGGTTTACTCGGTCCAAGATAAGAAGGCATCGAAAACTTCGGGCAGATGTTTTTAACTGTTAATCATGGTTTTATATTGACCCGATGTGGTTCCGTTTGAATTGATTCATTGTTTTCTATATCATACTTTCAAATGTTAATTTTCATGCGCATGAATGTGAAATTTATATAATTTTACTAATGCAGTACGTAATGCAGTACGTAAATAGAAAATGGAGGATATTTGATTACAAGCTAAATGCATAATAAACATGAATTATATAAAGGGGGTCTTTAGCTTAAGCATGAAGCTTGATGTGTTTGCAGCCATCTATTATATTATTATCATCATCATCATCATCATCATCATCATCATAATCATCATTTAATGTGAAACTCTACCAGCAATGAAAACATCTTGATGCAATACGTAGGCACATTTAATTACGACAGCGCATCACAGCGCTTCATGCACTCTTTAAAAAAGATGGGTAAACACATTGCTTATAAAGGGCACGTGCATTTTGATGAGTAAATTATGACCCGACGTGGCGTAAAATTTTACACAAATTTGGGCAATTTTACTCATTCTGGGGTACATTTTACACAACATTTGGTAAAATGATACCTTACAGTTTATCAGTTCTAGCAATCCACGAATTTAACCTCAGCATAATAAAGCTAAGCTATGATTGAATGTAGCCATGGAATGAAACCTGCACCTCATCGTGGGGAAATTGA
The DNA here is from genome assembly GCA_035222895.1 of Strongylocentrotus droebachiensis. Classification (NCBI taxonomy): domain Eukaryota; kingdom Metazoa; phylum Echinodermata; class Echinoidea; order Camarodonta; family Strongylocentrotidae; genus Strongylocentrotus; species Strongylocentrotus droebachiensis. The sequence goes on along the minus strand of JAVYIG010002845.1, from coordinate 139,662 downwards.
TACATATTTCATAAATTCCCCTGCGAGCTGGAGCAGAATCAACAATGGTGTAAATTGGAAACATGTTTTGAAAAAAGGATACGGATCTACACCTTACCTTTTTCATGTTATCACATGGTTTTATCGAAAGAAGGGCAGAGAGAGAGAGAGAGAGAGCGTTTGGAAAAGATAGACAGAAAGAGAAATGATAAAGAAAAAGGGGAGATCAGACAGATTTAAAGAGAGAGAGAGAGAGAGAGAGAGAGAGAGACATAGAGAGAAAGAGAGAGCGAGCAAGATAAAGAGATGAAAGACAGAAATTATGAAAATGAGGGGAGAGGGGGAATAAGACGAAATAAGAAGAGAGAAAATAAGAGAAAAGAGAGGAGAGAGAAAGAGAGGTGAATAAAAAAGAGGGGAACAAGGGGAGAAAAGGTGTTGGTAAAGGGAAATAGAGAGGGGGAGGTGAGAGAGAAGGAAAACAAACGTTGTGGAAAGAGAATTTAAAGGTGGATGGAGGGGTAAGGAGAGAGTAAGAAATAGGAAGGAGGGAAACGAAAACATACAGCTACAGAAACAGAGAAGGAAAATAGAGATGAGATTGAAATGGGGAATCAAGTATCATCATACAAATTCTAAAGAAATCATGGGATTAATCATAATTGCATTGTATACAAAATGCTTTCAGCAGTAAGTTAGGCAATGATGTTTATCTCTGAAGTTGGGCTTGGCAAAAAAATAAAGAAATACAAAGAATGGCCAGGGGTAGAGGAAATAAATTAAATGTAAGAAAGAGAAACATACGGGTATTATTGGATGAGAAAGAGAAAAGGAATGCCATTTTGGGAGCAGGTTTCGGGGTTGGATTGGTCGTTCAGAAATTGAATTATGCTTTACATACCGAACTTACTTTATCTAGGATTGAAATATGTTTTGTTTGATGATTCTTCGATAGAACAATGATCGGTATTGTAACTTGCTAGATTTTAAAACCAAGATTCATAGAAATAAACAGTTCATACGGATGGATGAGGAAAGGATACAATGTAAACTGGTAAATGTTGCAAAAGAACGTATGCGTTAGTAAACAATTTGTATCCACTTTAGCATGTTTAGTTAACTCAAAATATTTACTGCCAAAACAACAAAATCATAAGCAATTAATTCAGCTAAAATTATTCCTACTACTTCTACTACTACTGTTATTATTACTACTACTGATACTACTACTACTACTACTACTACTACTACTACTACTACTACTACTACTACTACTACTACTACTACTACTACTACTACTACCATAAATTATACTACTTCTGTTACTACTTCATTTTAATTCTCCTTCTCCTCCTGCTACTACCGCTGCTACTAAATCTCCTATTCAATTAAGTTACTTTTATTTTAGGATATAATAAATGGGGAATGTCCTTTACTTTTCCGTTAAATGACTGTCTTGAGTTTTGAAATCTACCCCCAAAATGACATTTTCATCTCAAGTTCACTCTTTAAAATCTGAGAAAGGTAGGGTTCGGGCTATCAACACTTTAATAGCAGGCGACCGAGCACCCCTGTTTGCTCTAATCTCATTTCCGACTGCGGTGTTCCAATATTTCCTACCAGTATTAGTTTGCATATTACACCTGTTTCATACCTATTTCGTTTCACATCATCATGTCGTGGCCACTATATATTATGCACTATTTTTAATAGAAGAGGGGGTTGCGAGGGTATGTTTTATATGAATAATGGGCATATTGTTGTTCAATTGTTATATCCTTCATCAAGACTGAAAGAATGGAACGAATAAGATGCAGAAGTCCTAAAATAGACGAGACGTCTGACTTGAGTAATTTTTATAGTTTTATTCCATTTTCATGCGACAGTTATTACCTATTTTAACGTAATAAACGCTCATATAGATTGAATTAACCTTTAAAATTGTTTCCCATGTACATCTTCGAATTCCATACGTATATGTATGACAACAGATCTAATCAAACTGTAATAACCTGACATAGTGACATTGATAACAGAAGATAGTAAAGTACATTGAATACGGTCGCAAGGACTTTCGAAAAATCAATCAAAGGCGGATTTCAGTACCCTACTGTATTGTATTTAGAATTATGTTCAGATTATGTAACACGTCATTGTCATGTCCGCCCATTAACAAAACAATAAGGCTGTTGATGCTGCATTGGGTTGATTTTTCGAAAGTCTTTCCGATCGCGTTAATACGATATCTCTTATCTCTATGTTATGTCTACTAACATTATATCATTCCCTGTGAATTATCTGCTCAGAGTCAAAAGGGTGTTAACTAATAACGACTTTCTGCCTCTCAACAGACGTAAGAATGACTACGGTTTAACAGTTTGCAGTCACAGAGAGAGAGAGAGAGAGAGAGAGAGAGAGAAATAGAAGGATTGAGGTAGACAGAAAGAAATGAGGAGAGAGAAAGAGAAAATAAAAAAGATAGAGAACGAGAGAGAGAGAGAAAGAGAGAGAGAGAGAGAGAGAGAGGGAGATAATTAGAGAGACAGAGAAGACAGAGAGAGAGAGAGAGAGAGAAAGAGAGAGAGGGGGAAAGAGAGACAGAGAGACAGAGAGAGACAGAGCGAGATGGAGAGAGAGAGAGAGAGAGAGGGAGACGGAAATAAAGAGAGAGAAAAAAAAAGGGAGGGGGGGGGGGGGGTGACAGTACCAAAAATGCTCCCCATAGATGTGGAGGTGGGTTTATATCAATATTAATATAAGACCACATGTGAGCTACAAGCAAACTCAAGTCATAATCACTGTTTCCGGTCGAGACCTCTAGATAATATGGAAATTCCAAAGCTATGTGTTTAAAATTTTGAGGGAGAAATGCTTTTTTTTCTTTCTAAAGCTCAGACTAAAAGATTTGTAGGGATATAAAGTCAGTCAGCCGATACTTCGTATTCAGCAACTTTTATATTTGCTCTGCTCATATAGCACTACCAAAACGAAAAAGCAGTATGAGTCGCAAGATTTCTTTTCCGAACAAATCTCAATTCTACTTGACGGGGGGCCTTGAAGCATTTATCATCCAGTATTTACGAAATATTTCATAACTTATTTTTCCCATTCCCTAGCGATAAGACGATATAACAATTACATAAAGGGACAGGTTTATATCATATTAACAAAATGTGTTATTTTACACAAAATGTTATGTGCATCGGACAACCACTTTTAGATTACCATTATGAATATAAATCATTCAATCAATTAATTAATTTAATAATAATAATGCATCTTGATTAAGCATATTTTCGCAAAGTACGATACGAACAATACGTCAAATACTATAATACACTCACCGCCATACAGGAATTTTACAGTAGATATATTTCTGCCTATCACTTTCACACGTCGAACTATCTTAACGTTCAGTAGACAAGATTAGTGACAATGTTATTCGATCCCAAAGTTAGATTGGCTATTTTTGGCAGAACCGAACGGAATAAGATTTTGAAAGTCGGAAATTCGATTCAAAATGTTTTGATTCAATCGAGACCGTGAAATATGAAGATTGTTCCGAAATAAAGGTCTTTTAGGGTTTTTTTTTAACAAGAGGAAATCTTTTCATAGGACAGCTAGAGACGAAGGCTATTCCCACGAGATTGTGGTATCGATACAGGGAAGCGGTTATCTCGACTTGTACAAGTCAATTATATCTTAGCGAGCGTTGCCCCGTATCAAAAGTATCATATGCATCAGTAATACATGTATATACACGCGTTTAACTAATAATAATATTAATAATAATAATAATAATGAAAATAATAACGATGGTCATTTTTTCATACTAAAAAGTATGATATGCTTGTATTTATTTAACAATACACATATGGTTCCTGACAAAAGATATAAACGATTTAACAGGTCTCATTAAAACACAATACCACGAAATTGTATCTAGATTTATTTTGGACGTACTTTCACTAAACTTTAAAAGATGGGCCGTGAATATTGGTTTTCAATTGGTGTCGATTGTTTTGTGTAAAATTGCACGTGTGACAAACGAGCCACCATGCAGAGAGGTGAAGAAAGGAAACAAGGAGTTAAAGAATAGAGATGCAGTCCGCGAACCAGCCACAATTTTAATGAAATTATACGCCGACAAATTCATTGTATGAACAATATCTAAATACACTTTTCAACTTCCACTCCTGTTCATAAATTTTACTTAGCAAGATTAACCACAGATTAAAAACAAATTAAAAAAGGAAAAGTCCTAGATTTTTAGGTACACGACCGTTTCTTAACACCTGCTCAATTAAGCGATGGAAATCAAAACGTGTAAAAATGATATCCCATGCTAGATGAAGGTCTCAATCTTTGCTCTAACCCAGGAGCCTGGCTGCATGGTCTATCCTATTTTACCGTCTTATCATCAACTAAAATCATCTTAAACCTTCCGTTCAAGTTCTAATCTGATATTTGCGTGCAAAATTTAACCGCATTCTGCCCACCGCCATCAAAAAAGAAAGTTCGTTTGATAATCAACGTATCCCCATTTACAGGCGTTTGTTTCTTGTTTGACAACTATTTTGGCACCTAAATTAATGAGCGCAATTTTTCTCTTGTATGGAGGCAAAGCAAATTCCGATCCTGTATCGAACTATTCTAATCTCTAAGCTATTGCTTTGTAAACCGAAAGCCTTCTGCTTTGATTGTAAGAGTTCATAGTTAACAAAAAAAAATGGACGGTTATTTTACGACATTGCTATGATCTTTTTAACATTATTAAATATCTGATTGATACACGTCTATGAAAACCCAAATACACACACACGTTCGTAAACATGGATTACATGCAGGCCTATGTTGAATTGTGCGTTATTTATTTCATCCTACAACGCTTTAAGTATGTTTATAGGTATATGACGGTTTTTATTATTTTTGTTTGCTTGTTTGATGTATATAATAGTGTGAGTTTCGAAACACAGTTAGGAGAAAATATCACAAATTGGGAGAAAAATGAACCATTTTGTTTATCCTCGCAAAAAAGAAAAATAGTGAAACAAATACATTTCCCAGGTACCTTAGCTTTTCAATAATTATGACGGAATTGGGCAAAAAATCAAGAAAACGAGTCTTGTTTACTCTCGAATCGAACATTGTGCAATGTCAGATTAGCGTGCTGGCATAATTACCAAGGAATGGATTTCCAGGACAGGAAAGACGGGCTCGAGAATCGAAAGTCGAGATTAATGCCGCAGTCACACTTTCACGTGACTATAACCGCATAGTAGGACAAAAGTTCGCTTTAATATAAAATTACGGCATCGTGGTCGTATAGAAGGCACGTCCCTACCATATTAAGCGACAAAGTAGCCAAGCACGGAACAAAATTTCGATCGTTGTTAAAATTTGCCGTCTACACACAGATCTTGGCAAAATTATTGGTTTCACTTGGGCACAATATGGCATATATTCTTTTTTGTTGGTGCTTGCCCAACAAACAGTAGAGACTTTTAGATGTGCGTAGACTGATACGTGTGACGTCCATTCAAGGCAGTGCATTAAAGGACGTCGATCGTAGCAATCCACGTTGGCGTTGTGCAATTCTAAAAGTCCCTACACTGTAAAAAAAGAATTTGTTCATTGGTAATTTTTACGTATTTTTTCCATGTAGAATTTACTTGAAAACATTAGTTTTGCCACTTACGCACTAAATTTAAGTCTTGCTAACTCAAACTTTCAATTTAGTAGAACATACGTGGAATATTTAAGTAAAATCAAATACATAAGAACTTTAAGTAATTTCAGCTTGTATTAATTTAGTAATTTTAACTCAAAATCAGAAATTATACGTATTACTCAAACAATTTATGTTGATTATTCTTATCTTTTTAAAATAATGACCGATGCAGTGCGTAATAGAAATATTTACATAATTTATGAATATTCATTAAGACCAAATTAAACTCTTTTTTAAATAAAACAATTCTTGTTTGTGGTTGAATGAAAATTTAAGGACTTTAAAACATTTACTAATTCATTTAACATGGCTAAGCAAAGACAAGACAATTTTTAATTGTTACCCAGTTCAAAACAAATCAAAACTTAATATTTCAGGAAATTGTCAACCAATTTTCCTTTTAAGATGCTACGATCAAGTAAATATAAAATTTGGAGCCTTTCAATATGTGTCGAATTGAAGCGTATGTAATAGTTTGTGATGGTGGTAGATATATATATATATATATATATACGGTTAAATCTTAATAGGAGTAGTGTTAGTGATTAGTGATTAATCTTAGTGAATGATTAGTGGATGTTACTTGTTAGATTAGATGGGTACCAAATCGTGCAATATGTAATCCTATCATAGCTTTTTTTAATTATCTAAAATGATTAAAATACTTAAATTATTTACGTTAATGTAACTCGATTTAACTGAGTAAAAATTTATTCAACAAAATAAGTAAATTCTACTTAAGATTCCGTAGGTAATACTTATTTAAAGAGAAGGTTGAGTTCTGGGAAGAGGTGAAAAATAATTTGTGAGCATTACTCATTCCTATAATGCAAGTGTGGAAGAACATCAGTTAAGACATGTTCCCTGAAAAGCATGGCTCTTCAAATGCCTTCATATTCAAAATATGCATGTAACATCGTAAAAATCGGGGGGCCGGCTTTTTACGCCACGTGTTCGTGTAGTCCCATATACATCTTTCTATGCAAGTGTTTGTAACTTTACCAAGACTTGGCCAAATTTCTTATCATTTTGATGATTCCAGAACCTTGCAATACACACGAATTATTATATGCTAGATGATCAACCTTTTCTGGTCGGTTCCACACCGTTTCTTTCACAATGCAATCGCATGACCAGAACTCAACTTCATCTTTAATAAACATAAGGCAATTCTTTTCCTCAATTTGATTGAGTTATTTCGACTATTATTTTTTTACAGTGTAGTATTCGCAATGTTTACCCCAACTCGGACCGGGTTGACGAAACTCTCCCAATTATTGGCTCTCGTATTTACGTGTGACCGCTCCAGAGCTGTTAAACAACGGGAAACGGCATGGACATTTGCCACAGCAGGTGGCAGGGGATATTTTGAACATTTCCAAAGCCACAAATTCAAGCTTATCGAGCGCTTTCACAATTTCTAGGCAAAAACATCACGTAGTATCAAAATTATCACGTGTATGTTGAAGGTTTGTTTTTGGTTTGGCGGCCAATTTTCTTCTGTGGTTTTGTCATTTGCATCAGATAATGAAAACAACGTCATCGAAAGGATCGGTTCATATTTGCTTAAATGATATTTGATATTAAACAAGTTCAGTGTCGATAATTTCCTTTAACCATATACGGTAATACACGCAATAAAGTCTAAACATGTATAAACACCATTTCTAAGAAAGGAGAAAAGTTAGAATTTCCATCGTAACATTTTTAACCTACACTGTAATAAGGAAGATATTTTGCATCTCTAATTTCATTTTTGCATCCCAGTGTAAAGGTAGGGTGACATCCAAATATAAGTTTATTCCTATTGATGTACAGTGCTGCATACAACTCATATTCCGTTATTCAAACGTCTAAATATATTTAATAATTTTTTAAAAATATTTTTAAAAATAATTTTCTCAGACCTGCTAAGCTCCACCCTACACAAATGCACCAGATCTCATTCCTCTTGTGACATCATCTATCAATCATTAGTGAGCTAACACGAGACACTGGTATATAACTTCCCCCAGCTCAGCACATGCTCACAAAAGAATTGAAAGTCACCTTTCATACTTCCATTTCACTCTTACCACCATGACCCGATACATTTCTGTCACCATAGTACTAATTCTACTGGTCTAATACCTTCCTATAGGGCGTTACTGAACGAAAATATTCTCTTATCGCACCCCTTCAAGTGGGTCAGTGCTCATTAAATCATTTTCAGAGTTAATAAGTGCGCTATTAAAATCTCATTACCAAACGTCCCCGCGTGATGACCCGAAAAAGGGCAATTTTGTCAATTATTTCTGTTTAACCCTGTACGGGCGATGTTTAACAGCTCTACCGTTATCTTAATCACATGCATCTGTTGCATGTCCCTTTACCCGCCCTCCCACCTCTTTTTCATTCAAACATTTTTTAATATTCATATTTCATGCAGAGTGGGGTCAAAACGACAGGTATTTAACACAAATTATTGGTAAAGAGAAGAGACAGGAGTGATAACAGGTGCTAGAAATATTATACGTGTTGGTCTTCAAAGTTGAGAAAACATAATCTTACAAATTAGTGTAATTACGAGAAAGGTACCAACATTGCTGAAAACCGGGCCAAAATCACCTTTTAATCTCATTTTCTCTTCTCCTTCCTCTATCTCTCTCTCTCTCTCTCTCTCTCTCCCTTTCTCTTTCTCTCTCTCTCTCCTTCTCCCTCCTTCTCTATCCTTCCATTTCATAATCACCACCCTCTTCCACTTTTTGGTCAAAAAGTCACTTCCATTTAAAAAACTAGGCACAAAAACGAACGATCAGGTTTTTAAATAATTCACGGTGTCCGGCTTCAAACGCGATCTCTAGCACCACAGCTCTTCAAGACCTTGCATTTTAAGTGACATGTCTCCAAATGTATCAATACTGGTTTCAGGTTGCAGTTGAGACTCAATTACGATGAATTAACTACTTAAATTTTAAGATGCGTTCAATGTCAGACAGACAGAGACAAGTTCTGATCTAAAGCTCTCTAAAAACAAGGGTCAAAGAACTTAAGAATCATTAAAGATTTAGGGGTGGTAGAAAAACTAGATTTCTTAGGGTAAAAGAATACGGTGACCACAAATATTTAGCATAAAACCTGTTTAATATTACAATACAAAAACGGATTTCATTGAATGAAAGACAATTTTTGTAAACGCAGCATACACAGAATATACTAATGATCCTTTGTAGTCTATAAGATATGAAATATTCATAAAATAATGAATGAATTCTTACCTTGAATGTCCACATGAAGTTTGTCATACATTCAATCCGGCATTTCACCAAAAGATAGCAACAAATCAGCCCTGTAACAATGGAAAAAGACAGATAACAGAATATTAACGTTTTGGTTTACCTTAATTTAATTTATGCATCGGATGATTATCTACGGGATTCTTCGAGGGAACTAAATCTGACAGCGGCTTAAATGGGGTACAGAGGAAAGTGGAGACGTAGGTTTCGGGCAACCAACCCCTGCTATTAAAGTAAAATGGTCCATGGATTAGCAGAAGTAGGTTATCTTCGACATCTACCAAAAAGAGTTGTTCAGTTCAAGCTTAGTCTATTGAAAAGGAGAAAAATACGATATTTAAAACTACACTAACTATTGCGTGAGAACACGTACATGTACCAACAACTTCTCCAGCATGAAAAAGGGGAGAAAAAGAAAGTTAATTCCAGAAAGGAAGAATAACATTTTGGTCGGTTTCGTATTCAGCCTTCAAACCACGTGATCACGTGATGCAAGCTTTGTCGGTTGCGTGCATCCAACTCACGTGACCGTATAATTTCGCTGGTGCTCTATCACCCATCTCCTTCCCGTCTCAATCACTATGCTCTTATAGTGTAAGGATGATCCTCAGGTAAAGCGCTTAGAGACATTTGTATTAAGCGCTATATAAAAATTGAATATTATTATTATTATATTTAACATTTTTTAAGACGAAAGGAAATTTGTAAACGAATCTATCTAAAAGTTATCTAAGATGAAAATGTTTTAAGTATATTGGCAATTGCAATAGTCGGTTAAAAGGTAAGATATTGACACATCTGTGCGTTTTTGTTGTAGATTCATTTGGCAAATGATATATAACGTAACAATATCGTAAAAATATCCACACATTTTCTAAGATACATCTTTTGGGACGTTGTCACGGTGTGTAGAATAATCGTCCTATATATATATAGGGGATGGTTTTTCGAGGTAGTAGTTCGTGAGGGCGAGGGGGGGGGGGGGTAAAGTAGACATTAAAGGTTGTAAAAGCATCGGGCCATTTCAGTGTTTATAATGAAACAATAATCATTCATCATGTTCATGCCTGTCATACATGTATAATGAAGTACGCGTGTGTACTCTATTGTTGAATTACAAAGCTCTACACAAGCATTTTTTTTTTTAAAATATAGGCTATTATGTAAAAAGGTATTTAAATAAACAGGATGTATGATTTTATTTCTTCATTTTTAGCCCTCGTGATGACAGAAATCACTTGTTACCGCCGATCACCTCATGACGTCATCAGCTATCAAGTTTCTTTCATTTCAGCCACCCGTCAATCTTATTCACAGTGCATGTTACATTTTGCTATATTTTATCGGAATGAAAATCAAACTTCTAATTAAATCTCCGTCTGTATTACTTAGGTCGTTGGCAAAGTGATATATGCAGAGGGGTGAGTTTCCGCGGAATATGAGGATGAGAAGTGCACTGAGCGCACCTGCATGGAGTGCAACACGCATGGTAACTAGAGAAATAGCGTGTGTCCAGCTTTTGTGGGGGCACTGTCATGATTAGGGGAAGGGGAGAGGAGGGGGGGGGGTAGTCTTACTTGGTAAATGAAATATGAATTAACAGAGCTATACATTAGGGAACGGATGTGAATGGGGGAGGGATCCTATCATCTTCTTCACCCCCTTCCACTCTTTCATATCCTTTATAACGTTATCTCTCCTTTATCCCCACCCCCTTCACCGCCTTCAAGTTCGATGAGTAGGGAGGTCGCCCCTTAATACCCCTAGCTACATCTAATATGTGTAGAGACTGAGCTGGAGTAAATGGAATATTAGAGTAGAGAGACGGGAAGGGCAGACAGGAAGAAGTTCAATCTTATTACTTCCGGGCTGAAGAAAAGGTCCTGGCTGAGCCCCCAGAAGGCAATGACCTAGAAAGTGACAGAGTGGATGGGAGAGAGGGGGAGAGGGCAGAAGGGAGAGGGAGGCAGAGAGAGAGAGATATATAGAGAGACAGCGAGAGACAGCGAGAGACAGATATAGAGAGAGACAGAGAGACAGACATATACAAACATAAAGTTACAGGCAGACAGGCAGCCAGAGAGAGAGAGTGAGAGAGAGAGAGAGAGAGAGAGAGACTACAAAAAGAAGAAAGATAAGGAACATAGATCGAGGCAGAGACAGCCGGAGAGAAAGAGAGAGAGAGAGAGAGGGAAGAGGGGGGGGGGGAAGTGAGAGGAGTAAGGTAAATGAGGAAGAGACATATACACATAATTTACGGACAAAGAGGCAGACAGAAAAGCAGAATAAAGAGAGAGATAACAAATGATAGGCAGAGAGAGGACAGAAAGAGAGACAGGAAATATATATATAGAGAGAGAGAGAGAGAGGGGGGGGGGGGGGAGTGAATATAATATGATTTTTTTTTTCATAATTATGAAGAAATATTGTATTAGCATTTCCGTGAAAACATCTTGCCGACAAACAATTTTGAGGGAAGAAACATAAGATCAAGAACGATAAGCAATGTGAAAATATAAATGTCAAAGATAATTGGAACAAGATATGATTAAATCTTACACGAATTTTAAAAAGGGGAAGAAATCAAAATGAGTAATTAAAAGTTTATGCAACCCTTATGACATTGAGGCCAAGGACCGAATATTTTAGTTTCATTCAGTTTCCCAACGTAGCTAGCTATTTATGGCGAGGTATTTCTACTTCTCAAAGAAAGCGATCCTGACAGAAAACGTCGTTGTAATTTGATTGATTTCCTACATTTCCTTGAACAATTTGTTTGTTTGCTTTTCGCGTATTTCATCAGCAGAAAACCGTGACTTTGAGGGAATCAATGCCATTTAAAAATACTTGCCAAAGATTGATTGACATGGCTTGTCTCCTCCATTCCGTTTCCTCAGTCAAGAGTGGCGTAGCGCGGGTTCATTTATAGGGGGGGGCTTACTACTTCTATCACGAGGTTGGTGAAGTACTCGACGACGCAGATGATTAGGCGGGGGGGGGGGGGGGGTGGGAGTAACTGAGAGGCGGTTGTGTCATATTGACAATAAATAACAATAATTTGGTTTTAATCATGCAGGGTAGCCACCTTATAGATCATCTCATTATGAGGGGGGGGGGGGATACCCTGTTTCATATAAGAAAATAAGAACAACAACGACAATAAGCATAAGCCACTGAATCTTTGTATTTAACTGGATGTAAGTAAATGTGTTTTAGAATTGTGGCAGTTGTTTCTTATAACACATTCTGTTTAACAGGGCCCTGCATGTCCAACGAGAGATTTGTTGAATGCGAGGGAGCAAAGCAACCGAATGGGGGCGGTGGGAGTGGGGAAGATATGTGGGGGGGGGGGGGGATCACATCACCTACTTTATATATATTATACCTTGTTTGGCGTTCAACAATAAGGGATAGAGCAACGTCGATCTGGCGCTGCTCAGTGGCTGCCAGGCTCACGATCAATTGGGCAAAAAGAATTTCCGTTTCGGTTTAATAAAATTTGGAGTGGACTATTATTATTATTATTATTATTATTATTATTATTATTATATGTATATATAATATCTTTTAGAGCTTTCTTTCTTATTTTCTCGATGATTTCCTCCTGTTGCCAGTTGCCACCTGTGTAGGATGTGCATACCCATATCGTGCCTATAACTGCGCCGTAAATGTCAGTAAGATGGAATCTAAAAAGATATTCAGGAATGGGAACCTGTTGCAATGATGACGAAAGTTCACCGTGCGCGGGTAAAGTTAAATCGCAGAAGTTCCGAAAATAGAAATGCGGAAATGAAGATCGGTTGTAGTAATGTTGAAGTATTCGTTGTTGTCTCTAAAGAAACATCAACTCAAAGAAACAAATAATGATCTTCACTTTCTTTTTTCTCCGGAAAAGGGCAAGTCATTGATCTGTCTCAAAAAAAGAAAAAAGTAGTTAGAGATGTACATGTAGATACACCCAAGATCTAAAATTAAAAAGCAGTTCATTTCGAGTCCCTTTTGCTTCTGTCAATGGGACTCTATATTTTGTCTACTTCTAAATGTTTCTGTATGCTTCTCTCCAGTTGTAAGGTAAACCATTTTATGCGTGTTCTTGGACATACCCTTTTGGGCCAATTTTTGCCAACATAACTGTTTTAAAGCCCGTCTGTACTAGTCTAGCTAGGGGGGATTAGACCTCTCTGCAAGATCACTGACAGGTTGTTATCTCATCAAATCAGTTCTCAATTAACATAAGAAAAAGAGGATCATGGGAGACCAATAGTCACCGATTAGGCATTGTTTTCTATATAGAGGGCGCAAGTAGATATAAGTAGTGCAGTAGGGCTTTAAAGTATGTCTGTATATGTAGAGAGTACAACATCTTAACATTGTCTGCCACCATAGAATCATAATATGAACTGTATCGCGGAATAACCTGAGGCTGTATGTAGGTATTCGAGCCCTGACGGCGGTCACTGCTATGCCTCTGTGCTAAGCATCACTCTTTATATGCCAGCCTGAAGCCACATTTATGATCTCCGTATCATACCTTGATATCTTACAGCGCCCTCAGGGACAAAGACAAAGAAAAACAGCGGAAAAGATAGTCCTAACGAACAACCTGAAAAAAATCCTTAGAAACTTCCGAAAGGAGATGTGGGAAAGTATGATGTGAAAATGAAATAGTAATCACAATAACAGTCGATGTCAGACCGTATACAGAGATCATGATCATATAAATGTAATGTACTTAAAACAAATGAGTCATGGAAGATGGTAGAAGTATATTCAGACGAAATATATAGTAAATAACAATAATATTAGATGCTGCTTGTAATTGTCGGCTTGCATGGTGATGTAGATATACAGTAGGCTTGCGGGTGCACCATGTGAGAGAGAGAGAGAGGGCGAGGGGATTGAGGAGTCCAGAAAAGGACTAATGTTGTTTTCATTATGATTGTATTTAAAAATTGTATATTCACTATTATCGAGTGTCGTTCATAATGCCAACAATTTGATTCTTTTTGCAGAGAGTTCGTTTTAACGCTGCGGCAAAAACAAATATTCATGGGCCCTGTTCATAAAACTTGTTATCAATAACACAAACGATAGCTGTTATAAGCTACTGAAATCCTTGTCATAGAGCTGTGGCGGATTTTTAATGATAATAAGTTTTATGAAATTTTGGATTTTCCCTTAAGTTTATTTTGGAGTTGCGTTTATAAAAACTAGACTTTTTATGCAAAAGATGTCAAGAGAATTTGTCAGCTAAATGGAAATAGTCTCCATCACATAACTCCATGATGATGATGATAAAGATGATGATAGGGATATGTATCCTGCATTAAACGGAGGATCCCAGACAATAGCTGTATTCAGCAAAGGCAAGACAAACCTCTCGTATTACACGCTAGAGAAATACTTCGGAAATATGAGCACATCCAGACTTTATATACGTGATTTTGCATCCGATTTCCAGGAATTTTCTTTCCATGATATGCAATCATTCTTTAATTTTATTTCTCAATTTGTAACATCTGATATCCTGATCTAATGTAAAGATATCTTTATGACGATGAATTTGCACTTTGAGTTGTCTTTAACATCACTTTGATCATATTCCCTTATACTTATCATAATTAAGAATACGTCGCATTAGTATAATTACCACAATAATAGCAACAGCAACAGCAGCAGCAGATATAGTAGAGTCGTAGTAAAAGTAATATTATTGGTAGAAATGGTATTAGTAGAAGTAGTAGAAGTAGTAGAAGTAGTAGTAGTAGTAGTAGTAGAAGTAGTAGTAGTAGTAGGAGTAGTAGTTGTAGTAGTAGTAGTAGTAGTAGTAGTAGAAGTAGTAGCAGTAGTAAGCAGCAGCAGTAGTAGTAGCAGTAGTAGTAGTAGTAGTAGTAGTAGTAGTAGTAGTAGTAGTAGTAGTAATAATAATAATAATACTCAGTTTTTATATAGTGCTTATTACAATCACTAAGCGCTTCCAAACTTGGAGATTAGTAGAAGTAGTAGTAGAAGTAGTAGTAGTAGCAGTAGTAGTAGCAGTAGTAGTAGTAGTAGCAGCAGTAGCAACATACCATTTAAGATTATCTCAGTAGTAGAACAGTGTGATTGAATTTTTTTCCCTTTTACAGGCGTCTTTCCACTTTTAAAGTTCAAGTAGATTTTTGAATCATCACCTCCATCACTCAAGTATTCAGGAACTTAAAAATTGAAGAAAAAAAATATTCTCGGAAGTTTGTTGACAGGGTGAATAACCAATTTGCAAGAATTTGTCAGCGGTGTGAGGCACAACTGTGTACTTTCCTGGCGTTCCCAAACGTCAGATCGACTGCCCTTGGAAAGGTCGAGGAAAAGGTACGACCAACATGACCAATCACAAAAGGTAGACGTATAGGCCTATAATTAAGAAGACCAGCCAGAACATACGTAGATGTGCTCAAAGAAGACACGCTACTGGAAGTTGAAGACCTAGGGAATGCCAGGTTAGATAGGAAGACATGCATTGTCCATCAGTGGCGAATCCAGGGGGGGGGGGGCCGGGGGGCCCGGCCCCCCCCCCCCCCTTGAGAAAAAAAAATCATGTAAAATCACGTGATTTTTACCTTTTTGGGGGGTTGGCCCCCCCCCCCCCTGGCGCTCAAGGGGGGGGGGGGGGTGCAAATGAAAAAAATGTGCTCACTACCCCCCCCCCCCCCCACTGAGCGACTTTTCGGCCGGCGCGATTTTCAAATTTTCAGGAGCAAAAAAAAAAAAAAAGTTGGGCCCCCTCCCCTAAGAAATCCTGGATCCGCGCCTGTTGTCCATCGTATCACCGTGATCACGAGAAACCGGAAGAACTGGGCTAAAATAAAATAAGTAAGGTTTCTTTGGGCGTGTTTATGCTTCACTTTTTCTGGCCAGAATCAGGCATCTGTTACGCGTTTAGTTTAAAACACGGTTGCGTACATGCTCACTTTTGTAGAATCACCGAAAAACGGCGATCACGTTTGCCGATCGTAAACTCACAAAAAGATGCGTTTACAATTTGTAAACGCGTTTAAATGGGGTCAACGCACTGACCTCTAGTGGGTCTACGTAGCATGCACAGTGAAGGTTTGCGAATCCAGCTGGAAGACCAATTAAGGCCACCCAAGGAGAATTGCCTGGAGGAGCCAGAGAAGTGAGCATAAACAGTACACCGTGGAACTGCGATTACGATGAGCGTTTACGATGAGCGTTACAAATCGCTCATTCTGCCTTCAAAATTTAAGCTTAAACGCACCCGAAGATGATCCATTGAGGATCAATGAGGGCTCAAAGCCAGAGGTAGGGCAGTGATCTTGCAACCAAGGATCACAAGGCCTTACGTGAAGTCTCGGGTTCGAAATCAAGTCATTGATAGCCAAGCTTTGGTTAGGCGTCCTTAATTACCCAATTCCTCAGATAGGACCATAAATCAACTGTTCTGCACAAGAAATAAATATCTACATGTTCTCTAGGTAATCGAGAAAAAAATACAATGAACCAACAAACTTCATCGTGATCACCAAGTCATCTTCAGTCACTATCTCTCTCTTTTAAACTATCTATTCATATCCCTGACTTTATTAGGAAAACGAGATCAAATTGCTTTGAACTGACGTAATCTGTCCTTAATCGTTGATCTGTAATCTTTAAATCGGCAATTCCATATCTCAAAATCGCGTTTCAAATTCTGTTGGTTGGTGCTTTGAACCCGTCGGAGAGCAGAGCTAGTGCCGGATATCTTCTCGAGAAAGATATACGGGTTGCTGTCTTCACTCTGCCCCCAGGTAGCACCGACAGTGCAGACAAGACTAGTGAGTGACTGAATTTAGCGACCAAATAATTCCATAGGCAAGCGAGGCATTTGGGCAAATCAACACTATGATCGTGATGGCGTCTTTACACACGGCAATGACCTGTGAGAACAGCCCAGGGGTTTGATTTCTTCCGGGATGACAGCTCCAGCTAACTTTTATTCCTGAACAACTCTCTTTTTTACCCTAAAAAGGGGCGGTAAAGGGCGACAGTTTGGGGCGGACAAACAGAAAGTGTACGTGGACATGTAGGGCAATGGTTCCGGAACGATTAAAGCAATTAAATTCCACAGACGGGCCTATCAGGTAAGCTAGACAAAACCGTCCAAGATTAGTCATCAACACCCGCTTTATCCGGCAAAGCAGCAAAGGTACCTCAGGTACTGGTAATCAAAAGTGTAGTGCAGATTAATTTTGAGCTACATATTATATAAGGCCCTTTTCCCCCAGTGTTTTCTTCCTACGTAAAAGCGCGATAGCTCAGTCGGTAGAGTAGTGGTCTCGTAATCCGGTGACCCGGGTTCGAAACCAAGTCGATGCGCTAGTGCCCTTTGGTAAGGCATTAATCCTCATTACCAGGTCACTCGGAGAGGACCTAAAGCCGTCGACCGTCTGGTTGCTTACTTACAAGCATTTGTGCTTTCTTACAAGTCAGGTAAAATAAAAAAAAAAAAAAAAAGAAAAGAAAGACAAACATGATGGTGACAAACAATATAAAGACGCCCCTGCATCTTACAAAAAAAAAGTTGATATTGAATATGCTGAAATGCAACTAGCACATTTTAATCAAATGAAATATAGAACATTGTGTGCATCTAATAAGTATAAATGACAGATAAAAACAAAAGTGTCAACTTGTGGAACGTTCAAGATGACTTGGGCTAACATGCCAAGCTCAGTTCCCTCCTCGTGCAGCGTTCGCCTTTCGATTGTAGACTCATTTATTGAGTTCGGCTAGGAAACCGATTCATCATACTTGTGCACGCCTGAACAACCGACTCGCAACCAGCTAGGCATCCGAATCGACCCAACCTCAGCAAAATATGAATGGTTCCATTAATCCCTCAGTTATATCAAAACACCATTACATTTCCATCCCTCTTTTTTAAAAAAAACTTGATCTTCTTTGGCACCTCTTCTCCTTAGTTCTACTTCAAATTTTCTTCTTCCTCCTCCTCCTCTTATTATTCCCTTCTCTTCTCCTTCTTCTCGTTTCCCATTTTATTATTTTTCTTCTTCGAATTGGTTTTCGCATTACTCAGTTTGGTATTTATCTCTACAAAATCCCACAGGCGTATGGGCTGATGCCGCAACACTCACTCCAAAACTTTCCTTGAAAAATAATTTCAGCTCCACATCTTGAAAGCATCAGATTCATGAGCAAAAAATCTTCGATCATCTGGAAGTCACGTTCGTATTCTAGCTAGCCGATGATGTTGGATTCATATCGCGGAAGATGACATTATTTTGGTATGAGAAACTCGGTCAAGGTCACGTGATTGCTTTGGGGAGTAGACACGTGACGAGGGACGCGCGGAGGACCGCTAAGAAACTCCACGACCTTGCTTCAAGGCTAGCATTCTTTAAGTTCTACTTTCTCTTTCAAAAGATATTGTGATATGTTCTTGAATATGCTTGTTGTTGTTGTTATTGTTGTGAGCTGAAGTATTTGTTGGTTCACTTGTCTAGACCTTATCTTATCATGTCTAATACCATTGGTCTTTGCATTTCGTAATCTATAACCTTTTCCTTGGAATAACTAAGACTGTTGTTTCAATATAGCATTATAGGATACAAGTTCCTTGAGAACATTACTGATACATAAAGAGAAAGAAGGAAAGCTCAGACAAGGATAAGCAAATCCAGTTGAATGGAGGGGTAGACCCACCCCAACCCTCTTCCTGTTTGAAGACCTGGGGAAAACAGTAAACCTTGAAAGGTCCTGCGATCCGCAGGTATGGCAAGAGAATTCAGCAACAGAAGTCAGCTCTCTTTAGCGATTTTTGTTCATGCTATCGCCTAACTCAAACTAAAATCTAAACTTTTATTTTCGTCTTTCTCACAATAAATCATTTCTCTTATTACTGATTCTTTATTTTACACCTGTAAATGACAACAATAATTACTTTCAAATATCTCATATTTTCAAAAGGACCCAATCTATCTGTTTAAATATTATTATTCTTGACAACGATTTATGGATTCATGAAGCACTACAGTTTCAACAATTATACATTGTCTACTTCCTATGTAAACGTAGTTTTAGATATATATATGTATATGCATGCAGGGGCGTCGACTCTTGAGGGAGGCGCGGTTGCTACCTCCCAATAATTTGATATAACTTGGATATCCAAATAATACGTCCCCCCCCCCCAACCTGAAGATAGATCGACGCCCAAGTATACATATAGATGTATGCGGACTATTTGAACTCAAACCAGGTTTTCGACACCCTAACCAACATCGTTATCATCGTCGCTATCATCATCTTTATCTTCATCATCATCGCATTATCTACTAAAAAAAGGCGGTGACATGCCCTCACGAGACAAATAAAAGTACGCCCCCCCCCCCCCCCAACCTGAAGATCGACGCCCAAGGATACATGTAGATGAATGGGGACTATCTGAACTGAAACCAGGGTTTCGACACCCTCATCAACATCGTTATCATCGTCGCTATCATCATCGCATTATCTACTTATCGGTGACATGCCCTCGTTGTTGAAGTAAGACGTCACGAGACTGTATAGTCAAGACCATAGACTACCGTTTATATCCCACCCCCTATCATGTTCATGTCCTAATTCTGATGGGGATAGATAATCGTTTAATTCAAAACTGGGGTAAGAAAATTGAGAAGAGTGGGATCCCTTCTACTGCCCTTCACTTGACCGTGCCCCGGGTGGCCGAATAATGAATTTGATGAGAGATGGGTTCGGCAATTGGGACAGTCTGTTCACCGGGTTAAAGGCCTAGTCCCACCTAAGTGAACATGATAATGGTAAACATAATCACGACTAAAGGTGGCCATACTTTTCGAAATTTCCGAGCAAAAATGTAAGCTGTTGAATAATCCGAACTGAATCATTGTGACTGTGACATTGTGACAGTCAGTTCAAGGTGTCATGGCACCCTCTAAAGTTGTGTCAAAAATATTTGTTGGGGGTCTATTTTGTATTTCGTTGTTTTTGGAGAGCGTTCGTATAAGCACTGGGTGAAAAGGAAAAAAATAAAAATAAAAACCACCGAAAGATAGCATTTCTGAAACACTACTCAATTGCTTTTATATTTTATCTTGGCTTTCCAAACACTTTTGATGAATATTTCACCAGAGCACAATAAATATAAGAGATACCTTTAAAGTGTAGTTACATCTATCAATCTAGACGGGACTAGGCCTTTACCCTGACGATGGTATACACTTCATAATCTTCTTTTTTCTTCTTTGACGGGGTTTAATTTCCATGGTATTGAAACCGTAACGAATTTGTATCACATGTCCAGGGATTCAGTAGCTATAGGCCTAGTGGCGAGACGGCTATTTAAATGAGACCTGAGTGATTTGATTTTCAGTTCATTTTTAGAGAAGGTCGGGTCAAAGGTTATTGTCATCCTAGATGTTTTAGTTGAAGGATGTAACCTGGTATCGTGAGCCTTTATAACTGGATGATCCAGGACCTTGGAAAAGTATATGCCCAGAATATCGAACAGTATCTAGCAACATTGGCAGCAGCAGTAGCAGCAGCAACAACAGCAGCTTCAGCAACATTGGCAGAAGCAGCAGGGGTGGCAGCAGGAACAGCCATAGCAGCAACAGTAACAGCAATAGCAGCAGCAGCAACAGCAATAGCAGAAGCAGGCAGCAGCAACAACAATTAAACAACAGAAGCAACAACAGCAAGAGCAACAGTGGGAGCAACAACAACAACAACAACAGTACCACCACCAGCCACAACAGCAACAACAGTAGCAACAACCATCCAGGTTCACACAATTTTTCAGAACTTTGGTATTTGCCGAGGAAGGGGGGGATTCGCGGATTACAATGATTTGTCGGGGGTAGGTGTCAACGTCGACTTGGGAGACGCAGTTGCTGTCATATGAAATACTTGAAAGGCACTACGACATTATGATGCCCCTTTTTATCAGTTTTTCTGAGAAATTCAAGTGAAATTCACCCTGTACCTTCCAGTGAAGTGCGGGCATGCAAAAGTGCCCCTTTGCCCCCTTGATGTGCCCTCCTGCTTTCCAATAAAAATGTCATCCCACGTGCAACTATCAGGTATCAACTATCAGGAAACATCCCCCCACATTCACAAATATTAAATCAATCATTTTACCATCAGACCTCATGTGTTCCTTTTCGGAAATATGAAATTTATTTGCACGCCATTTTCTAACTTCTGGTCATAAACTTCATGCCTTTATAAAGACACCAACGCTTTTATTATTCCTATTATTACCTTTGATAACGGGTGTTTCTTCTATTTCCCTGTCTTGAATTTTGAGAGGAGAAAGGATGCGCTTTTATCACAACGATTCACCGCCAGCTCCGTATCAATTTCCGACCAATAAATTGTCTGAAGCTTTCGGGAATACTCTTGCAATTGAGCGTGAAAGAGAATCATCTTCATAGCTCAATACCAAATATAGTTAATACTGTAAACAAGGCAATGAGAAAAGTGAGGGGTAGGAAAAAGAAAACTTTCCTTTACTGTCATTGTTGGCATCTGAATGTTTAGATACATTTTAATGTACAATGATCAAACTAAGGCATTGTGATGAGAGAGAAGGGAGAGAGGGGAGGGAGAGAGAGAGAGAGAGAGAGAGAGGGGGGAGAGAGAGAGAGAGAGGAGAGAGAGATGTGGGAGAGAAAGGGAGGGAGGGGAAATATGGGAGAGAAAGAGAGAGAGAGAGAAAGAGAGAGAGAAACAAAAAAGAGAGAGATAGAGAGAGAGAGAGAGAACGAGGGAGGACAAAGAGTAAGAGTAACTAATATCTATAATCTATTTCTGTATTCATAAACATCTTGTTGTCATATAATGTCATCATTCTTCAGATGTCAAGTTATGGACTAAAGTTTTGATCGTATAACACAATGAAGATTTATGGAGGATCTTGAAAGTTTTCTTTCTAGTCTCTCCCGGAACGAAGTGTCTCCCTTGCTTTCAAGGACAGACGTCATCTTAGAGATGAATTAATCTTAACCTGAACTTCGACCGCACTTGTAAGAAATATAATCGCATTCGGCCCTGGTTTAAAGGTACTATGTCCCATTTGCAGGCCCAAAAAATGAAAAAGTTAAATTCCAACTGCATTTGAAAGATAATACTAATTTAGAACTTCCCTAAAAAAGGTGGGGCTTGAAAATGTCTTCAAGTGGGAAAATAACGACTATTAGTTGTCAAATAGACTTTAGGGCTATAGAGCCCATAAGTAATAGTCTTGATTTTCAGACAATTGTACCGAATGGTCATACGTTTTATGCTGCGCAAAGATTCAATCAGTTTAATCTTGGCCATCACAAGAAGTGGGCTATTGATGTAGACAAATGCTCATGTACCCTTTACAACTCTTTTCATGTATGTTATTACCAAAGAAGAAAAAAGCCAGTCAGTCACTCAATAGTGTCTGACAGTGAAGTCTAGCAAGTAAACGGGTTTCCGTGCATAATTTGAATATGAGGACACTGCTAACGTTTAAATTTCACAGACAGGACATACATGACATATTCATAATTCCTGCAAAGTTCTACAGCATTTGAGGTTGGCTGCAAAAGGGACATAGTACCTTTAATATTGCTTATCAACATACTCAAGTATTTTTCCTTCTTTTTCCCCCTTCACCTCTATCTTTTAATTGTATTGGTATTTATTGTATATGTTATTATTATATAATTTGTATGTATCATAATAATGTCTAATTTGTTATGGAGATCCCATCATAATCCCTGTGCTTATATGGAATTTCGCCTCCTTATTCACTTGTTGCTTGCAGCTAGTTGTCAAGATCTGAAAATGACACTTTCCTTCTTTGATAACATATTTTCAGAAAATGTGTATTCGTTTGTGGACTAAAGGAAAGGTATTGCACCTAACAGATGCTATTTTATTCTTCCATTTGGTTTTCCTTCTTAGGATGGACCACCTTATCAGCCGAAGCTGATTTCCATAGAGGTTATCGGGAAAAGAAACGTATGTTTCATCAAAGAAGTAGAATTAATTTGCTTCAAACTGTATAAAAGCAATCTGACAGACTGAGTGTTGGAATCGGAAACCACAGATATTAGATCATGATCAGAAAATGGCAGGGAAGTAGTCTAGCGCCCTCCTCGTCACCACCCTGGTAGTCATTCTTCTCGCCGTCACCCTGTAATTTCAATTTCTAAGCTAAGTTATGTTTATTTGTTTAACGTTATGACAAGCTTTTGGTGGAGCATTCTCATTTTCTTCATTCTAAACCTCAATTTTAAAAAAAAATAAGAAAACATCGCCACGTTAATCTTATTTTCGCAGGGCGGGGAGGGTACGTGTATTACTATTATTCAAATTATCATTGGATACAATGTGGTATAGAGCCTCTAAGGACGTTCTATGGTGATCGGTGCGGTTTGTCTTACTTAATCCTTATATGGAGAAGAAAAAAAATACAAAAAATAAAACGTAAACAGAACTCAAACAATTGAAAAACAACACTACTCTATTTCTGTAATGCATTTTGGAAGTACAATATTTCCCCTCCCTCCTTTCTGATTGGGGTCATCTGAAGGTCGATGCATGATGTACATAACATGATTACTTGAAACATATCGCTGCAGGGGCTTTTAGCTATTTGCGAATGTTTTAACAAACGCCACACTCTCCCAAATAAAGTAATCATATTCGACTCAACGATGTCAAAGATTTGATCGGCTTGGGCGGAAAGGTCATAAATTAACAGAATAATATCAATTTATCATCATACTCATAACCTCGATGTTCGACATATTAGTCTGGAGATCTTTTACTGATCAAATACAATTTGAGTATACCTTGAACATGACGAGACTCCAGGTAGTCATTCCTCTCTCTCTCTTTCTCCCCCTCTCTCTCTTTATCTTTCTCTCTCTCTCTCCCTTACACGCACTCTCTCTCTCTTCTCTTCTCTTTCTCTTTTCTGTTTCTACTCTTTAGCCCTCTCTCTCCCTGTTTCCTCTCTTTTTGTTCTTCTCTCTGTATTCTCCTCTTTATCTTCACTGTCTCCGTCTCTCTGCCCATTACTCTATATCTGTCTGTCTCTATCTCTTTTTCTCTCCCACCCCTCTCTTAATATATTCCCTTTTATCTTTCTTCTCTCTCTCTCTCTCTCTCTCTCTGTCTATATTATGTCTCTCTGTCGAGGAATTGTACTTTATTACCCCTTTCTCTCCCTTTCCTTTCTCTTTCACTCCTGCTTGTACACCAACTTTCCAACTCTAACCAAGACTTGTCTCGGGCGCCTCGAAATAGGTCCCGGGTACTTTGTCTTTGGTGTGAACATTCCAAATCTACTCGATATCGCTTTTGAGCACCCCCCCTACTCCCCCCCCCCCGCCCCCCTCTCTCTCTCTCTCTCTCTCTTTCTCTCTTTCCCTTTCCCGTGTTTCAACGTTAACCCATCCTTTAACAAGTCTCGGAATAACCTTCTGTACCGAGATTATGAAAAGGGCCGGAAATTGATACCATGTTCAGGGGGAGAGTTTGAAGATAAACTGGCTAACTTGAAACAGGACGGTAACATTGAACGTAAACCAGGTCTGTTAGCTGTCGATATGTTATCCCACGAGGATCACGGTATATGACCATGGGTGACATGAGAATCATACCATGAATATATCGACGCCTTCGGCCGTTATGTTGGACGTGAATGAAGAGAGATATGGCAGTGAGAGACAGTTCAGGGAAAGAGAGAGAGAGAGGGAGTGAGGGAGGGAAAGAAAGAAAGAGAGAGAGAGAGAGAGATAGAGAGAGAGAGAAAAAAAGCGGGTGTGGTGGGAGAGGGGCCTTGGGGCGGAAATAGATGATGAGGAGAAAGATGAGGAGGACGACGACGACGATGGCGAGGACTACGATGATAGGAAGAACGAGGAGGAGGATGGGGAAAGTGAGGAGGAGGGGAGGGAGATTGAAATGTGGAGAGAGATGGTGAAGTGGATGATGATGGTGGCTGTGGTGATGATAATGATGGTGGTGGTAATGATGACGATGATGATGAAGAGGGAGATGAGAATGATGTATGATTGATGTCGATATGCTATTTCACTAGGATAACCGTATGACCATGGGTGACATGATAATGAACGCGGACGCTCGCGGTGGGGAACAGATGGACGCCCTCGGCAGGTATGTTAGACCATGGGTTCACGTGAACGAAGACAAATATGAAACTTAGACACAGTAGAAAGAAAGAGAGAGAGAGAGAGAGAGAGAGGTGAGATATATATATATATGTGTATATATATATATAGAGAGAGAGAGAGAGAGAGAGAGAGAGGGGGGGATGTTGATCATGAATATGATGACGAGGAGGAGGAACAGAAAGATAGGGACAGAGACGAAGATGCAAGCAATTGCCATGTTAATACCCCCTTCACATACACGGATTTTTCTTACGAGTCCTTACGGATCGCACAAATTCACGGATCTTTCACGGATCCTTACGATATTGCCACTTTTACGACCGGTTTAAGAGTTATTACGAGCTGTTTACGGTATATTACGGATTATTACGAGTTCTTACGAAGTATTTACGGCAACAGTCCACGATTTGTTACGAGTTGTCACGGATAACTAAGAGCAACTAAAGTGTTAGTTACGACCTGTTTACGTGTTGTTATGAATAGTTTCCGAGTAAGTTACGAGTATTTACGAGTCCTTACGAATATTAGCCAAAAATATAACAACTGAAAATGAAGTGTTCGAATTTGCAGCTTTTATACCTTTCTCCAAATCGTAAACAGTTTGTAAGCATACGTAAAGTATACGTATCTATTCGTAAAGTACTCGTAACTACATGTAAATTGCTCGTAATAACCCGTAACAATCCGTAAAGCCACCGTAAAATGACCCGAATAAAATCGTAAACAACACGTAAGCTCTCGTAATAGTCCGTAAATAATCCGTAAACAAATCGTAAACTTACCGTAACGAATCATTACAAAAATCTGTTAAGAGTCATTTACGGATTCTTGCGAGCAGTTTGCGGATGGTAACGTGTTCTTGCGAGCAGTTTACGGATGGTTAAGGATTGCTACGAGCTATTTACGAGCTATTTACGGACAAATCAATCCGTGGACGATCGTAAGAAGATTTTTGACATGTCAACAAATTTGCCTCTCCTTTCACGGATCCTTAAGAGTGTCTACGAGTTGTTGCGAGCTGTGACGAGTTATTTACGGATACCAGCGAGTTATTTACGGATGCTTGCGATTGACTACGAGTTGGCGATCCGTAAGGACTCGTAAGAAAAATCCGTGTATGTGAAGGGGGTATAACGTGAATAAATGACCGCTGAAGATGATCGTCATAAGTACTCATAACTCCATCAACGACGACGTACACGATGGTTAAATTGATACAAGTCATGAATGTTACGGAGATAATTATTTACGTTTCAAATGTGTTACCAAGATTTATCTTCTCGGGTCGAAAACAAAAACAGATTCATGACCTGGAAAGTATGCGACGGATTTTTGAGGAAAAAAAAGAAGGAAAAGCTATGAATGAAAACGCGAAAACACATACATGTAGATATTATGTTATAAAATAAACGCAGAAACGAAAAATGGAAATAAAATAAAAACATCGCGATGACGGTTTGGAATATAAATAAAGACTGGGGGAAGGGGGACATCGGGATGAAGAAGCTATTTTGGTGAGGACATCGATGAGGATAACGACGATGAAACTGAAGACACTTCTTATGAAGGACCCAACGCACCACTATGTCTTTACGCATGTCTATGTTACATTGAATAAATGACATTAGGCCCTACACTTTATACCGATTAAATAAAGACATATAAACTTCTCTTTTAGGTTTCTCTCACTGAAAATATCGATAGAGATGAGGAAGAGAGGATCAACCGGCCTTCACCTGTTGTCATCCGGTCCGACAAACCTCCGCCTTTTAAGACAAAGTTCGGGTTTCCAGATTTACATACATTTGTTAAACAGATTATCAATGCAGTTATGATTTTTTAATCTTGTTTCTTATCATTCTTTCTGAATCAATGCAATCTCGCATAATAATATTGTAGGATGGCACAATATGAAATCAAAGTAATCCCGTTATATATAATTTTTGGTAGCGTCAATTATATAGGAAATCAATCGAATGACTCGAGAAGAAAATAAAGTCACTTCGGCTGCACACTCAAACAATTTGGGCATAATGCGTCCCGTTCATTGCTATTTGTAAAAATGATCAATCCACGGTCTCTTTTACTGATATTAGATTGACCAATATATAGTCCATATTGTTAGCTCCAAAACGTCCATAAAAGGGACGATAACAAGTTGAGACCCCTGGCCACAATGTAGATTTCGGTAGGTCCGAACTTAAAGCGGAGAGATCCCCTTATATGAATTCATAGACACAATTTTTCAAAGTTATATAGCATGTAGTCATTCAAAATACGAGTATGATTATATCACATCTCCATGATCAGATGATCAAACCAATATCTCTTCATCATGCCGATTGTTATAATAGCGGCCTAGCCACGGGGAACCTGAGGGCACATACCCCTTCAAATATCCGGTACCCCCAAGAAAACTTTTGAAATATAATGCAATCCTTGGCAACACCGAATGATGGAAGTATTTTTGCTCAGTTGCTTCCTCACTCCCTAAGAATGCTAATACATAACCGTGTAATATAATGAAACTCAATAATTTGTTTCATCTGCCTCACAAAAATAGTGACACCTTGTGGTCTCCAACTAATAACAAAAAATCTTAGCTTCACCGCTACTTGACTATGTTGTACTGGCTAACTAATTTGTGGAGGGGTGATGCAGCCTGCATATACTTCGACCATGCTGTGCATTACTTGCATAATGCTCTAACATAACACCACAGGTGGGATGCCCCATACATAATGAATAAAGGAAGCATAAGGAAGCATCTGATTATGTTACTTCATGTTGACATTTTACTCAGGATTCCTAAAACACACGCCGGTTATATCCCACCTCCCTCTAAGTTAAAGTGAGCTTGAGAGTTGAGATAGAACATGCACATGTTATAATGACGAAGTTTTTTGGGTTAAAGATAACCGTAGGTATCACCCATTTAATGGGTTAAACTTATCCATGCAGCTGTTGCAGGGGGAAGGGGGGGGGGGGGATGCAGCCAAGCGAATGTGCAGCCGATTTAACAGAAAATAATATGCAAACAAGACCAACACTGACTAGTTTTTGCGATTTATTGGCTCCATTTACCAAAATATAGGTATTGTTATGCTGAAATACTATGAATCTCGTATATGATTATAAATGAAATATTATACACCGACTAAATGTCAAAATATCAATTGTGGAGGAGGGCGTTGCCCTCATGTCCACATGACCTCCTTTTCTGCCTATATTGCATCCCTCAACCATACCATACTCCTTTAACTTCTCGTTAACGTTTGCCCTCGCCAAATTTTCATTGCTCAATATTCTGCTTATCAGCATCAACATAATATCATAAATCCTCAACATACTCAACAACAAACAATTGTATAGAAATATGAATTCAAACGAAAACAAATATTTTGAAAATACACTCACCCGACATTCCAGGGTCTTATAATCCAAGGGAATGGGACCGGTACTCCAAAACTCCTTCTCTCGATTAGTCTACCTTACCGGTGAATGTGGGTGGAACTCTGTGGAATCTTCAAAGCTTGCGTCAATCTTTATTACTGCAACTCGATGGTGGAGCTGGAACAAGCGAGGAAATTACTTGTCCCGCCCAACAATAATCCTAAATATAGGCCGAGCCTTCCTCTGAAACCACTTGGCCCAAATGAAGTGCAAGGAGATTGTATTTACAGACCCGAACCAACTCTCCGAGGGCAGTCCTGCTTCCAATCTGTGCTCGGACGAAAACAAAGGAAACACAAAACGAAGTGGTTTTATCCGCAATCGATCATGCGTAGTTAATGCCACCCTGAAAATTTTGACGAGTTCTTGGTTTACAAAAGTTTTGCACGAAAGTTTTTAAAGACAAACACTGATTTATATCCCCAAAACTAGAATGGCGACCGGGATTGTGATGACTCCAAATAATTGTCATGAAAATATCATTGTAGTGTTTAGTGTCCTAGAATTGTCAATTCTGTCATGATTAGTTTACAATCCATCCTGAGATTTTTAATAATTTATTTTTCTATTTATTCATACTTCTGTCTTTCTATTTCGGGTTCTCTATCTATGAGAATTTGGCACGAAAGTTTTGAAAGTAAAACTGATTTACCTCCTCAAAAATAGGATGGCGACAAGGATTGTGATTACTTCAAATGATCACTGTTTATTGTTCCAGATTTGTCAATTCTGCACGGAAAGAAAAACAATTATTATCTTAAAAATGATCAAAATTTCAAAATGATCTTGTTTCTTGCTGGTGAATCGTATGACACATATAAACAAAATTATAAGGGGGGATGTGACCCCTTTAATGCCTGTAACTGATTTGTCGTTATAGTACCCCCCCCCCCCCCCCCCTCTTCTCCGCCAGGAAACCCTGGATCACTTAATACGCATATTACTATTTCGGGGAGAAAAACAATAAATTAATAACAACTTACAAATTACAACAAAGACTAACAAGTTGAATAATCAACAATGGGAAAACCATAGAAAGAAATATAATATAATATAAATAGATCATTACAAAAATGATTAAATAGATGAACAAATGAACAAATAAATAAATGAATAAATAAACGAAAAATTAAAATTAAATAAAAATAAAAATTGATTAGAGGGAATTTATTTCTTTTAGATTTATCTTTGTAGTCCAGGTATTTTTAATGGCTATTCTCTCATTCCCGTGGAGATTAATTAAAAAAAAAAAATCAAATTCATATTCTGAAGAGAAGGTGAACCATATCAACAGGTCTGAATATAATTTTGTAATCTGTTATTTTTGTTTGTTTGCAGCAATTCTGATTGTGGCTGACTTGATCAACAACATTTTCTCCCTTGTTCTTATAACCTCGGCAAATATATCGCGTTTACCAAAGTGAATAGACCGCTTTATCTCGATTAAGATCAAAGGGTCCCGCCGAAACATTGACCCAACACAATTACATCAATATCGTTATTGATATTCGTAGCTGAAAATCTGAGAATCAAATCGTTTTTCTCTGTCTCCATTTAGGCAGAATCTTATATCATTAGCATGCGACCATCCTTGAAAGATCCAGGAAGATCCAGAAACAATTCTTAATACTCGGAACATTTTCCTTCCTACCATTGTATAAGAAGTTCTTATTGTTTGTAAATCCAAACAGGAACTGTTTAAGGTCACATTTCTCAGCTTTATTTCAGTCACGTGATATAAACCAGGGAACTCTTAAAAATGAAATCGAAACTTATTTAGAACCCCGAAGTCCACACAATTGTTGTAGTCAAACCTAGGTCGATAGCTAGTTTTTAGGTCGACAACTTCCGATTTTCACAGCTTTAGATTTCGAGTTTTCAGAGAGCTGTTACTCCTCTGTCAGGCACTAAAATAGCAAATAATTGATATTATTGTGATCTATGGCTGATAAGCTTTCCGTTGATATATAATTCATCTATTTCATTTTTAAATTCCGATGAGGTCTTTAAAGAAAAGAAAAGTTTTGGACAGAGATGTAGTAATATTCTATACGAAGCTTCAGATATTCCTTAAGCAACAATTATGCTGCATTAAACTGCTATAACTGCAATCATTAGTGCTATAACTGCAGCACCTTCTCTATATGTGTTTTCCAAACAAAGAGTTAACAACTATCAGCAAAGATCCATCGCAAAATACCGGCTAAAGTTCTATTGACAGAAAGTCTTTGCCCTTTTCTGGACAGAGACGTAGTTTTATGCTACCAAGCTTCAGATATCTTCAAAGTAATAATTATGCTGTAAGTCTGTAACTCTATAGCTGCAGTCCCCATCCCCCTATTCATTTCAAACGAACAGTCAACATGGTCAAACATTCTCGTCTTTAACTACACCAAACACCAGTTTCCTCCTTTGATCGAGTTGAAGAAAGAAACAGTTCTATTCAAACCCTATTTTTATTAGGTTAGGTAAAGAAACGCAATTATTTAATTTTCATCTTTACAAACTCGTTAGGCCCGCAAGACGATAATAACTTACTTGCTCGCTTTAGGGAATGTCTGGACGATGAAAAGACTATTCTGTAATAGATGTCACCGTTCATTTCCGCACGGTGGATGAATGAGAAAACCACTTAATATCGTTGCATTCGCAGACTTTAAAGAAATATGTTAGTTCCATTCTGCCATACATTGGTTAATGACAGTTGAAACTGTGTTTTATTTAAAGTTCATTGTACATGTAGGAATACTTTATTTGAACATTGTTCTTACAAGAATGTTTTAAACATACCAGAGGTATGAACTTCTTGAAAAGAAATTAACATATCTATTACGGTGTTGATACTTTATTGCAATATTGTCAAATAGGACATAGGTCTATATAATCACAAAGCTAAGTTTGCTTATAATGCTTACAGTTTATGATAACGAAAATATTATAGAATTTATTCAGAAAACAATAAAGAAACGGATATAATAAAATGTAATAAAACATAATGTATGAATCATGATCAAATAGAGCTGTAATAAATTCCTTATGTGCCCGAGTTCTTTGTCTCCGAACAAATCGAAATTAAACAATTGACTAAATAAATAATTACACCTAATAATGAACATACTTTAGCGTCCGTGAACTAGCATATGCACTTACATTTTCATCTATTAAACATGACTCTACCTTTAAAGCAAATCGTTACTCCTAGGCGAATACAATTTCTCAAATCCCAGGCCCATGATTACCATAACGTACATGCATCTCCTTTGTAATTCATGCCGACTTCTCTGCGATATGTAGGGAAAGGTTATCAAATCATTTTTCTACCAAAGAAAGCCCCAGCGCTATATCATTGTAAGGGAAACAGCAGTCTCTGTATATGGTGACAGATTTATGAACCTCCTAGGAATAATCAGCTAGATTTTGAATACAAAAGCTCTTAGAAATGATTGATACCATATCCGTAATATCTGAAAAAATCATAATGAAGTACAAACGTCATAACAGATTTACGACCCTTCTGCTGAGGTAATTTTTTTTTGTTCAACCACGGTTGGAAGGATATGGAATTTGATACCTTAAAACGACAGGTAGTTTTGTATTTTCGGGGGAATATAGTTATCAATTTTGCCCTTCTTCTATCATGTCTAATTATTAAATCTCTCTTTTTTTGGTTTTATCTTGAAGAAATGATCGACTAGCTAACTTCCTGCAAATAGAAAGTGAAATTTATAAGCCTTTTCTGCTCCTGTCATCATTTTTGGACCTGCGTGTTTAAAAACATTTTTTTTTCTCAAAGCAGTTATTTTTTAGTTTGTTCTTTTCTCCTTGTGCTATACGGGAGGGATCTACGGTTTATCTCGATGTCTGGTATAACTTTGGAATTCCATCGATATTGCAAACAGAATTAATGGATTTTGCCTTAACACGCAAGTCTCAAAGCGGACCCTGTCCCCCCGAATCCCCTCAAATGGTATTAGCATTAACACTGGAACATAACAAATTGAATGTTGTTCTTGTTGTTTTCGTTTCCTTTGCTTTTGTTTTTGTGTGTTTTTCTTTATTTTTGCTTTATAAAATGTAATTGAATATATATCAATGTTGTAATATACAGGATTACGAGGAGCTAACGACACGGTGAGTAAGACTACATTTCTTTCCTGATGTAATCTGTATGAAATAAACTGGGACAATTATTTATTCACGTTTTTTCCGTTGTCGCTGCACCTGTCAAATAAACACTGGTTTTGAACCCTTTGAATCTCCTAACCAATTCGGATGCAGGCCCGGGCTCCAAACAAATCTTGGTCAAACTTCTCTAACCTCAAACGAAAGGAACAATTTCACCTCCCGCATCTTTTAAATCAAGACCATTTGTTTCGAATCCTTGGCCATGGAATATACCATGAAAATTGATCGGTGTGACTTTGTGGAACGAAATCAAGGATTACTGAACCATCGCGGTTGGGTAAATTTCATTGGACCCCCTTAAGTAAATCTTTATTTTGTCAATATCTAGAGGTGACATTGCCAGGTATCATTATGACTAGATTTGTCACAGGTGAACGATTAAAGGAAAACATGAACTTGTAGCAATGCTCACAAATTAGGTATCAGTAATGGTTATGACCTTTCATCATTGTAACTAAAGGTGAAGGCTCATGCGACAGGGGGACAGTGTAGATCTAACTCAACTGCCACGAAATCAAAAATAAATTCTATGAGTAACTAAAGAAATGTTAAGGTTAAGGAAAATGTTAGGGAACAGTATCAATAACGTTTACTCTATTCATGGTTAGTCATATTATTTGTTTATAATAGCGAAAATCTGATGATAAGCAAATTTCGATAAATATTGTGTAAGGATCAAGAGTCAAGATCCCTCTTCAGGGGGGCATTTCGAAGGGCGTTATTATTTATATCCCTCAGTGAGCTTCACAATTGAACGCAATAAAGAGTCTCAATGTATAATTATGTGAATATTGACTTTCACTTAATAGGCGCTACATGTCAATTATCACTTCTGACATATTTATGCGCATTACTTGTTTCTTGGGGCAAATAGAATTCAATCTAGAAATTGATATTTGCATGATAAAAGTTGGCTGTAGGCCTGTGGTTTTACCACCCGTTACCCCCTTTTTTCATTCCTCCTCCTCCTCCCCTCCTACTCCTCCCAATCCCCTCTCTCTTTCTCCCATTTTCTCCCTTTTCGGCTCTCTCTCTCTCTCTCTCTCCCTTTTATTTAAACATTTAGTTTTAAATTAAAAGACATTAATTTCCAGTATAAATATACAAAGTAATATTTGAACAAGTGATGATGTATATGCTTTGAAAAATGTACAAAGTATGCATTCATAAAACTACAAACAATCGGAGGACACACCTCTTTCTTTTCTGTCTTTTTCATCTGTGTAATATATTTCTCTTATTGCAAATTTCAAATGTAACACCACTTTGAATTTATCAAATATATCTGAATATAGCTTTTCTACCATGATGATTATTTTTTCTCTCCATTTCTCTCACTTCCACCTATTCATCCGTCAATAATAAAGTGATCATGTTTTAAAAGAAACAACACAACAGTTTGGCGAACAACAGATTTATTTTAAAAAAAAGGATAAATAAAAAAAAGAGTACACAAACATCATGCCCTCGCTACTTTTCCCATAAGTGTTTTTTTAAAAGCTGATACATAACATGCCCGTTATTCTTGGAATTAAAATATTGTCGGACAGAAACCAGAAGAGCAATTTAGATTTTTTTTCCCTAGCCATTACAACATCACCCCGCCAATATGGCCGAAAGGGAGGAAACTTGTGAGGGAACTGCTGAATTGTCGGCGTTTTAAAAGTTTATCAATTATTGGGAGGAAAACTGTTATTAAAACTCTCATATCACAAAAATTATAGCGTTTCACGTGGTAGCAATATTCCCGAAAAGATTTGTTTAAAGATTAGACAGTTGTTGTGCTGTTTAATTCATTTGGCCAGGGGGCAATGATAAAGAAAAAACCCGTAAATTAATATAAAATTAATATGATCGGTGTTTGAAAATGGTTTTGTTATTTCTAAAGTGCTGGGAGCCCCCAAGATTTGATGGCAAAATTCTATTATATTGTATAATGAAGTGGAAGAGGGCATCATCATTAACTTCTGAAAAGATTTTCAAAATATTTGTGTTTAAAGAAAAACAAGAGTACACAATTTGTTTTTTTCTGATGTACGCAGAATGTTCAAATTTTGCATTCTTTCATTAATATTCAAAACTCTGTCTTGAAGTCTTGTGCAACACATTAGTTTTGAAAACCCTTGCACAAGTGAGTGTTAAATGACTTCCTCTTTTACTTCAGTATAACTTTGAAGCGAAATTTTGAAATAAGATGTTGGGGGAATTGGGGGCTCCCAACACTTTAGGGGTGCTTTAACGAATGAAAACAAATAGAAATCTTAAGTATATCTGAATTTCATGCAGACCACACAATTTCATTTTGAGCACAAGCTCCTTAAACTATTCTTAAAACTCTGAATTCCCAGCTTTTTTTAAACATTAAGGACCTGGTATGTGTTTCAATCAAGAATTTTAATTAGCTCATATGAATCTAGTATAAATGCATTTATTTTTAGGATAACTTTAAGAATACCCGATTTTCTAATTCACTTCATCTTCGACAGATCGGAACTGACGAGAAGAAGCTTGGGAGGCCAAAAGCTAAGAAGATATGACGGAAAAGGTTTGAATTAGACCTATATATACGAACATTCTTAGACAACTTAATAATAATTTAAATATTGATTTTGTTTACCCAGAGAAACCTCATCAACATCGACGCTCTTCTTCTTGATGGTCCTTGATGACCGGGGTAATAATATATCTGTAAAGCGCTTAGGCACATCGTTGAATCGGTGTATTGAGCGCTATATAAAAAAAACGGATTATTATTAGTATTATTATTATTACTGTTACCCCAAAAATCGCCAGGTACCCATTTACACCAGGGTAGAGAGTGGCAAGTGTGGATTAATGTCTTGCCAAAGGACGTTAGTGGCGGGCTGGGATTCGAACCCTCAACCACTGGCTTGAGAGACAACTGAATGAACCACTCAACCATGGATGACACCTCCACAAGTACACAATACATGCCTATAGTATTTTACGCAGTTATACGCAATTGAACTTGCGGGTTTCTTAGAAACATCATCCCGCCAAACAGATAATCAACTTCGACAAATAGCTTTTTTTTTACATCACAATTTCCGTTCATCCCATGAGGTTTACGCACCGGTGAGAGTTGCGAATTAAAAGACACTCCAAGGCTATTTTTCTGCTATTTTTCTTTAGAACTCAGTGCCTGAGATCTTTCAAAAACAGTTGTCGTGACAGCAATGAATGAGTGTTCTTAACAGTGTCAAGTTCAGAACGTTTAAGTCTTGGCTGAACCGCTTTCATTGCATTTTCATACATTAAATTAATGGAATTTGATGATATTTTGTTATAGAAATCAGACGTTTGTTTTCAAAGTGAAAACATTGCTACATCTACAACAGATTGTTGCAAAGAATCATATCGATACAGTTAATCTTTAAACTAAATTGTCGATGAAAAAAAACGAGGGATGCCATTTTTTTATATACTTTCTCTGAAGGATTTTAACATAGTCCCTGAATTTAGCTTGATCTGTTTTCACATTTGTTCAATTCTGATTTGTTTTAACTTCTTTACTCCCCCCTGACAATACTCCACTTTCTTCCTTTTCCATATCCTTCTCCATATTCCCCATCTGAAACCCATCTGTTTGATTAGTACATTCACAATTATTTCCCTTTCCCTGTTGTTTTAAATGTATTCTAAAAATATTGTTGGTTTATTTTTAGATCACGTACGTACACCAATAAAAAGAAGAAAAAAGGAAAGTAATTTTTGTTAGTTGATGAATATTTGGGACAAGTTCTATGAAAGTTGCGAATGAAATTGTTTTTATTCTCCTGAGAAAATACGTGACAACCTTATACTGTACTAAACTGTTTCTTATCCGAAATACAATGACCTACAATCGTGACAGTTCCAGATATTTGGAAGACAGCTGAGAAATATAAGAATTCTTCTTGTGGAATCTGAGAGAATGGCTTTTAAAATGTGTCATATTAGTCTTGCCCTGGTTTTATCACACGATGAAGTAAAAATCTTTCTTACATTTGTATGTGTATTAAATTGTAATTATTGTATTGTACATGTATGTAGTGTGCTTCCAGGAGTGTTGTTCCCTAGTCTGTGGTTCTCAACACTTGTTTATTTATTTTTTTTTTATTTTTTTTTTTTATTCGGTCAGAACTTCTCATACATAATACAAATTAGAATGTAACAAATGTATTTCAAAATTTTAAATATCATAAAACAAAAAGATGGCAAATATAGTACGAGTAGAAACCGAAAATTATGGATATATATATATTTTTTTTAATTATTAAAAAAAACACTTGCTTTTAGTTGTACATCTCTCTCTCTCTCTCTCTCTCTCTCTCTCTCTCTCTCTCTCTCTTTCTCTCTTCAAATTCACTCGTATAAATAGCAGTCAGATGTTCTATTGATAATTTTACATTGTTTTTATTTCGTGGTAATTTCGCAATATCTGCTGTCATTTCTTTATTCGTTCAAAATGAATGCAATGTTCAAACGTGAATCTCTCGGAAATGCTTTCGTTGAAGCCACAGTCTCAGTAATATGCTTCTAATAAATGATTTGATCACTTCATAATTCATCTGGTTGGCACAATTTTAGAAATAATGGTTCAATGTTTGTCTATCAAATTGAATATGTGATGTTTGGTTTGAATCGAAACTGGATTTCAAGAAATCAGGTTGAATGTGAAAAATGTTATGTTACCTTAATTTTCTTATTGGTTTGTTGTTTGTACAGCCCTATTTCGATATTCTCGCACTTCGACAATACAACTATCTCATAATAGAATGATTGTTTATTTGTTGTCTTTGTCTTTCCTCCTCTCTCTCTCTCTCTCTCTTACCCTTTCCTTTAAACATTTTCTATCAGTCTCAGTTCTCTCCATACCCCTCTTATCCATTCTGTTTTACTTTCACTACCCTATCTATATCTGCCTATATAATATGCATATCTATCCATCTGTCATGTATGGCAATCTTTCCTCTGTCACTGCTATCAAACATCTACCTCTTTTCATTCATTATCACACCTTCCTCTTATAGTATCTTCTATCCATCATCTATCACCCTCTCTAACTTTCCGTCTATCTATCTATCTCTTTCCTCTTCCACGTCTCATCTCATTTTCATCCATTTTCGTAATCCTTCTTCCGTCATCTTCTATCCATCATAACACCAGCATTGCCCCTTCCTATCTTTCCTCTATCTATCTATACAGTGCGTCCCAGAAAAAACGAAACCGAGAAGTATCGATGTTTTATCATAACTTAATCACAACCATAATTAATGAATGATACATATTATTTGGAAAGCTTAGAGTCTCCTCTTTTAGTTGATGCTACTCACGTGATGCATATTTCACGCATGGCTGATTAAAAGCAATTTGAAGGAAGGAAACCAAAAAGTAATTTGGCGGGCGGTATCTGAATTTCAAAGAAAAATTCATATTTCTAGAAATTTCATTTTCTGCTCTTTCATATGATACCCCAATCAAGAAAAATGAGTTAAGAATAACAAAGTTCTGTTTGTTTGAAGTAGCCCTTACATTTTCATAATTTTAACAAACGAATTCGTTTTCACTGGGTGCCTGCCGTAGCAAAAAGCAGATTTGACAAAAGACTTAACTCCGTTTCGTTGACAATCAGCCATGCATGAAGACTCTCATCTACGGCTGATTGTCAACGAAACGGAGTTAAGTCTTTTGTTAAATTCGTTTATTGATACAATTATGGAAATGCAAGCACTACTTTAAACAAACAGAACTTTGTCATTCCTCGCTTATTTTTCCTGATTGAGGTGTCATATGAAAGGGCAGAAACTCAACTTTCTAGAAATGTGAATTTTTCTTCGAAATTCAGATACCGCCCGCCAAATGTCTTTTTGGTTTCCTTCCTTCAAATTGCTTTGAATCACTCATGCATGAAATATGCATTATCTGAGTAGCATCACATAAAAGAGGAGACTCTCAGCTTTCCAAATATGTATCATTCATTAATTATAGTTGTGATTAAGTTATGATAGAACATCGATACTTCTCGGTTTCGTTTTTTCTGGGACGCACTGTATATCTATCATTTTATCTCGTTCCTATTCTACCCATTAAACCATCTCATTTTCATTCAAATTCATAATTCCTTCACCTTCCATCATCTTCTATCCATCAAAATGAGAATTGTCCCGCCTCGGGGCATCGTGATAATTCTAAACACTTCGTTTCCTCTTGCCGATTTGTTCATGTCAGTATCGATATCATCACATTGGTTGATGGAGATGAGGATGAGGCCCCTTTTACATCTGAAATTTAATTTCCGTCTAAACGACGCCCTTTGGACCCCATCCAATCATACCTTTCTGCTTATTATTTGGCATTTCTCGTTACCCCCCATTTTTTTTCTTCTAAATGAACTGTGGTTCCCTTGTATTGATTTCGATTTCAATATCTTGACAGCCGCACTCAATTGAAAACAACGTCCAATTTTCTAATACAAGCAGTGAGTATGGGTCAGTGAGGGGGGTCAATAAGGGGGTCAATGGGTTGTTGTTGTTGTTGTTGGTAATAGTTTAATGGCGTTCATTCAGTATTGAATATAAACGCCATATCTTCAGTTGGTCAATGGGTATGCATTTATTGATTGAATACACACTTCAACTTCAATACGCCTAAATAGCATTATTCACTTCGATGATCATGAAATCAACATTGAATATGATTTTTACGTTCAATGTAATTTCATAGTGAATAAAATAAACACCCACAGATAAAAATACAATAAAACAAAAGAAGAAAACAAAGTACAACAAGACAAAACCAAACAATGAACATGAACAAAACAAAAGAAGAGAAAACAAAACAGAACAATTATACATACTGTAGCTTCTCCTTTTCAGAGTAACACCATCGCAGTGTACGATCATGCATTTTAACATTGTTCCTATTCCATACGATTCGTAGCAAGGATTAACAAGTTGATGTGAAGAGGTACCGGCAGTTGCCAATGGAAACATGTGGAAAAGTGGGATCAATCACATCCATTTATTACTCTTCCGCCTCCTCGGAATCAACATGAAATCATATTTTATGTAAACATCTAGATTGGGGTCACTCGCGTTCGGATCTGGAACATGATCTGCTCTGTCCTCCCTCTTCCTCCTTGTCCTCTGCCCTATCCCCTTGTCTTCACCTCTTCGTTCTTCTTCTCCTCTTCTTCCTCTTCCTCATCTTTCTTCTTCTTCTCCTTCTTCTTCTTTCTTTTTCTTCTTCTCCTCCTCCTCCTTCCCCTCCTCCTCCTCCGCCTCCTTCTTCTTCCTCTTCTTCTTCTTCTTCTTCTTGTTCTTCTTCTCCTCCTCCTCCGCCTCCCCCTTCTTCTCCTTCTTCTTCTTCTCCTCCTCCTCCTTCTCCTCCTCCCCTTCTTCTTCTTCTCCTCCTCCTCCTCCTTCTTCTTCTTCTTCTTCTTCTTTTTCTTCTCCTTCTCCTCCTCCTCCTCTTCCTCCTCCTCCTGCCAGACTAGTTAGCACATTGTATCAAATCACATTGAAAATCTGATCCTAAATTTGTAATGAAATAGAAAAGTATATGTCAAAATCTTAACATGACTCTGGTTAGACGTTATGTGCCTTATTTCGGTCGAAATATAACACATTTTAGATCGTGTGAAAATGAAGACATCAGAATCCTTTCTATGTGTTATTTCACACCTTTTAAATTACTTCCCTTTTCTCTTGTTTAATCACAACATTCATGTAAACGTTCACAAGAAACCCGTCACAAAGCAGGACATTATAAATGACACTTTCCATCAATGAATGCAACAGTCTAATGACAAGTTTCGTAATGTCACTGATAAAAAAAAAACATGAAAAAGGCGGAAAGAATAGCACTTACATCTGACCTCGTAGTCGTAGATAGTCAAATAAAGAATACAAAATGTGTCACGAAGACTGGTATGTTAGTTACAATTTGGGGATTCTTCTGTACCAATTATGTGATTGAAGACCTTTAATGATTAATTTGATGGGATGTAGAATGGTAAACGACTTGTGATTCAAAATTGTGATTTAAAACTTTCGTTTTAATGGCCATTCACTATTTTCCCCTCGTCTTACTTAATTATGATACACCCATGTATAAACAGGAGGAGTGTCCCTTTTGGTATTCAGTTGAACAATTCCCTAAATGCTTATTTATTTTCGTGAGAACCAGGCAATAATTATTGCCTGTCTAAAAATTTGGGGATTCTTTTCTGACCTTCTATTCCTTTCCCATCTCCTTTTCTTTATCATGGCATCATTCGACTTTAATGGCTTTCTCTCTTGTGGGCTCAGATTCGATTGCCCTTTTTCCTTTCAAAATATTAGCCAAATCATTTTTTGTCATCTCTCATTCTCATTTAAAGGGAAAGTCCACCCCAGGATTTTCTTTAGCTGACGATATAGACCTAATAATACCATGAAGAATGATACAAGTCTCATTAAAATCCATGATCACATAACGAAGATATATCGACTTTTTTATCGAAAATCAGCCGCCCCCCAAATGCAAAAATCTATGCGTTACATGGGCATGAAACGATCGCCAAAAAATAACCGATAGTATCGAAATTGTGACGTATGTTGCGAGCTGCCTTCTTATTTCGCATTCACTTTCGCTCGCGGTACACTGTTATCGCACTGACACGACGAATCATGGTCTTTTGCCAAGCAATAGGTTGCTATAATGACTCCTCTAGCTAGCTACGTGTGAGTTTGAGAATTTCACATTATTAAATTCATGAAGGTACATTTAATCTACGATCACAAGTGAAAGAGCGAAAGTGAATGTCTGCGAAATAAGAAGGCAGCTCGCAACATACGTCACAATTTCGATACTATCGGTTATTTTTTGGCGATCGTTTCATGCCCATGTAACGCATTTGCATTTGGGGGGCGGCTGATTTTCGATAAAAAAGTCGATATATCTTCGTTATGTGATCATGGATTTTAATGAGACTTGTATCATTCTTCATGGTATTATTAGGTCTATATCGTCAGCTAAAGAAAATCCTGGGGTGGACTTTCCCTTTAAATGAGAATGAGAGATGACAAAAAATGATTTGGCTAATATTTTGAAAGGAAAAAGGGCAATCGAATCTGAGCCCACAAGAGAGAAAGCCATTAAAGTCGAATGATGCCATGATAAAGAAAAGGAGATGGGAAAGGAATAGAAGGTCAGAAAAGAATCCCCAAATTTTTAGACAGGCAATAATTATTGCCTGGTTCTCACGAAAATAAATAAGCATTTAGGGAATTGTTCAACTGAATACCAAAAGGGACACTCCTCCTGTTTATACATGGGTGTATCATAATTAAGTAAGACGAGGGGAAAATAGTGAATGGCCATTAAAACGAAAGTTTTAAATCACAATTTTGAATCACAAGTCGTTTACCATTCTACATCCCATCAAATTAATCATTAAAGGTCTTCAATCACATAATTGGTACAGAAGAATCCCCAAATTGTAACTAACATACCAGTCTTCGTGACACATTTTGTATTCTTTATTTGACTATCTACGACTACGAGGTCAGATGTAAGTGCTATTCTTTCCGCCTTTTTCATGTTTTTTTTTTATCAGTGACATTACGAAACTTGTCATTAGACTGTTGCATTCATTGATGGAAAGTGTCATTTATAATGTCCTGCTTTGTGACGGGTTTCTTGTGAACGTTTACATGAATGTTGTGATTAAACAAGAGAAAAGGGAAGTAATTTAAAAGGTGTGAAATAACACATAGAAAGGATTCTGATGTCTTCATTTTCACACGATCTAAAATGTGTTATATTTCGACCGAAATAAGGCACATAACGTCTAACCAGAGTCATGTTAAGATTTTGACATATACTTTTCTATTTCATTACAAATTTAGGATCAGATTTTCAATGTGATTTGATACAATGTGCTATATGATGTGCTATGTGATATATCTTCGTTATGTGATCATGGATTTTAATGAGACTTGTATCATTCTTCATGGTATTATTAGGTCTATATAAGAAAAAGTTAAGAATAATTCAGAATAAGATGGTAAGATTTATTAATTGCTTAGGCCCAAGAACACACGTCGGGAAAAATGAACTTGAAGAAGCAGGTATACTCTATGTAGGTCAAAGGTCTAAACAACTCGTGTTACACCATGTCCATAAAATATACTACTCAGATGTAGATCATTATATTACTAATAATTTTACTCGTGTCTCAAATATCCATGGATACGATACAAGAAATAGTCATTTTAATTTTGTTTTACCCAAGCGAAAAGGACAAATTGGAAACTCTTTTTATTTTAATGGTATCCAATTTTGGAATTCTCTCCCAAAACATGTCAAAATAGTTAAGAATTTTTCACACTTTAAAAGTGTATTAAAACAATACCTAAAGCATGAATCCCTTCAAGAACAGTAATATCAGTTATCTTAAATCACAGTTCATTA
Organism: Strongylocentrotus droebachiensis; assembly: GCA_035222895.1. Taxonomy (NCBI): domain Eukaryota; kingdom Metazoa; phylum Echinodermata; class Echinoidea; order Camarodonta; family Strongylocentrotidae; genus Strongylocentrotus; species Strongylocentrotus droebachiensis. The sequence goes on along the minus strand of JAVYIG010002845.1, from coordinate 96,385 downwards.
TGTGTAGCGCATGTTTTTAAGTTTAATCTTGCATAATATACCGTAGATCATTGTTTGCTATAAGTTCTAGACATTTTTGTTGTTGTTTATGTTATATTATTTATTCGTAATATTCGTAGTAGTTATTAGTTGTGATATTTTATTCTCATGCCGTACTGTACACGTACTTTATAGGACCCCGTTGGAAATAAGCCTTTTCCGGCTTTCGTGGGTTATCCTGTCAATGTATCTTCTCGTTTCATTTTGCTTTATGTAAGCATTCAATGTACTATACTTGACGAATAAAATCAATCAATCAATCAATCATATCGTCAGCTAAAGAAAATCCTGGGGTGGACTATCCCTTTAAAGCCGAGCGTTATTGATTGTTCCTGTTGTTTTAGTTGTTTTTCTGTCACGGTTGCTGCGGCTGTTGTTGGTATTGTCTTTATTTTGTTGCGTATTGATCTTGTTGTTTGGTTTGCAATGCCTTTCCAAACTGCGACCTTACATTGCTTATAAATCAGCGACTTTCCGTCAAATTTGTATAACATTAATTTAATTTACAGAGCCATACTCAAGGTGTTGCCAATTTGCAGGGGGGCATTAATCACAAATCACTTTAACGATTTCACCACCAACATAATCAGCGCACTTTCAGGCTGATCCCATACTTAAATCATTGTATATACTATACGTCTTGTTTGTATTACACTGAAAGAGGTACTTTTTCACATTTGAAAATAATGTATCTTTCCTTGATTGCACCATCTGTGGTATATAAACAAATTAATTGATCATGCAACATTCCTTTGGAGAGAGACGACCTAGATATTTGTATCAGTCGTATAATTAATCACGATATTTAATCAATGTAGTTAAATTATTCAAATTCATCTATATTCTCGAGAATGTGTTTACTGCAGCATTTTCTCTAGAGTGATTTCATTAATCAGATCTCTCAGCTTCTCAGTATTGTTGACAAAAAACTTACCTCTGTGGTCCTAAAAGTCTGTAACATTTTGACTTCGTTATTGGCCGAAGTAATTCGTAGCACATCAATGTAACAAGAAAAAACATAGCATGCAATAAAGTTTGATTCAAGTTGTATTTAGAAAGATGCTTTAATTAGGACATTTTGGTAAGCAGTATCGAGTTTTCAGGATTTTTTTCTTAGATCAATGTTAGATGAGATCGAGGACCATTTAAAATGATGCCGAAAATATAGTGACGACTTTACAACTCATGTTTGCTAACTCCAACAAATTGACACATTATCTTTTAAAGATTATGTTGTGTATGATTACAGTAAACATTAATGTCATACCATGATGATTCAAGTTCATCATCGTCGTCATCGTCATCGTCATCATCATCATTATCCGTATGATTATCTCTTATAAATCTTGAATACCAACACGTCATGATTGTGTACTGTACGGACAGGTTGCTGATTCGAACCCCGCCCCCCCCCCCATTCAGTGTTATTTAGGGTACGCGTATGAAAGTTCACTCCCTTTGAAAGCACACCCCCCCCCCCAGGCGCGGATCTACGGGGGGGGTTTAGGGGGTTTAAACCCCCCCCTTGGGCGGCCCAAAAAAAAAAAAAAAAAAAAAAAAAAGGGGAAAAAAAAGAGAAAAAAAAAAAAAAAAGAAAGAAAAAAGAACGCACGCTGGAGAGAAACCCTTTCAAGTGCAAATATTGTGAGAAGATATTCAACTCATCTGGTAACTTAACCAAACACATGATAACTCTGGATATAACTGTGTATTTAACTGTTACTTGATTTAAAAAGACGTTATCATGCACTGCTTTTTATGGTCTCCATTGTGTTAATAGATGCCAGGAAAACATCACTTACGGGGTTCAAATAAACACCCCAAAAAAAATCGGCTCGCCGCTTCGCGGCTCGTGGACGATGCTCCGCATCGTCATTATTTTATTTAACTGTTACTTGATTTAAAAAGACGTTATCATGCACTGCTTTTTATGGTCTCCATTGTGTTAATAGATGCCAGGAAAACATCACTTACGGGGTTCAAATAAACACCCCCAAAAAAATCGGCTCGCCGCTTCGCGGCTCGTGGACGATGCTCCGCATCGTCATTATTTTATTTAACTGTTACTTGATTTAAAAAGACGTTATCATGCACTGCTTTTTATGGTCTCCATTGTGTTAATAGATGCCAGGAAAACATCACTTACGGGGTTCAAATAAACACCCACAAAAAAATCGGCTCGCCGCTTCGCGGCTCGTGGACGATGCTCCGCATCGTCATTATTTTGGTCAAACCCCCCCCTTAGCAAAAAGCTAGATCCGCCCCTGCCCCCCCCTATTTTGAACAGTTGAATACAAACAGCAATTTGAAGAATTTTACAAGCATTGTTTCATAAAGACTTATATTGGACAATATTATAAAAGACAGATAGTTATGATGGTTAGTTCTATTTAATGCTTTTGAGGCAAACGTGAAAAGCTTTACTTTTGTTTAGTGCCTCCGTCCTATTGAGGTTCCTCTGTGTTAGATTTATAAAAAAAAAATCTCAAGTAACTACCAAACTTGTCAAAAGCAAATACAACCCTTCATCTTACATCTTAGCATCGCCAATTCGCATCTTATCACACAAAATATAATAGTTCTGCAAATGACTGGCACTCGTTGTACTTAGCACTTCGAACCATTAAAGTATAAATCTGTTCCAGACCCTTTCTATATTCCGTGTATCTTCCTGGATAGTAGATACCGTCTATCTTTAATCTGTCTTATCACCGTATATAATCCAAAGAAGTACATCTTCTATTGTTGACTAGTCTTTTAAGAAAATATGTTCCTAACTTCCTACTTTCCTGTCCTAAGAACGATTAGCAAAGAGTTAGTAAGTGGTGACCAAAGAAAGAAGAAAGTGGTAAAGACACACAGAACAAGCGGGAGATAAAGGTATGCCCTTTGGACTGATGGTGGATCCTTAAAATATGTTTAAACATCTCTCCTTAATGTTGGTTTTACAGATTTTGTGACGATTAACTCTGGGGAGATGGTGGCCTTTTGCTTTTAATCACTCATCGAAGGTATATAGGTTTCTTTAAAAATACTGTAAGTGCACGTAGCAAACAACATAAGTACTCGTCTTTACCACTACCACCACCCCTAAAGGATTACTACGAAACTTTAAAATAAAGGCCGCAAATAAAAAAAAGTCCAGTATTGAATGGTGCAAAATGTGAAGTCCTATAATATGAAAGAAAACAAGTGTGGACAAAATGTAAACAAAACATACCAATTCGTCAAGTCTGGGATCACCCTATTTGTTCGGCTTGCTCCCTCACAATTATTAACGCGGATACGCTTCCCCTAATACCTGTACATAGAATGAGTGCCCAAACAATGCTACACTACTTTGTCTTACCTACCCCCTCCGTTGGGAATATAATAAGACTTGCTACTCCATAACGCTTGGAAGAATTAAACAACTTTAAATTACAAGAAAAAACGGTTTCGTGGTTAGCGTTTAAAGTTGGAATCGATATAAATACACAGATCCAATAGGGGAGACAATAACTTACTGATTGGGCTACAAGACTGTTCAAGTAAACCGTTACCTTCTGCATGGCTATAATGACACTATTGTCTCTGCCAAACCATAAGCTGGTATAAGTGTCACATGCCTGGCCGGTGACATAGACGTCCAATGAAATAGTTCGGAAGGATAGGGGGCATTATGTTGGGGTTTTCTCCTTTGTATTGTCAATCGCTTTCTTTTCACCTCGTTAGACCGCTAAAAGAATAAAGCCGTGAATTAATTAAGCGTAAAAGCTGCTTTTCTTCGCGAGTCCAAGGAGTTTTAAAGAGCCCACCTAGTATTTCCTTGGTGAAACAAAAGTGAGCAATCAGTAAGTCCTTGTCTCTATCATGATTCCAAAACGGGTTTGTAAACCGCAACAGTAGCCCCCCCCCCCCAACTCCCAACCTAGTTCAAATCGTGCGTGTCAATATAACGTGTAGATAGACTGTAAGAGTGATAAAAAAAAAAAAACATTTAATTGAAATAATGCATAATGTTTTAGTAAAAGTACGCAACCCTCTAGTAGGCTTTCATGAAATAAAAAAAAGTATAATCCTTTTCACAACGGTAAATAAGGAGGGGTGGACGAGGAAAAAAATAAGGGGTGAAAAGAAAAGGGGACGAGGGGGAGGGGACGAAAAATGTGAAGAGGTCAAGAAGAAGAGGCAGAAAAATAGAGTTGACGATGATCAAGACGAAATAGATAAAGAAATAGATTAACTTTGCTATACTGAGCTAAAAGAAGGAGAAACTATGAAGATTCAAATATAAGAAAAGAAGATAATAAGCAGAGAGATTGTATTGAATAGAGATGTTACATTAACAGACCATTAAAGCAATGATTTAACGAAAGGTGAAACAGAAAGAAAAAATGAATTAAATATGAAGAAATGGAAAGGCGAAAACAAAAATCACGATTTTCTCAAATGATGTTAAACAAGCCACATTGAAGTCGAATAGGTTATAACACTGAATACATACAAGTGGTTCAAGAACCTCCCTTCATGGCCTTACCAAGTAAATCACTCGCATCTTGAGTTTATAAGAAGAAGACAAGTTTTTATCATTGAATAGTCTAACTGGTGTAATTTGCCCTGACACACCGAGCTCCCATTTTATGTAATTACCCGGTATTTATTAGTAAGGCTTCAGTTACACATTTTTTCTCTAAACACCCTTTCATACCAGTCAAGAAGTAGAAAATATTTGGAGGCATCAAGCAAGATAAATGATGGTAGTTAAGTAATTGGCGGTTGGAGTTTTTTTCCATTTGTCAGTTGTAAGTATTCATAAACGAGGGTATCTATTTAGAGCCATTAGGAGCTTTAGAGTAAATATGTGGTCACTGACACATACGTCATGAAGACTATTCCACATAAGCCGAGTGGGAATGTTAGAAAGAGTTCGTCACTATTGTCTGACAGTAGGCCAATTTAACATATATTCTATCAAAACGAACTCATTATATAGTGAATACAGAATGATGTAATAACATAACATGTCTATAAAATTGTATGCACTTATCTTTATGCACCCTAAACTATCATGTTTATAAAGGTGTTTGTTTGTTTGTTGTTGTTGTTTTGGTGGATTACTTTTGTTCAGCTATGAGCATTGTATCATGGGTTTTAAAAGATGTACTATTGCCCGGACGTTTCATTATATCTTTCCTCCTGCTGTTTCTGTTAAATGGCCAATAAGGGGTTCATAAATGCACATACCAGTGAAATACGGTCATTTTAGCTCATTATCATCATCCAATAACCATCATTTTATGACAGGAACTGCCCATATTCGGCAGTTTGTCGCGCCTTCATTACATCCTCAATGCATTGGGTTGTCGTAATCTTGGTAGTGGTATAAGAAGCACATTTTGGTTAATAGGCTATTTGGTTTGATATTGAGCGCGCGGATAATGGTGTTTATTCGCGCCATTTGACAGGTGGAATGGCCATTTTGATGTCAGTTACACCAAGAGACCTACAGCAGAGCGAACAAATTGTCTACATTGCCTCCTATGGTCAAAAATCGGTCGGTTTGTCGTATTGTTTCGGTCTCTCTTTCTTTCCACTCCTTTCTTTCCCATTCGCTCCAAAAATCTTCGGATGTATTATGGTACATTATATTATTTACTTTATGCGTTATATGTCATGTTATTACGAGAAGAAGGAAAACAAAATTCTGCTGTATAAAATGTTCTTTCTGTTTTGCTACATACACTGCATTATAAATTGATTTATATGATATATTTGTTTACAAACAGAATATTTATTTGTTACATTGCATTGCAAACTGATTTATATGTTTATAACCAGATCATTGATGTACATTAATGATGATTAATAAATACAATACAAATCAATACATGTAGTATGATTAGTTAGTCTACAGTCATCCTACGCGTTTTACGTATCCTACAATCGGTTTCGCCCAAATGTTCGTCTCTGTATCTTTCTTACCATTTTGATTTGTCTGTTTATTTCTTCAGCCTGTCTTTCCGCCTTCTTATCTTTGCGCGCGCTCATCTCTCTCTCTCTCTCTGAGGTTCTGCCCTACCATGTACCCTCCTAACCTTAATTTTAAATCACTCTCGCTTTTTTTATATATATTTTTTGTCATTATGAGGGTATATCGCTCCCCTTTCTGTTTCTTTGTATCCGTTGTCTGTACTTTCTGTCTCTCTTTCTTTCTAAATATCTAAAGCAAATCCACATCCACTATTTCCCCCACCTTTTCTTATCGCTCAAGTGTTGTGAGATTCGCATATGACATGAGAGGGCGATAGTACAGTCATCTTGGAAATGGTTAAGCTATGTGTATATTCGGACACAATCGAAAGTCTTAATTAACAAGATGAAAACAGTATGAATATTGTCACTGATCTTGGCATCTCGGTTTTTTAAAATAAATTGTGACTGGTCATTTACCCATCAAGTTAATGCCCACTCCCATTCCCATCTCTCTCTCTCTGTCCCCCACTCCTCTCCGCACCCCCTCTCTCACACGCACATACTTCCAGCCTGCATACAACACAAATACCAATAGACGGCAGGAGACGGATCTTTCTCTGATCAAGGTTCGAAGTTGCTCTAGACCACATATTAGCCATTTCTGATAGCAAGTCTGTTAAATTATTAACAACTTTTCTTCTTTTTTTGCTTGTTGGGGCAACATGGGCGAATTCGGTCTAACATTGACCCCCCCCCTACCCCCTGCTTCACAAACATAATTCTTCAGCACTACGAAACACCATGCAAAATGAAGAGGGGAAACTAAGACAATTTCATACATTTCATATCTTCTTTTTATATCTGCCCCATTTCATGAGCCTGAGGGGCAATCACAATAATGTGCCTGACATTTAATAATGAAATATAATCACAATGATTGAATCATTCTATATCATTTCATTCCATTTATACATGAGTGGTTCAATCACTACCCAATGTCAAAGGTCACCATCTGACATGCTATTCAAAATATGATTAAAATAATAGGAAAATAAACATCAACAAAGAATAAATGCAGTTTAGGTAGTTAGTTCACAAGACATGAATGAATAGGACACGCTACATTGAAGGAAATTGTATGGATAAATACATGGATAAGAATATTGCTTTACCAATATAGAGCTAGTAAGTTCTGCTTTTGTGTACATGTATTTACATGTGGTGTTACAACTAACACACCAATACTATGACATGTTTTGTGTCTTTCTTTATATAATCTTCTAATGACTTTTCAAAGATTAATAAGTTGTCATAGCCAGCTTATCCGCTTGGCAATGTCCAAAATGTCATATATTGTACCTTCAAGTCAATGATACAATTTTTCCCCTTTTACAATTTACATTTAGGAACACACAAAAACACATTCAAAGAATACACTTCGTCTTCTCTACTAATTTTTTAAAGCAAACATTGCTTGATCCCTTCTATCTTAGGTATATTATGCATTCCACACACACCTTCATCTTAATTATGTTGAGATATCTTCTCCTTATAAGCACCACTAACATTGGAAATAAGATTCAAGCAGGAAAACATTATGATCCAAATAAAGACACCAAGTTAAATTTACATTTCATGACAATAACTCAAAATTTGAAAAAGATATGAACTATTTAAAGCTGAAAAGAATCTAGATCCATTATAGTTTAACAAGGGAACATGTCTGCTAATGTCTACCTTTTTCTTTCGTCTTTGTAAATTTGACTAGCGAAAATCACCTAGCAGAAGAGTACCCTGCTACATGAAATATGATTTTGAAATTTGAATGCACTTACAGCATTCCTTGCATGTACATTAACCAATCAGGATCAAGGTTTGTGCCATCAGTTGATAAAGGTTTGATTCTGATTGGCTAAAGTCTGTTATATTTGATTGCCTGGAACTTCAATTTGATATAAATCTTTGTGTATGAGGTTGAAAATCAAGCTTCACATCAGAGTTATTATTGTAACGGACGAATTATCGATTTACAAACAGCTTTGAGCTTGTACATGAAAGGAGATTAATACATGCTATATGTTCCTAATGTTTATTATAACATGTCTATTTAGAGTTAGAAGGGAGTTAACTCTTGTGAAACTATAAGATTTAGCACCCTTCCAGCTCTCTGCTGGCAGTTTTTTTTGTTGGAATGTGAACGATCTACAGACAAAAACTACTAAACTTATTCAAATACAAGTCTCTTAAAATCAAATCCTGAACGAAAGGGGACCACCTCTAAATCAAATCATAGAATCTTGACGATGAATAAAACAGAACACTGTGACATCCCAAAATAATAACAAACCATATTATATGAACAAAAACACAAAATATCTGAAACTATTGTTAATTCATGACACCAGCATGGCAGATAATTTGAATGCCGGATAAAATAAGTATCTACATCAATAAATTGCACATAATTTTTTTTCTTTCTTTCATTCTACAATCAGCATCTAAGATCTATTCCACTCATTAATGATGGATAAAGTCTGCAATCATTCAAAATAACAATGGTGACGCTTTTTAATGAACATGTTGAGCAATGAACAATCTCATACAATGAATGTACAAGTAATTTCCTTTTTCCTTTTGAGATGTCGGACAAATCTATTTCTATGACAATAATAGGCTGCTGTTAAATCAATTGCCTTGTCAAAATAAAAATGGTGCCTTAGAAGCTCTATCCTTGAAGTACAGCTTCAAAGAAAGAAAAAAAGAAAATAAAAGAAAGAATATTTGAAATGTGATACACTCATTCACAAATGCTATTGTATGTGACTGTTAGTGTGAACTATATGTATGTATCACTCAGCAGCACAAAACAAATTAAATGTACAATATCTCTTAAAATTATGCTTGTATGAATTTGTCACTATCATATATCTCTCTCTTTCTCTTTCTCTCTCTTTTACACAGCTTCAAATACACAAGTAGAAGCGACTAAGCTGAATAAACTATTTCAATCATATGTGTGGACATAAAAATATATCTGTACAGCATTGTGTGTCCACGAAGTTAACTTATGCTTTATCGTATTTTCCAACTCTCACTCATAAATTATAGCCCTTTTAGTAATTAGTACTAATTTACAATTAACTACAAAACTGTGCACATAAAGAGTATTTCTTAAACGCTAAGAGTAAGTTAGCATGCTTTTGCCTCACCTCCCTCTTTTATTGTTGCACAGTTTAAGAACCATCACGAGGACCAGTGCAATTTTAACACTTTTGGACTTTCTGTTTTCCTAAAAATAGCTTCAATTCTGTCTAACGGTTTGAAATGTTTTGTATTTACTATATGTGTGCAATGCCTGCCTATACAGTAAAGTATAATGTATTTTATTACATTACTCTTTCTCTACATGTACCTATCAATATACAATATGAACAACACAGATTATTGGCATTTCATTGCTAAAACATGTATCTTTCAAAGCGTACAGAGAGGCACTGAAGTCATACATGTATATGATGGGTTGTGCACATATGTACAGTATGGAGATAACCATTTATTTTACATGGACATTAATTTAATGACCACAATCAGAAGGAAAATGTGTTTGATTCAACAAACGCAAATGTACATTTTTTCTGATGATGCATTTGTGCTATCAGACTGTCACTAAAGTACATAATATTTTCTGATGGTGCATTTGTTCAACCCGACCATCACTTATTCTTTTTCTTCTACTTGTAATCTGCAACAGGCTATGCCGCCTATCCTGAAGATATGCCATATGTAAAATTGTAAATTTGCAATGCAGGCATTCTCAACTTTTTCATCTCTGGATTAGTGATGATTACCTCAGCTTGACTGTACAACACTCAAAGGTACACATCTATTCAAGTATTTCGGTACAATAGTGTAATAATTTAAAGGTGAACTGTCCTGGTTCTATCCGCAAGTACAGGATACTGGTTTAATGCAAAGTGTTAAACACTGGCCGAATTGACAACATCTTCATCATCATCATCATCATCATCATCATCACCATAACAATCATCATTGTCATCATCATCACCTTTCATCACCTGGGCTTGGGATACTGTCTGGGCTTTCCATACCCCCTCTTCACCCCCGTACCCTCGGTCCCGGCCCCGACACCAAACCCAGTGGTAGGCGCCGCTGCTGAGGCTCCAGCTCCAGGATTGGCAAACTGCTGAGGGTTGTAGAACATGGGAACTCCTGGCGGTTCAGCAGGTTGTTGCGGCGGCTGTTGCTGCTGTTGCTGGTTTTGTTGAGGCTGTTGCTGCTGTTGTTGCGGCGGTTGGTAATGTTGTTGCTGCTGATGTTGTTGCTGCTGCTGTTGCTGATGTTGTTGCTGCTGCTGTTGCTGATGTTGTTGCAGGGCATTGTCGCCCTCTTGTGGCCAAGATGGCGGTGGCTGGGTTGAGGGCTGGAGAGGAGATCAAGAGAATACAGAGTATGAAGCAAAATCCTTCTTTCTTGTTTCTTTTTAATTTTATAAATGTGAGAAAAATCCTTTACAGATTTGCAAAGACTTTACTCATACAGACAGGAGTATGAAACAAAACTAGGCAGTCACAAACTTCTGCTTTTCTTCTATTAAAAAGGTGAGAAAGATTCTAGAAACACTTCAACAAAATTAGAATTGACAATTACTTTATACTTTATAAAACAGAAAGAAAGACGGTAACCAAATAAAAGACAGTGTACTCAGATGAAACAAGTAAACACAACTAAAACACTTGCAATAGAAAGGATAAAATTTGCCACACCTTTGTGAAAATGCATGATATAACCAAAAGAATAACAAAATAAAAAACATTGTATGCCATAAATATGAATAAATGTTTCAAACACTTCATCATTCATTGCCAGGTTTCAATGTTTCTCCTTCACCTCCCAACCACCCAGGTGCTTTCTTTTTCTGAGCACTTTTTAAATTGCGTATGCAGGCAAAGAGCTTTATTTCATTTTTAATGTGTGGTTCTGTATTAGAACAAAAAGGATGTCATTTTGCTAACATTTTTTAAGCTTACTGACTTTACCAATGATTGATGTCAAACTGGTTTGTGGTCATTAAATGTTGATGCCAAAAAGAGCATTAGACATTTCACTGCAAAATGAGCGATCACTTGAAGTGACCAGAACTGCGATGGTACCTTATGATATTCCCCATAACATGTTAGTTGACTTAAAAGCACTGTTGAAATGTCCCTTTCTTTCTTACATGATAAATCAAACTTAAAAATGTCCCACAGTAATGTTTGTGTGCACCTTATCTGTTCAGGGCAAGCTGCTCATGCATTTACTATGCACAATACCAGGAACTCCAGGCATTGCGCATGGGGAATACATAACCAACTGGCCCGGCACAGCTGAGGTGAAGGCGAACATATTACTGCGGAACATCCAAAAGTGTTGCATATGCAGCATTTAAACAAAAAAATAATTTCTGTATCATTTGATGATATGTAACACTTTTTTTAAATTGTATATTGCCACAAAATGATTACACTTTTCTTTTTTGGCGGCATATCCTTGCATTTAATTGCAGATGAGTGTTAGCAGCAATTTCATCAACCACAAATTCAAAGTTTCTTGATCTTTTTACCTAAAACATGTTTCAAGAAATGTCCTCAATTTGATTTGTTCAATCACAACTTGTACCACGACATGTACCAGTATGCATTTCATTCAATTTCCACAAATACATGACAATGTGAACCTTAAAATTACCAATGTGTTCATAATCCAATTACTGAGAAAATGTCAATACTTTTGTAGAAAAATATTAGAAAAAGGACCATGCAAGAACCATCTAAGCTGAATCTAAGGGGTTATTGGACATAAATTGTTAGATCAGAAAGAAGAATGAATACACTAAAACACATCGTAGAAAAGAAAGAGGTTCAATTTAGACATCAGACATGGTTGAGGTATCACAAAGTTTAAAAAACAATGATATTCTCTTCCTTTCTAGCGCAAATACATTGTGTGCAGGCAAGTATTGATTTCAATGACTGGGGTAATGTAAAATGTAATTAAAGGTAATAGTATATCTGTAAAGCACTAAGAGACATCGCAGATGTATTAACTCTTATCGTGCCAAGAACACTGTTCTGTGCATGCGCTGGCGTGCCACGCACACATAATCGGGTTTCTGTTGACTTGCCATGGACACATAAACTCTCATCCGCTCGCGTGCCACGGACACATTTTCGTGCATAAGTACACAAGCTAATTGTTTATGCCTATTGTGCGATGCGCATTGCGTGCACGCATGAATGCTTACTGTATTTGTGGAGGGGGTTTATTGTTGTTTTGATTTTGCGTGCTTCACGTATACCGTTACATTGGATTTTCCTGAGAAAATTGAGATATTTTATCATCAAATTTGTCAGTTTTGATCATGGCCCCTCAGATTGTGTGCGGGAAATGAGACAACGGATTGGTTTGACAACTCACTGATAGTGCTTATTTACTTTACCAAAATTACAGATTCATGAAATGATATTGGTATCAACAGAAAGAGGGTTAAATTTCCTACAACTTTAACGTACAATTCTTTTTTATACAATATACAGATGAGATGTTATAGTGGATCAAACATAGTAACAATTTAAACTACACGCACTTGAACCAACCCTAAATTAACTTAGCACGCAGGAGATTAGTAGCGGGCACAATAGGGATTAGCACTGTGGCACTGGGTGAATTGCATAGGGGCAGCTTAAGAGTTAAGCGCTATATAAAAGAGGAATATTATTATCATTATTCCTGTGTATCTCGAGAGAGCTTTGGAAATCATTATCCCAACTATACCTCTGGCAACTGTTACCAGTGCATAGTGCATTTCAAGGATTAATCCTGCAAGGCACCCATTTACCTCACCTGGGTGGAGTGTGGCAAATGTAAATTAATGTCTGGCAAAGACATGCAAGTGATGTGGCAGGGATTCAACCCTGTTATTTTAATACAGTGTGGTGAGTTATTTACCAGACCATAGCAGTATACCTCTACAATATCAATTATAATGCCAGTGCAATGAAGATTTCCACATAATAACCCAATATATCAGAATATATACAGACATAGATTTTATGCATATATTTATAATCCAGTTTCAAAAGACGGAAATAGATCTGTCTGTAAAGAACTCGCAAAAGATATACTTTGCTTTCATATAATTTATATTTGTTTTCACATTGTTAATGCATTAATTAGCATAAATAATATTTATCGGGAGAGGGGACAAAGAATGTTATAATTCACAAAAGAGTTTATTAAATGATATGATAGGATATAGGAGGTATATATCCGCAATAAAAGTATACAATTTTAGCCTCCAGTCCATTAACTGATTGATAATCATATGCACTTGCTTTAGTGTACGGTCGAGTTCAAACCAATACCGTAGTTTGAATCTAAAACTCTTTGGCCCGAATTCACAAAGGAGGTTTGTCGACCAACCGAGGTTTATGTACGTCATATGACGTATTTTGAAGCGTTTTTTACAAACCTGGTTTGTAAAAACGCGTCATTTGACGCACGAAAACCAAGGTTTGTCGACAAACCTCCTTTGTGAATTCGGGCCATTAAGTTTTGAATTTAGAAATTACAGTTAAAACATATAATGTAAGGTATATGTATGTTAGTAGAAGTGTTTGAATGTTAACACACACATCTACCGCTGAAATAAAAAAACAGAAATAACAAAGAAAATAATATATGAGCATGAACACATAAACATCTAGAATTTACATATGAACATCAACAATCAGGTATCAATATACAAATAGCAGTGTATGAATATATATAATGTATATACGAGTAACATATATGTAGATGACAATACAAATGCAGCAACACATTTCAGATATATGCTGGAGGGAGGAAATGAGGAGGTTTAAATACAATTGGCATGCATGAAATGGAGGGAAATGCAAACATCAAATGCAGCTACCAGCACTGTTTTAAATGTCAACACGATGAACAAAACAATAGAGTCATGGGTTAGTAAACAATTCTCCTCCGGCCCTTCGAGCAAGCCAACAATAGACCTTTCAAAGGCTCAAGTGAGAAGATAAATAATAGATGAGTGAATACATTAAAAGCATGGTTGTTAATAATGCGCAGCAGACATCCTGCTAACCTAAAAGCAAGCACTGTTCCCACTGATGTAGCGTTACGCCCTGTACAGCTCATCCCAAGTGCGCATTTCCTCGGAATACTCTCTGTAACACGTTTTATGCAAAACTATGTAAATGGCTACGCACCACTTTAGCCTCATTCCTAAATACCAGTGTTAACAGCCAGGACAAGCTAAACTGAAATTATCCTTGTGTGTCGCATTTCTATTTTTTGGTTCAGATACAGGACGGTAAGTGTTCATAGTACCCTTTTTTCTCCAATCCCGCTTGCTACTCATTTACATGTAAAACATTTTTTATTTTGACGCAGCAGTGTAACACATCGTGCCAGAAAGAGCCTTCATGCAAACTACGGAAAGGGGCTACGCACCACTCGCTAATCAACTGCACAACGAAACGCTAAGACAGAGGGAACAGAGCAAACATAAAATATGGCGCGTGTCTTTTAAGGGGTTGATCAAGCGTATACCTGATGGGCCATATGCTGACTGACCTCATTGGAGAGATCGCTCATCGAGCTAGTGCGAGAAAGCTGTTCAGGAAGTAAAAAAGCAACCAGGGTATTTTATTGAGACGGCCATGGCTAAAAGGGTTCATGTCGATTCATGCTCACTTGCAGAGGGAGTGAGTAGCTTAATCATTCCTCATGACTTAGTAACAAGAATCCATGTCATTCTAAAATATTGTTAATGTATAGTTTATGAATTCTTCATATTTAAGGTACCTAACATCAGATTATGTATTTCGTTATAAAACAACCCCCTCCCCCCTTGGCCTGTCAAATTTAAAAACAAAATCACGAGGAGCATTATTATTGACTAATCAAAGCAAAATAAAATTCTGATATTTCGAGCAATGTCTTAAATGATGATGTGACGATAAACTACAAACAAAAACAGAGGACATGAATGATTTTAGAAGGTAGCAAAAACATTTTTGTAATTGTCGCAACATGCCCCCCTCCTCCCCATTATTCTCGACTTTCATGAACTCAAATTACTCCCAAACATTATTTGTTGTTACAACTTCAACATTTAATTGAATCAAATTAAACTGAGTATGTTGTGGCCATATTTAAGTGATTGACGTCTTCTTGCATATGATTCTAATTTTGTTTTGGAGTCTAAACTTATGCAAACATCATTCATAGTTTTCAGGATATTGTCAGGTGATTCATTATCTTTTCAGTTTTTCTATGAATACTTTTGTAGATGTTGAAAAGCAAGACAAGCACACATGCACAGCAGATGTGACTCTCATTTTAACAATTCAAATCAATGATTGTGCTAGCAGACCACCACCAAAAGCTCAATTAAATCATGAGGAATATAATAACATTACATGCTAAATAATCATGAAATCATAATGCACATCCAGGCATAAAATGGTGTGTATTATTCTTATTATTAGCACAATTTCACTAGGAAATACATTTGTAAATTGGTAAAAGACATATATTGATAAAATAAAGGTATATTGGATGAGGATTACACAAATAGACTACATGAATCCAAGACTTCAAACAAACAGGTAAATCGTCTTTCAATATCATCTAAAATTTTAAACAGGAATTAAGAGATCTGCAATCTTAAACCAATCTCTTCACAAGAAATAACGAGGGGAATTTACTTTGACATTTGCAAAACTCAAGGAAACGCAAGACTGCCAAATTTAATCAACTTATATAAAAAACAAGTCAAATAAATTGATGATTTACATAAAAGAAATCATTTAAAAAATAATATCACATCCATTTCAAGATCTCATCATAATGCAGCAGTGATTGTGGACATCAAACAAGCGACAGAAAAATCATTGTATTGGACCCCTTCATTGAATTGCAGAGATTTGCAGAAGCTAAGATGAAATCATGATATAACTGAAATCTGAAACAAGCCTACAAACAAAGAAATTTATATGGATTTAATTTTTGTAATATCCAAAAGGTAAAATACAGACTTCAATACGAGTACATGCAGAGTAAAATCAAATTTGCCAGCAAAGAAAAAAATCTATGCCATCCAAAATATCTGCCTAAGAGTCACATAATGACCCCATCATACGATTGGTTTTTTATAAATGGTTCAATCATTGTCTTTGAAAATTGCACATTGAAAGCATTTTCATTCTTGGCTTATCTTGAAAATCTCTACAATGCAATTCAGTAATATATGGTACACTGCATGAATGTTGACAAGAGGCATCTATAGCACATTCAAATGTACAGGTAACTTACGTTTTCACTACTCTGTTGCACTGCTCCTACTCCTAGCCCACGATGTGGACTGTGGGGTCGTGACCCTGGGTTGCCAACTTGAGGATCGCCTTCCTGGTTAGAGGTCTGGGTGTCTTCTGATGCAGCTGAATACAAAAATGAATAAAGGGAAATCAATATTTAGTGAATTTTTGCCGCAAAAAAGGCAATCACAAGTCATGAAACTGATAAATCTGAGTCCTGATTGTATAATGCAAAAACTGAAACTCATCTTACGAAACAAAATAACTCAATGTTGAACACATTAATTTTTGCAAGGAATCATTTGCATATAACACAATTGAGCTAATTTTCTGTATTGCAATAAGTGTCATAATTATAAGACTTGTATTTCGTAGACGTATAAATAAAATGTCCTTTATTTATTCTAATACAGAAAAAACAAACATTTATACAATTGTTGTCATTTTCATTTAATACCCCCCCCCCCCCAAAAAAAAAAAAATAAAAATAAATAAACTCAAATGCATTAAGCTACCTACAAGCTAGCTGTGTATGAGAAATTCCTTTCTGAGAATGACATAATCGGCAGTTCTGAATAGCGACATTTAATAGGCATTCTAATTCTAAAAGCTGGATGTTTGGCTTACGCAACCAGTCCCCCCTCCCCCCAAAAAACAACAGTACAGAAATTTCATTCTCCTTTACCCTTGAATACTTTAAGCCTGACTTACATGAGTCTGGGATGAAGAAATTGACAGGTGCGGCGTTGATGGGGGCTGGTAGGGTCTGGAATAGACTACTTGTATCTCCTCCTGTCTTGGAAAGCGATGAAGTACCCTTGCCCTGGTTTAGAATGTCCACATAGTTACCAGCACCTAAGCAAATGCAGAGATGTGACAAAGTCATTATAGTACAATTTAAAGCACACTCATAGTTCATAAAGTCTGAAGTACTATAAAAAACTACTTTCCCTTCTGATTTTACTTCACTCATCTTTAAAAAAAAAAATCAACATGTATCTGATGTGTACATGGCAGTACAGTGAGAACATGCAGTGGAGGGTTTTGACGTAAGATATCATCGTAATTCTCGCTTTTGTTTTAGACGATAATATTAAATAGAAGGGAGCAAAATAAACATCATATTTCTTCCCTATTGCAAAATTTGGAACAAATTTATGTACCTAATGTGCATTTTATTTGTTTTACAGTTGTGTAATACATAATCCTAGAGTTAAATCTTATTCATATTTAACATAATTTATAAATCATTTACCTTTTTGCCAAAGTACTTAACCACATGAAATGTTACTTTCGAGTCTCAATTCAATCCCTCATAGATTTGTGAGAAACATTTAGAACTACAGATTAATCAGATTAATACAAATTTAAAGAAAAAATGAAAACCAGAACTCACCAAACTTGCGTGAGAATTTGTTGGCTCCAGCAGGAGGGGGTGCTGCTCCGGGGCCCATCCCTCCCCCAAGCCCAGGGGTAGACCCAGGGGGCTGCATGGTAGATGAAGGATTAGCAGAGGGAGGGGCAGAGCCAGAGATTTCTCGATCAGAGGGAGGTGGAGGTGGGGGTCCGCTGTCCGCATCGTCGGTATCCTCTTCTCCCTTGTTGACCCACGTCTTCTTGACCGGGTCCCACTCGATCTGTGGAGTAGGGGTTAGTTAAATGATTAGTCCTTACTACGGTAGACTTTGCTTAGTCAAAATTAAATTTTAAGACAAGTTATTATCACTAAAATTACATGTAGGCTTAAAGCGATCTTCCTCAAAAAGAGTTCAAATTTCTGTATATACTCTTTTTCTTCTTCAAAGGTACAGAATATCACTTAATGATGAAAAGGTATAATACAGTAAATATCAATTTCTCCCCCCACCCCCCCTCTCATCCATGTCATAACTGAAGATGCAAAATATCCCAAACCAATTGTTGTGGACTTCTTTTCTTTTTTTCTAATATAATTGCAAGTAGTAGAAATGCATGTGTGATATTTATGTGTTGAACACAACACTAGACTGCACTTTACAATGACATTCTTCTACAAAATGTATAAATGCATTGTGTAGAACGACTGCTCAATAAGAATAACAAGTGGTTTACAAAGACAGGCGAGAAAGCGAATGATTGGCAGCTTTGTTTTTAATGGAAACATGGTGCAATCATCCATGTAAATACTGTGAATCGTCATAATCATCATCATCATCACAACCATCATCATCATCATATCAAATGCCAGTTTGAATGACTATAGAGTACCGAAGCTGTGACGTCATAAAAATCAATTTTTAGAATTTCTCAATTTTTTCTTCATATTCCGAAAGACCATCAAAAATAATGTCCAAATGTCGAAAACCAATTGAATATGTTAAGTATTGGCTGAGATATGACCATCTGAATGAATATATGTCCTATGGGAACTCAGTGTTATATGCTCTGGCTCCTAACCATTAGGAGCCAGAGCATATCACACTGAGTTTCTATGGGGAGTATATTTATTCAGATGGTCATATCTCAGCCAATACTTAACATATTCAATTGGTTTTCGACATTTGGACATTATTTTTGGTGTTCTTTCGGAATATGAAGAAAAAAATGAGAAATTCTAAAAACAGATTTTTGATGACGTCACACTTCACCACTCTATACAAGATCCAACAACTCACCGTTTTCTTTGTGTCATCTGGAAGATGGATGTTGGAGCCACCCAGCTTTTTGTTGAACCAACGCATCCAGCCGCCCTGTGAAGACTATTATATTGAGGTTAAATTACAAATTGCTTATCGAAACACTTATGGTATTTCATCCACATTGAATATCATACTTATTTAAAAGCTGCGATGGTGGGTGAAAGAGCATTACATTTTATATTGTATTACTTTTAATTTCCCTATGTCTCTGTGTTTGTCAAATGTGGTGATTGATTTGGCATAGCTAAGCTTTGTATAATTCTTGTTAATGTTTTGCATTTCTCTAAACATCTAAATTGTCCCCAAATTATGAAATAATCAGCCTACAACTTTAAATTACTGATTTAGTGATAGCAAGTGATATTTTAGTTTCTCTAATGCATACATTTCCCAGTAACACAATGGTGTCACTCATAGATAACAGGATTTTTTTTATACATTTTATAGAAGTGCCCTAAAATGATTTCAGAACACATGTTTTGTCTTGGAAAACCTTGCCCACAAGCATTTTTTTCTAAACTAAAAAGCATCCCTTCATGCAAGATATCTAACAGTTTACATTCACATACAAGATGAAACATACACAATGAAGGCGGGAGACAGAGCTACTGTCACTAGGCAATGGCAACAAGCATTATCTAAAGCATTCCTACAATTCTACTGAAAATTATACTACCCAATTTACAGAATGACAAAATCACAAATGGACATGAAAATCTTCCCATATATGAATGTGTAAATGAGTACAGATCTGCCTGGCTAAAACTTCACTAAAGATATGAAGGTGTATAATTCATGCACTTTAATCTGAAACAAAACAAAACAAAACAAAAAAGAAACAAAACCAAAACATAACAAACAATATCAAAACATAACAAAACAATATCAAAACAAAACAAAAAACAATTGAACAAAGATGACAACAAACAAACACTTAAAAAAAAAGAACACCAGTAAACCACTTTGTCAAGTTTTTAGAAGGCTATCCTACCTTTGGTTTAGGTTTATTATTCTGTGCCTTAGGTTCAGGCTGCTGCTGCTGCTGCTGCCCCTTCTGACCAGCAGCTGATACGTTAGACCCTCCCGATGTGGTCCTGGCTCTGGCCCTGTGTCTGGGGTCGTTGAAGGAGTTGGGCGAGTCCGGTGGGGTCAGGGTCTTCTGAGGGGATGGAGGACCAGCCATGGAGCTAAGGGTGTTGGTCCTGCTCCGATTATTCTGCTGCTGCACCTGCTGCTGCTGTGATAAAAAAAAAATGCAATGAATTCAATTCATCATTTAACAATGTTAAATCTGAGATGCATGGCCCTAGGTGTTATCAGTGTCTGTGCTATGGTGTAATATTGAAGCCCTAACAAAATTGCGCTTCAAAATAATCATGAAGTGCCTCAAAAAAGTAAAAATCTTTGATTGATCGGCTTTACCATACTCATTTCCCCCCGATAGACTGTAGTGTTATAAAAACCGTTAGGAAAACGAAAAGTGACATTTCAATTTCCAATCATAAATATCTTGATAATCAGACAGGCGATGAGCTTGTAAAAGTCATGGGATTCCTGACTGACCTAAAGGTTTATAATTATCATTGCAGCATGAGCTAAATCCGGGATTTTGTTTCAAAATCTGAGGCAATGTTACTGAGTCATTTTAAGGGAAATCATACCTATATAGCAAACTACTCTCAAGGAAAGCAGAGAATCAGATGAGCAGACTGGAGATAGTTTCAATGAAATTAATGGAAAAAATTAGAAAGATATGAATTTTTTCGAAAGTTGTAATCATCATAGGTGGAGCTTTTCAAATTGGCTAAATTGAAAATGTCTCTGAGATGTAGTGACGGACAACTTTAATACTCATTTGTTCCAACACACAAAGTTACTAATAATTTGGCATACTTGGCGTACTCTGTGATTTTTGTTTTACGGTATAAAGATTTGTAAGTGCACTATGCTTACATCATTTGTATTTTGTTGCAGCAAATTTGTTAGGTTTACTTTGTCATGTATCTGTATTCATCAAAAAAAAATCTGGAATGGTTCTCAAACTTCAGAAAATGTAACCAAGAATAATCATACCAACTTGCTATGCTTATCTCATATTTCATTTTTTTAGGTTTACATTGTTATGTATGATCTGTATTCATCACAAAATTTTCTGGAATGGTTCTCAAACTTCAGAAAATATCACAAAGAATGATCTTACATACTTGCCAACATTTTAAATTCAGAAAACGGAACGCACATCACAAATCATGTACCGTACGCTGCGACTGCACTGCACGTGAAATATGTATCTCGCATATACGGCCGGAGTCATGCGATGATCATGAGCGATAGTGCTAGCGCAGCACGTGCACTCTGTACGGTGCCTATGACTAAGGGATTGTGCATGGCACTCTATAGGCACTCTACGCACACGCGGGCTCATTATTACACGTGGCAAATAGAGATCAGCGTGGCGCGCAACAAGCAGGCTGCACGCATCTTGCGCAATACAATCCTTCCAGCACTCATCATATCGAAACTATGGAAAGCCAACTGGTATTTATACTACATGTATAATTCCCCCTAATCGGAACGTTCCGTTTTTCATGGCTCTAAAAACATTCAAAAAAGTAACAGTCTGATCTTACCATCTTATTGTTGAAATCAAACTGTGATGCACCACTTTGTTCAAACTCAGTCGAGTCTCCCTCCGTCTCTGAAGCGTTCGTTGTTGTGCTATACTCTGAGATGTTGCTTCCTATCGAGGCCCCAGGGTCCTGGTTAGGTGCAAAGTTGCTACTGCAGAGTGCAATGGAAGATAATAAAGTCAAAGCTAATGAAAGTGTCACAACACATTTACTTACTCTTATGGGTGGATAATAATAATAATAATAATTACTATAATAATTAAAATAACAATAATAATGATAATAATATGTCTTGTTTACCAAGGGTAAGCCTCATCAGTATTAATAATGTTCTCCCTGAGGGCCCTGTATCACAAAACTTAACATGAAATACTCAATCATTTTCAATTTTGTACTATTCCTACCATTTTTCTATCATAAAAGAAATTCATTTCCACAGCTGCCCAATAGGAAAACTATGATTTTTGCCACTACGATCAACATGCAGAGTCTCCTAAAACTAAGAGGGCAAACTCATAAATCAAAGTTACTAAGTTAAAGTTTTCATGATTTCAAATTATAAAACAATCTTAAAGCTGTGATATGAATTCATCCTAAACTTTTGACACCAGTCCAGGGATTTGTATATTGCAAAACAGTGAACAACACTATTTTTGGGGATTCCCTTTTTCATAATACTTTGGGCATATTTAGTCGTGGGTTGGTTCAGGAAAATAACAGTTCTCCATAAAACATCTTCAGATGAAGTCAAATATCTCACTGCACAGTTTTTAAAGTCAAAATTCCTCGTACCTGATGGGCTGGTTGTTGTAAGGCTGGTAATTCTCATGTTGGTAATATGGATTTTGCTGCTGCTGCTGTTGGCCAGTAGGTTGTGTACTATCTTGTTGTTGTTGCTGTTGTTGTTGTTGGTATTGTTGTTGTTGTTGTAGCTGCTGTTGTTGGTTGTAGTCATAGGAGGGCACTTGTTGCTGGTCGGTTTGCTGGTCCTGGTATTGGTTGACTGCTATAAGGGATGAATACCATGAAATTAATCAATGAGTTTGAAACATGGATCTTGAAAAATGGCTGAGTAATCCAAAAAAATAAAACCATAAAACAGATACAAACACTGACATTGAGGAGAAAGGGGGGGGGGGGGGGGGGGGTTATATTATATAATGGCAACTTTCTTATTGAGCAAATGTCAATGTTAGGATTAGCAAAGCTGCCATATTAAAGACATCAACATTGTTCAAAGGATCACATCCTTCGCATTGAGTATAAAATATACAAAAGTAATTGATATATAAAAGTCAATTTCACTTCATGAAAATGACTTAAAGGTAATACAAAGTTTTGGGAAATTTTGAAAATTGGGTGGATAGAGATTCTTTACAATTTTGATATATTTGGATGCCCCTGTGGATGTATTATAAGCACTAAAAAAATTAGCCCCTAAACCACTTCTGCTTTTGAGAAAAATTGAATATAAAAATTTACCGGTGCTCCCGGTAAATTTTGATAAATTTCAAATAGCGCCTACGGCCGTACAATGGTAGCTGCGACCATGAACATCTCAGAATATGTAGTTGTGATATATAATTTCCAAACGGGAATACCTAATCGGTCGATTTCAGTCAAGAAACATTATTTTATAGCTTAATTAACATCTTGACCTTGAGAGGGAGCTATACAACATAAAGAGTTTATTATTTATAATTTCATAACCTTAGACTCGATTTCAACCGCGACAGCGGTCACTGCATATTGTAGGGTCGCATATGCTTCCAATATGTTCATTAGAACCAAATTCATGGCCCCATACCAAAACTTTGTATTACCTTTAAACCCAGTTACCATAACGTATTGAAAGTTGATGCTATACTGCTCAAGGATTGTAAATCAGATTTAAATTACTTATATAAATGTACATACTGATTCCTTCATTCACCAAATGTAAACTTTAAGGTGAATTTGACAACATTGACTACAAATCACATGTGAATCAGGTAAAATGAAATAATCTACACATGACATATTGCCTGATTGTAATAATGACATTTGTTTCTCACAAACCTTGTTGTTGGTCATATTGACCTTCATATCCTTGACCTCCTCCGGCCTGGTCTTGCTGGTATCCATCATACTGGTACATTGACACCCCTTCACCCATGGCTTGGACTGTCCCATCTGTGCTCTCCCCACCCAGTGTGCTCAGGTTGGAGGATGATTCCACCCACGGCATGGGGGTGCCCGATGACGAGGGTGGTTTTAATTGTCCCTCCTGTTCACAAAATAAAGCAGAGAGAGAAATCTTGAAGAATGAGTGACTATGATACAACCATCCCATCTCGAAAGAATATTTACATAATTAAAGGGAAAGAAGAAATAATGGCATGGCATGGCTCAAAACTGTACCTAAAATGATCAAAGGCTATCTGACAATTGTCTTAAATAAAAGTTTAGCTTTTAAAAATCCAATTTATCCAAATTTATATATCAAAAAAAGTAAATCTAATTTTAAAGGAATAACTAGATGGAATTCGACTGCGCGCAGTCGAAAATGATGCCTCCGTTATAGAGCAATTTTACAAACCAAAACAGAAAAAAAAAATTGAATTCACGTTCAATGGTAATCCATTGACAGGTTCTCAGAATATTGTGATTACAAGCAATTTCTCATATACATATATGACCCTTTGATCTTTGACCTCATGACCATAAAATCTACTCAGTTCATTGGCTCTGCAAGATGTTCTGAGTTAAATAGTAATCCATCTGTCAGTTCTAATGAGAATGCGTTCACAAGCTATTTTTGCATACATAATGGGCCCATGACCTTTGACCTTTGACCTTATGAACCAAGAATCTACTCAGTTCATTGGCTCTGCAAGTAACAAACATGACCTAATTTTGGCATGAATCCATCAATCGGTTCTTGAGATAACGCGATCACAAGCTGTTTTTGCATTCATAATGTGCGCTGTGGCCTTTGACCTTTGACCTACGTGCTCCAAAATCTAATCAGATTGTCTTCCTATGGTGATACACACTATCATTAAGTTTGAAGTTTAAATCTCCAGTGGTTCTTGAGATATTATGATAACAATCTCAATGTATGGAATTTCATAAGTTGACCTCTGTGACCCTTGACCTTTGACCTACGTGCTCCAAAATCTAATCAGATCGTCTTCCTATGGTGATACATACTATCCTTAAGTTTGAAGTTTTCACATCTCCAGTGGTTCTTGAGATATCATGATAACAATCTCAATGTATGGAATTTCATAAGTTGACCTCTATGACCCTTGACCTTTGACCTACGTGCTCCAAAATGTAATCAGATTGTTTTCCTATAGTGATACACACTATCACTAAGTTTGAAGTTTAAATCTCCAGTGGTTCTTGAGATATCATGATAACAATCTCAATGTATGGAATTTCATAAGTTGACCTCTGTGACCCTTGACCTTTGACATACGTGCTCCAAAATCTAATCAGATCGTCTTCCTATGGTGATACATACTATCCTTAAGTTTGAAGTTTAAATCTCAAATGGTTCTTGAGATATCGCGCTAACAAACTCAATACAAGGAATTTCATAAGTTGACCTCTGTGACCTGTGACCTTTGACCTACGTACTCCAAAATCTAATCAGATCGTCTTCCTATGGTGATAAATACTATTCCCGAGTCTTAAGTTTAAATCTTAAATGGTTCTTGAGATATTGTGATAACGGTCAAACGGGACGGACGGACGGACGTACGGACGTACGGACGGACAACCCGAAAACATGATGCCTCCGGCACCACCTTCGGTGGCGGAGGCATAACAATTCTAAGAGAAGAGGCGTAAATATTCACTTCTTGATGACAAACGCCTATAAACTGAAATAACAACATAACCATGAATTAAATGTCAAAATATATTGATAAACACAAGACATTTGGAAAAGCATTTCAACTGAAACACTTTGTAGAAAAAAAAAGACAATTACAAACAAACAGTACAAAATAAACATGGATAAAATAAATAAATAAAAATGCTACTCACATTTATCTGCAGGAATATATTCTCTAGTGGAACAATCCATTGAGGCTCAGTGATTTCCCTCATGTCATGGAACTCAGGATCATGGTGTTTTAACCTGTTTGACAACTGAGGATGGGATCAAGGAAAAGGGAGAAGAAAAACATTGGTTTAACCAGTAAGAAAAGCTGGATGTATGGGTTTTTAATACATTTATTAGTATAATTTGTCTTTCATGCTTTGACACAGGAATGAATCTTTCAACAGTACTCTTTTAAGCACCATTATGATAATCATCATCATCATCATCATCATCACTATCATCATCATCATCATCTCCATCATCATCATCATCATCATCATCATCATCACTATCAACATTATCATTATCATCAACATCATCATCATCATCACTATCATCATCATCATCATCATCATCACTATCATCATTATCATTGTCATCATCATCTCCATCATCATCATCATCATCATCATCATCACTATCAACATTATCATTATCATCAACATCATCATCATCATCATCACTATCATCATCATCATCATCATCATCATCACTGTCATCATTATCATTGTCATCATCATCACCATAATCATCATCATCATCATCATCACCAAAATCATCATCATCATCACCCCTTCTAACATCATCACCATCACCATCATTACCATGATCATCATCACAATTATCCTCCTCATCATCCTCATCATCCTCACATCCATTATTGTCATCACCATTCTCACCACCACTGCATTCTTACACTTTGGAATCGCTATGCAAACAAGATGTGGTCTTACCTGACACACTTGGCTCACAAGTGTACCGTTGTAGTAGTTAGGAGAGCACTGGATTGTGTTTGCAATTGTTTCACAGTACCTCAATGCCTGTTGGAAAAGCAAAGAAAAGGAAAAAATCCATTAAAAAAAAAGAGGAAAGTTTTTGGTCTCACAGAAATTCTATCTTTGTCTTTATTCTTATTGCCCTTCTTTCCATATTTCTTATGAAGTCTGCTCAGCATATATATTTTGCCACTCTGGTTTTCATCTTTTGCACAAGCTGCGCCTTGAGCATTTGACTGTCAAGTGGATTTGGCGCCTTAAAAATCTAACGTATTATTATTATTATTATGTCTTTTGAGTGCAATATGCATCCATGCACATTTAAGTACTTGTACACAGTTCCTTTGAAAGAAGACATCCATTATTGTTTGCCTGTCAATTTGAAATGTTCCAGCACATATTTCCATCTGCAAGTAAATATATCACATTACATCACACTCTGACTAAATTCTTGCATTTATCCCTTTACCTGTGATGTAAAGCCGAAGTCGGCGAGCCTGCAGGCGTAGATGAATTTGTAAGCCTGGAAGTTTGGAATAAGATAATGCTTGTTTGCCAGCATCTGAGCGTATTCATAGATCTCCGTCAGCTGGATGGCCGAGTTGGTCGAGAACTTGTTGAAAGGCAGGCTGTATACAATTGAAAGAGAAGCAATTAAAAAAAAGATACAGCTTACATTTTATTAATTGACATGTGTTCTACAGAGTAATGACAATGGTTACTACAGAGTAAACATATACCAAAAGAGTTTACAAGGGTTTCAATGATCAGTTTTCAACAAACATTGGGCAAACCTTTGAAACCAAGCAAAAATCTTACTGCACATTTCAAAAATTACAGCAGCAAGCTCAATTACGATTTCCAAAAGGGATTTCCAGTGGAAGCAATCAACCAATCACCATAGAAATAAAACAAGAAATGCACAGCATTTAAATGAATGGGACAGGTCTTTCTCCATTCTCATCCAAGATTGGGAATGTCCTTAATGCAATTAATTGGGTCAATCAAGTCAATAAACAGATCATAGTAAAAGCCCCCAGGTCGATCAACCACCTTACACATCACAATTAACATTACCACTCATCATTTTAAACAAAAGTACTACTATTTTTTCTCTTGGATCAACTCTGCTTTGCATTTGAGATACGACCAGTTACCACGCTAAACATACAATGTAAAATATACAATGTGCCAGATATCATCTGCCGAGAGCCAGAAGGGCATCTATTCACAGCCATCGTCACAGAGTTCACAGCCTTCTGGATCTCAGCAATTCATTTATTTTATTTTATTACTTTCAAATAATATGATAACAAGACTTCTACACATGCACGTAATCCATACCTGCCAACATTCGAAAATAAGAATTAGGAATTTTTAGCACGGTATGCCTTAGAAAATAAGAAATCGCACTTGCAACGGCAGTGTAACGGGCAATACGTGTAAATCTGCACCAAAAAGCGAACACAAATTCGCCTATCGATCATGCGGCCATGCAACGCACACAATACGTGAACTCTCAAATCGCGATATTTTCAACAATCAGAATATTCAGAATTTTCAGGTCCTAAAATTTGGATTATTCTAAAGGGTTGGCAGGTATGTTAATCTAATGAATGCATGGGATTGACTTACTTGTGACTTGATCCGAGGAGGACAATCTTGGTGGTCTTCTTGCTGTAGATGCCAAAGCCCATCTGAGCCATCAGGTAGCAGAACTGAGACGCATGAAGTAGGCCTCTTGATGCTGTAAAATTGATTTTTAATACACACAGTAAAATTGGATGTAGCAATGTATGTTGTATTGTTGAAAAATGTTACATGCATATTATTTTGAAGGCTATTGACTGCACAAGTAAACTCCTAATTCTACACTACATAATTAAACTATACATATTATCTTTGTACTTTAAAGACATATTTATAATGCCATGATGAACACAATCAAAATATACTAGCATTCTTTGTTAGTGGACTGGAAAAGCAATTCTCAAACATGGTAAGCAGTGCAAGGTTTCTATTTAAAAAATATAAAGGAAGCTATTTCATTTGAGCTCTAAGATAGAATTTCAACAAAACTATTATGACATTGACAACAACATGCCTCTGTCAAATATTCAAGAGTCCAAACAAATTGATGTCCTATGGATCAATTCAAATGGGTTCATATTTCTAGTTCAGTTATGAATATACTGAGCTATCAATGATAATATGCAGGATAGACAGACAGAGAAAACAAGACATGTCTGTGAGATATTTGATGTAAATAAGATGATGACGTGGATCCTAATCTAATGTTTGGTTGAGAGCGTACACGTGACCAGGCATTTATTTTGCGTAACACGTAATTTCAATAATGACCAGTCATTATCAAATGCTAATGACCAGTCATTAGTAAAATCATGTTATAAAACATCATTATATAAAACAAATAAAACATAATCTTATAAAACAAATAATACACATCATTTTGTTTGGGCATTAGTAAAATTACCCACACTCATTGCCTTCAAAACAGTCCAAACATCCTCGGCTACCGCCATGGGCGTGTTAGACTGTTCCAAAGGTACCTTGTGTGGGTAATTCTTACAAATGCCCTCACTGCTGTGTATTATTTGTATATTATATGCATGAAAAAAAAAAAAACTTACATAAGGAATCTCCCAAAGTCACTACACTCTTGAAGCCCACTTCAGCACTGCTGGCGAGGTTGGACATCACCATGGCCAAGTGAGGGCGCCAGTCACCCCACTTTTCATCGTTACAGCTCTGAGGGGAAGAAGAGTTAAAGAATACAAAATGAAGTCAACATAAAAAAGTCTAGTCTAGTGGATAAGTCGTCTGATTGTGGATCACAGGGTCCACGGTTTCGAGTCCCGCCACGGCACTAATGTCCTTTGGCAAGATATTAATCTACATTTGCGGCTCTCCACCCAGGTGTTAAATGGGTACCGGTAGGAAGCAATTCCTTGAATGCTGTGAGCACACATCGGCTGCCTAGCAGAGCCGGGGTAATAGTTAGAGCGCCTTGAGCACCATGCACGGTGGATATGTGCGCTATATAAATATCCAATATTATTATTATTATTAAAAGATCCAAATGTTGGCAACAATGCTACCTTATCTTATCCTATACTTTTAGCACTTGTTGATTTGATACTTCCTCGTTGAATCACCCATCGTTATAATATATAACTGAAGATTTTTTTTAATCAAATAACAAATATAAAATCAGATCAGTACAGATTGAAAGAACATTCCAAAATAGTTCACTAACTGCCATGCTTTTCAAATTTATTCTCTTCTCAAAACACATTAATGTACAACCTCTGGCCTCTTCTTGCTATGTGATTAGAGAAAGGAGAACCAGTGTACTGCTTTAGTAACAAATTTGGCTTTTAATAAATTTCTTTGCGTCTCCAATGTTTGCCATCATCCCATTTTCCTCTCTATATTCCTTCTCTCTTCTCACATTATATCCATCCCCTCCTTTAGTTTAGCCCCTTTATCACATGACTATACTCACAGTGACAGCGGCAGGTTGTCGATCTGACATCAGCTGGTACAAGGTCTGCAGAGGATCGTTCATTGGAAGACTGTTGGCAAACCTGAATGACGAGAGGTGATACCAAGAAATTAATTACAATTTCATCTTTTTTATCACAAAATTAGATGAAAATGTACATGTAGGCACAGAATATGTTTTTTTAGAACTGGTAACAGGTTCTAGAGCAGTCAACAACACTAAGCAACAAACGTTATAAGAATGTACCTTAAATGAGAGTTGTAGATGAAAAGAGGTTCATAAAGTCATAATTCATGAACTATTTATTGTATACAAACATAATGAATGCAATCAGCATAAGACAATTGTCAAATCCCTAGGAAATAAGTAATTGCCCATTTTCAATTAACTGAAGAGTGATAAGTAATTTTCAAACTTGATTACGAGGTGATCCAAACTGCTCTGGTCGCATTTGCTTCAGCCTTTATTGTTTCAGAGATAAAGGGTGGAGGTTAAGGTATGTTTGGGTCTTAAGTTAAACTTTAAAGGTAAGTTTATGTAGTGTTTGCTCTGAAATTAAAGTTCAAATATGAATGACATTTGACATTCATCACAGAGAAAATGTTGGAGAGAACACTTTGTGTAAATCTGCCATAGCTTTCTCATCCTAGCGTATCATCTGCTCACAGCCAGGTAGACATTAACCCTAAGCAATATGATGGATGTTAAAGGGATTGGGAAACTTTGCCTCAGATTCTGAAACAACACCCTGGATTTAGCTCATGCTACAATGATAATTATAAACATTTAGGTCAGTCAGGAATCCCATGACTTTTACAAGCTGATTGCCTGTCTGATTATCAAGATATTTATGATTGGAAATCAAAGTTTAATTTTCGTTTTCCTAACAGATTTATAACACTACAGTCTACTGGGGAAAATGAGTATGGTAAAACCGGTCACTCAAAGATTTTTACTTTTTTAAGGCACTTCATGATCATTTTGAAGCACAATTTTTGTTAAGGCTTCAATATTACACCATATCACAAACACGTAGGGCCATGCATCTCAGATTTAACATTGTTAAACGATGCTTTCAACTATAAGCAATATGATGGATGTTAATGTCACCCTGACTCTGAGAAGACTTGTACATATCACATGCCTGAGCTCATTCATTACCTTGTCATGACACTGGCATGTGTCCTGTTGTCCATCTTACTGGCTAGGAGGAGAGCGTGACCCCAAAGACACCTCTTCATGGCCCACTCCAAAGCTTCCTGAAATTACACAAGATAGAGAAAGAAATTGAATGTACACTTCAAAATGAGAGAGAGAAAAGAACAGAGATAATGAGACAGATGAGAGTGGTTGAGAATAGGAGGGAAGGGGGGGGGGGGGGGACAGATGGAAGTTAGAGTCACACAGGGAGAGAGAGAAAAAAAGATCGCCAGTAGATCATTTATTTTGCTCTTGCACTATCTTTCTTCCTTGTCTTTTTCCTTTTACTGTAAAACCTGTCTATAAAGACAGACGGACATGAATACAAGAAGACAGACAAACAAACATACAGACAGACACATATATACAGACAGACCAACAGAAATATATACATACAAACAGACAGGAAAAACTGACAGACAAATGGGCAGATAGACACAAAGACAGAAAGAAAGAGAAGAAAAAAAAGACTAACAAAGAGGAAACACATTGGCAAGCAGACAAAAAGGAAAAAGAACAGAGACAGACACAGCTCACTTGCTTCCATTCTATTTTCAGAAAACTGTATAATAATACACACATTGACAACATGTCTTGTTGACAAAGATATTTTCTGTATGATTTATCTTTCTCTTTATAATCGTCTTACAAACAATTTACCAATGTATTCTACAAGCACTCTCTACAAATCGCCAGTAGATCATTTATTTTGCTATTGCACTATCTTTCTTCCTTGTCTTTTTCCTTTTACAGTGAAACCTGCCTATAAAGACCACCCAAGGAAGACAAGAAAAGTGGTCTTTATAGGCAGGTGGTCTTTATGAAAAGGTTCCTTTAGTACATGTTTCAATGAGAAACCATTTTCAAAGGAAAAAAACAATGTGGTCTTTGTAGACCGGTCGTCTTTCTATACAGGTGGTCACTTAAGCAGGTTTGACTGTATTATTACTTACCTTTTTCCTGCCAAACAAGAGAAGCTCTCTAAACCTATGGGTCTGCTTCACCGCGTCCTGGGCATCATTAGACTTAGGCAACAGAGAGAGCAGGTCAGATATATCGGCTCCTTCCTGTTCTCCTTCCGCTGTCCCTTCCTCTGAAGACGACGTCTCCCTGCTCGTCATCGGGTGGTCCTTGAGAAGGAGATCTGAAATGTCCGTCTCGACAACAGTCTGAAGGGGGAGAAGAAAACATCTTTTTTAGAATAAATAACACTTGAAATCTCTTGTACATTCATGACTCCAGGGGGGTGTTTCACAAAGATCCTAAGTCGAACTTAACTCTAAGTTGGACTTAAAAGTTATGGAGAGCCATTTGTAGCCTTTAAACAAATATATTCAAAAGGGAAAATTCAGGTATTTTAGACTTTTGATTAATTCTACATCATGAGCATGAAATCTCCTTGATAATAGAAAATATGAATGATTAGAATCAACATTTCATGCCTTTTAAAATAATTTATACGAAATATTTTCATAGATGCTAACAGCTTTCCATAATTGTTAAGTCCAACTTAGGATCTTCGTGAAATACCCTCATATCTTATAGCTATTTTAAATATTAATAACTGAATACACAGAGATGGTACCATATAACATACCCCAACTGAAGGTAAATAGAGTCCCTTAGAGCAAATAACAGTTGAAATCTCTTGTACATTCATGACTCCATATCACATAGCTATTTTGAATAGTAAAAACTGAATAAACAGAGATGGCACCATACAACATACCCCCAACTGAAGGTAAAAATTTGATGCCATTTTGAACATACAAAATAAAGCCGTTTTATTTACTTAGACTATCCTGATATGTTTTCTCAAACTTGAAATTCCTTTGAAATTTCAAGGAATGTTTCATGTAATATCTCAAAATCGATCACAGCTTGACATTGATCCCAGCTCCTATCTCTGAAGTACACAGTTGCGATTGATTTTAAGTTGCCATTGATTTGAATAAATTGCAACTCTTAAATACAGGGCCCAGTTCCCCCCAAAAATGCATTCATTTCCTCTACTACACTGTACATGAGTCAATGATGAAAAGGTTAAACAAAAACAAAAATCAAATTTATTTGCCCAAATGTGCATAAAATGACCCAATGCTGGGCCATTGGTTAAGTTTGAGTTAACATTTTGTGAATTCTAACTTACCCCATTTTGACGACAAAGCAACACAAGTAGGTCCCAGAGTAGGGCTGCCGATTCTTTATCTGAAAGATCTGTGCTCTTCCTGCACCCCGTGGCTTGGGCAGAAGCAAAATGCAGGACATCATTCTTGTGTGTCTCTCCCCTAGAGGAAACGATTCAATAACAAATTGTTCAGATGCTTGTGAGACTAAGCAATATAACACTATTAGTGCATACTTCTTCCCATGCTTACAAGGCAATATTTCACAGGTTGGCTTTATGAAAATGTTATTGGCTCAATTGTGATGGCCTTAAACCCCTTTGTATGGAACTGTTTAACAGGGCGGTAGTGTTATCCTGATAAGCTGTTATGATCTCACTGTAAAACTTATGCTAAAAGTCTATTTCAATTATCTAGAATTTCTCTGCAGATGTACAGGTATGAATACAAAAGTTTATAAGAACAAATCAATGTGAAAATACATGAATTACAAAAGGGGGGGGGGGGGGGAGGGAAGGGGGGGGGGGGAATCAGGGACCCGTTTCATAAAAATTGTCATCAGTGACAAATGCAGGGGTGATAGTGAGCACTATAGTCAACCACGCCCCCCTTGAGTAAAAAAACAAAAAGAGGATTCGGGGGAAAAAATGGCATCTAACAACATTCCCCCCTTTTTGAGTAAGAAAAATTGGGAAATAAGAGGGAAAAATAAGGAAGAATAGAGAAAATAAAGGAACATTTTGGGAAAATCGGGTTAAAACAAAAAAATCAGGCAACCGATTTGTATCGGGTTTTTATCAGGCCTGCAAATGACAGATTTTGTTATAAGCTACTGAAATCCTTGCTTCTGATTGGTTATCAGCAGATTTGTCACTGATTTTTGTCATTTGTCATTGAAACAAGGCTTTGTGGAACGGGTCCCTGATCATACTTACTTGATCAATGGACCAGGATAGCCTTTGTATTCTGCAACTTCATCACAATGCTCAATCATTGTCTGTAGAGGAAAGAAAAATGAAAATCACAATTTTATTACATACATTTAATATGTATGAATGTATCAATACATATTGGTTACTTCCTTATGATTGAATGGTTTTTTATACCCCTCTTTCAGTTCATTTCAATTAATTGGTACCAAATTTGGCATTCTTTCAAAATTCTTAAAAGGGAGCACATATTAGTATGTTGAAGGCTAAGCTTTAAATTGGTCATTATTACATCCACTGAATATATGTGAATTCAAAAGGAGATTATTTTTTACCAAGAAACAAACAATTTGAAAACATAACACCCCTGCACTGAATGCTTACGATGTGGTAGAAAAAAACAATAACTGACCTCTAAATTGTGAACCTCCACCAAAGCTGGCATGCCATCAGCTGGCACGTTGGGCAAGACCTTGATGAGTTGACCACCAGGGCTAAACCTGGCTATGACGTGGGGTAGGGGATGCTTGACGGGGGTGCGCCTCTCCGGTGGAGGGGGCGTGACTGAAACAGAAATGGGGGTAGAAGTGCAAATTTATTTTAACTAAGAACACTTTGGTTGCTTTCTTCACCTCTCTGCACTGCCGCTTGTTTGCCACATGTGCCATTTGGCACAAAGCAATTGGCACATAACAATTCTCGCTACCCTAAATAGGTACGAAAATCTCGAAATTCGCGAGACGAGGTAATTTTCACTCTCTCGGGTCGTCACTACAACTTCCGGTATAGAGTCCCAACCCAAGTCACGGCCTTCATCCACCCCCATTTTTCAGGGTTCTTATGCTTGGAATCATGAGCCCAGCACTGTGCAGCCTCACAAAAGAAAACCATCGTCACTGATGTCAAAAGACGCAAAAAACAACGAATGAAATGTTCAAATAAACGTTGAAATATTTGCGAAAAAAAAACAAGACCGAGCAGACGACATATTCGGTGCATACACGTTGTGTGGCGACGGCGTTTTACGTTTGCGCTATCGCGCCTAGTAATATAGCGCCTGCACAGGAAGCTGTAATGTCGAAAAGCTATCCCATAATGCAATGCGCGTTTTCAGGATTTTCCCCGGATCTCGGCAGAATCGCTATTTGGGGTAGCTAGAATTGAGACCAATTGACATGACGGATTGCTTTGTGCCACACCGTGGCTTTGCAAAGTTACACCATTTCCAGTCCTGATTAGCTCCATGACAAGCCTACTAACACAGGGGGGTGTTTCACAAAGATCCTAAGTTGAACTTATCTCTAAGTTGGACTTAAAAATTATGGAAAGCCATTAGCATCTTTGAAAATATTTTGTAAAAGTTTAAGCAGCAAAGAAACATATGGCTTGAAGTCCAATCTAAAGGATTAAGACATCACAGACTGATGCCTTCTAGTGTATTGACTAATGTATTCAACCCCTACCATCCATTTTCAGAGAGAGTGTATGAACAACTGAATAGTATGGAACTTTCATCTTAGGCAACTACCTTTGTGCAGAACAGAATTCACAATTTTAGGAAGAATTTTTAATAAAAGGGAAATGTTGTGGAGACAAATAAACACAAAAAGATATGGTAAACAATCATTAAAAGATGTGATTAAATTCTAATGATTGGATTGTTGTGATTGAATTCTTCTGATGCATCTCCCTATCTACAAGTAAGATTTCATTTTCAGATAAGTCAAATCTCCCAGATCTATCAAATAAAATCCATAATCCACTTTCTAACTTGAACTAAATTTTCAATCCATATAACGCTTAATCATAATTTTAAGCTTTTAAAATGATGAGAATAATAGAAGAAGAGCTCCAAGATGGGAGTTGATAGCTTACAAGAAGTTTGTTGCGGCTCCTCTTGTTGCCACGATTGATCTTGATTGTAGTACTGACTGCCGTCGTAGGTTGCCCTGTCGGATGCATTCATAGCTTCATAGTAGTCCTGATCTCTCCTCCAGCGTGGGTCGGTGGTGGTGTCGTACCCGGTGGAGGAGGAGGGATAGATGGCGCTCTGATCGGTGCCGTAATGTTCAGGCGTGCCTCCACCCTGGTGGTGGAATTCCTCTTTGAAGCTGGATGAGTTGTGTGAAGGTGAAGGGGATGAGGAACATATGATTAACTCTCTTTAACATATTTGTTGTCATTTCGATAGATATAATTGCACAGGTAGGAGATCTGATTTATATGGTATAATTTTACCTTTCATTTTGGCTGTCGTCTTTCTTCTCTGTTAGAGATGCGTCTGAGGCATTGGAGGAAGCATCTTGTGAGTATGGCTGAGAACCTGACCTGTTCCTCTGTTGTTCATAATACTTCTGAAATAACAAAAAAATTAAAAACACATTTAAAGGAACCAATGTTAATGGTGAAGTAACAGTGCAAGAATAACTGAAATCTAATAGCTAGAATGAAGGATGTTGATACATACAGGACTTTCATTGATTCCTAGTCTTCGAGCGAATTGCCGGCGAATCTTCTCGCCTCGCTCAGTACAATAACAAAAAATTCAAAACATTTTTCATTGCAATTTGCAATTTGCAATTTTCAATCCATCTACATGTAATACTCTCCACAATGAAAAAAGAAGTAAATCAAATTGTAAACACCATAAAAAATCATAATAAAAGAGCCATGTCCTTTGTTCTCAAAAAGTTTGCTGTCTGTGGTATTCCTATAATGATGTAAGAGTCAAGTAAGAGAAATATAGAGCAGGGCCCTGTCTTACAAAGAGTTGATATCAATCGCAACTTATTTGCGATTGATATTAATCGCAGCTATGTTCATGTACATAAGAGATAGGAAACTGCAAACTTGCGATTAATTAGAGGACTTGCGATTGATTTGGATCAATCACAACTCTGTATAAGACGGGCCCCAGATGTTAATACTGCTTGTGCATACACATTTTATCCACAGTTTCAATTTTCGAAACATACATGAATGTGATTGCAAAGTAAGTTTAGCTCAAATTACCTGATAATCCTCATCCTTGTATTGGCCACTCTGTTTCCTTCTGTAGTATTCATAATAGCGTCTGTCATAAGGACGACCATACTCATCCACACCTGCAAAAACGTGAGCAAGAGAAGGAGAGGTTTGCACTTTATTTATTTATATATTTATATACACTGTCATGTATGAACACAAAAGTATAAGACGTAAAGTATCATTTCTGACTAAGTTCACTGTATTTTAAGACACATGCACGACAACAAGGCTGTTAACTGGCCTCATCATATGACCAAACCATGTATGAAATTGCTTTCTTGTCGTGCTTGTATTTCATATTACTGGTTATTACCCATAGTCTAGGTTCTACCACTCAATTTTCATCATCATCGGAAATAAAATTGGAATTTTTTAGACATAACCAGTAGTTATTGAAGATGCTGTTGCCAAAATATTTGAAGAAATAGTACAGCTTGTTACAAAACAGAACATTCACAGATGTGACCTGTCTCAAAATCTAAGTCAATGATCATGTTATTTGTTGTGAGCCAAAAGGAAAAACTGTAATTCATTATGTATAACGCCTGCGGTTATATCAGAAATGGAAATCTCAACAACCACTATCCTTCTTATTTTGGTTGTAAATAGTGATAAAAATGATATCTCGAATTTTAGTGCATGCAGCTCTTCTAGCCGGAATAAATGCAGAATCGGCTTCAAATCGTAGACAAACACACTACCGGTCTGACGTCACTACAATTCTGAACCGATTTATCTTTTCCCCTGACTTGAAATTGAGATGTTATGAATCATATGACTATTCTGATCCACAGACATTAGGATTTTAGACGTTTAAATGATCATATAAAATTGTATCACAAATTCTTCCAAAATCAGATCATAGTCCTTTCAGGTAGTTTATGCTAGGCTAAAGGATTAATGCCTTCCTGGCACTACAATGCATCATTCTCTCAGCCATTTGAGAGAATGATACTAGGTACATACCTGCGTAATACCTAGGATCTGTCCTACTCCTTTGATACCTCTGGTCATAATCCTGTTCATTTTGCCATCCCTGCCGCGACGTGGGCCTCTCGCTCCCCTGCCTCGACTGTGGTCTCTCCCGTGCCTGACCTTCGGCCGACCTCTGTGGCGTCCGCTGCATGTGCTGGGCGTACCCCTGGTAGTATTGGTCCTGCCTGGCGTAGCTGCTTTGGCGAGCATAGGGGCTGCCATACCCATAGCCCCTGTACCCTGGCCCGTACCCACCGCCTTGGTAGTAGCTACCCTGAGGGTAGGGCTGTCTGCCCGCTGCGGTGGGGTACCACTGACCTCCCTGCTGTGTGAGGTACGAGAAAGAGAAAATATATAATTAACTGGTCAACTGAAACAATACAGGCCAGACATTAATCTTGGGTTGGTTTTGATAGTCTACTTTGAAAGTATGGTTAACGTCCAGTATATAGTTTGTCCGACTACATGATAATGTGATAAAGCATGTACATGTATCACCAACAATACTTTTCATTTTGCCAGGTTGCTGCAGAAAAATGACATGAAATATCTAATTTTCATTTTATAACTTCAGTCATACAAATAATTTTTCCTTTTTTCAACAGGTTCAGCAGATAAACAGCCTAGATAAGATGCTGTTCATAGTTTGATATCTTCAATGAAAAAACACAATTTGATCAAATATCAATCTTACCCCAGGAGGATACTGGTTGTAACCAGGCTGCTGACTTTGGGGTCCTTGTGGTTGTTGTTGCTGTTGTAGTGGCATTTGCTGCTGCTGGTGTTGATAGTCCTGTTGCAATGGCTGCTGAGGTTGCACTGCAGTTACACCCTGTTGCCCTGGAACAACATTCTGTTGTTGCACAGGTGGTAGGTTGTTCATATTTGTTTGCTGTGGCTGGTTTGGCATGTTACCACTAAGTTGTTGTGGTTGCTGCTGGGGAGTACTTGCAACACCAAATCCCTGAGGTGGAACTGCAGGATTGGTTAGTTGCATTCCTTGCACCGACATTGCTGGCTGTGCTAGACTCATTTGTGGCTGAACAACATTTTGTTGCTGAGCAGTTGGCTGAACCGGATTAGGTTGTGTCAATGCGACAGGTTGGACGTAGGCAACTGGATTTGGGATTGAGTTTGGCATTTGTGGCTGTTGTTGGCTTATATGGACACCTTGAACATTGCTCATTGGGGGCACGACTGATGTTGACAGGTTAGGCACAGTCTTGCTGATATCCAGTTGGGAAACACTCTGGGTTACCTGTTGCACATGAGTTGGTGCTGATGTTGTTGCCTTTGGTTGGCTACCGTTGCTAACTGGAGGTTGTGGAGCAGGGTTGTTAGTCCCTGCAAGTAGTGAAGCAGCAACTGACGGTACTGGTGGCACACTCACAGAGGCAACAGAGTGAGCAAGCTGTCTTGGAGTTGACAGTGATGGTGATGATAAGGAACTAGGTCCTATTGGATTCATATTGGTTGATATATTCAGAGCAGGAGCCAAAAGAATGTTCCCTGGAAGAGCAGGTACTTCTGTTTGCCATAGGGGTGGGGAAGGGTTCACAGAGATATCTCTATGACCATGATGACCGCGCACTTGTCGAAAAGCACTTGCGTGAGAGCCTGATGAGAGTGAGTCTGAGCGTTTCTTTCCAGAATCCTCCGGCTCTGATGATTTATTCGTTTCAAGGGATGAGTGGTTTGAGAGAGAAGATGGATTTGAGGGTGAAGTCAGGTCTGACTGGTTAGGATTTACAAGTGGTTTTTGGTGTGGTTGTTGATAAGGTTGCTGGTGTGTTTGTTGGTGTTGCTGTGGTAAGGGCTGTGTGGGGACAATAGGAGCATCAGTTTGACTAACATTTGGATCCTGGGTAGAAGGTGGCCCAGAATTTGTTGCAGATACAGCGGTATTCTCAGGTCCATCAACTCTGCTTTGAAGATCACCACCATCACTCCTCAGAGAGGATAGTGGTGATTCTTCTTGAGATACTGGAGGTGGTAGTGGTTTAACAAACGACTCTGCATCCTGTTGACTGGACTGCGCTGACAGCGAAGACACAGGCAGCGAGAGCAACTGATGGACCACTTCAGCACTCTCAGAAGGGTTCAACACCAATGAGTGAGCTGGAGATTCTTCACGTTGGACAGGCTCAATGTCAGAGTTTGGCACAGAATTCATTTCATTGGGAGTTTGGTTATATGGCTCTGACTGGAGTCCCTCAAAACTGCTATTATCAGTTACAGCACTACCATTATCATGGGGAGAACCAAAGGTGCTGCTTAGAGGGGCAACACTTTGACTGTCTTGATTCAATATGGATGACTCCGTTGTCCTGTCCTGCATTTCTCCTGGACTGGCCATGTTTCTTTCAGAAGTCTGATCATAGCCGGATGTAGGTATGTGACTGCTACCTAGTGGAGAAGGTTGGAATGGCTCAA
The DNA here is from genome assembly GCA_035222895.1 of Strongylocentrotus droebachiensis. NCBI lineage: Eukaryota > Metazoa > Echinodermata > Echinoidea > Camarodonta > Strongylocentrotidae > Strongylocentrotus > Strongylocentrotus droebachiensis. The sequence continues at coordinate 55,598 of JAVYIG010002845.1, read as the reverse complement.
TGTTTGAGTTTGTTTGATAAATTTCTGATTTTGCACTTCCTTGTAATTGCCCTCGTTCATTTGTCTGTGATTGGCTATTGGGATCAGGTGCACTTGTATCAGGACTAGTCCTTTCACTCACATTCGCGCTGATCTGTGCACTTCCTTTATCGCTTGAAATCACAAAGTCTGATCCATCATCATTGAAAAATGCACCAAATCCTGAGTTTCCTGAGGTATCTTCCTGCTCAAAATTCTGTGTGGGATTTTCAGAATGGCCACTTTCTTGATGATTGTTAGTTGAGGCATGCATATCTGTTCCATATCCATATCCAGGATGTGCGTATTGATCAGACGGATAGATATCATTCGCTTGTTGTCCAGTATGGTTGCCTTGGTTTTGCCAGTGGCCATCCTGTCCTTCAACTTGGCTTACTGAAGTAGAAAGTCCATAGCCAGGATCAGAAGGTGCTTGCCAACCTTGTTGATAGGGCATCTGTCCATGATCACCCTCAGGATTCAGTGTCTGCTGCTGTTGCTGCTGCTGGGGTATGCTTTCCCCAAGGTCATTCTGGTTGAACTGCTGCTGGCTGAAGTCGTTCTGCTGCTGCTGAAACCCGTCTTGAGAGAAAGGCTGCTGGTGCTGATATGCATTTCCTCCACTGTAAGGGTTGAAGATTTCAGGCTCCTGACCGGCTGCAGCCTTCGGGAACTCTGCAGGGTTGTAAAACTGGGGAGCCTGCTGAGGTTGATACTGTTGTTGGTGCTGTAGGTCTTGGGGAATTCCCCCTGGAGCAGAGGTTTGGTCCGGAGGTGGAAAGTCCCACTGGTTCATGTTGGGTTGATTGTGGCCAAGGAAGCCTGGACTGTTTCCATCAGCAGAGCCTGTCATCAACAAAATGGGAATAAGATTAAATAGAAAATCATATTTTACAATATATTCACATAATTTTATAAATCACTTTTCAACACATCAGAAACGACTTATGTACATGCATCAGCAACTGGAGTGAATTAGTGAAATAATGACTTACCTTCTCATTTCTCATAGGGTAATAATGCTATTAAAAAAATAGCATGTAACATAATCTGACTTAAAATCTCAGTTAATTTCCCAAAGACCTTTGGAAGATTTCACCTAGGCTTTAGCTACAGAAATTTATATCGATCCACAGGGCTTTTCTAACTACCAAGTATCTACAATGTACTTTGAACACAACTTAGTTAAATGTCGCAAACATAGATCACTGTCTGGCAAAAGGATGTTTCTGAAGAAGCAGGACCTCTAACTCAAACCCCAAACATTGTGATCCACACTCCTGCGCCTTCTTCACTAGACCATATCACACAAACACACTGATGCCTTTTGATCATGAATTACATATTTGAAAAAAATAAAAAATCACAGACAAGTGTCCGATCTTACCATTGTTGAAATAAGCTGACGTTCCATTGGGATTCCCAGACCCTTCATTTGCTGACATGATCTAAGGAACCTCCTACAATGTAGACAAGGATTTCTGCATTGGAAAAATTCAAATATACATAGACAACATTAAATACTACAACTATACAGTAGGTCTAGGGTTGTACGACACTTGCTCCTGCGACGATTGCTCTTTGTCAATTTCCTACCCTCACCAAATTCTTATCTTCAAAAGTCAATTCAATACAATTCAAAATTTGTTCTCTAATTCATACGTAAGTATTTTCCTTTCTACATGTCTCATAATCTATATTTTGAATATTTTTATTTTTTTCAGATTTTGCAGTCATTTGGATATTTGAGCATCCAAGTACTATTTTGATTTTTTTTTTTATCCCTATTGACCTTGAAATCTACCGTAGACAAAATTATCATGAAAGTCACTAAATCAGACAAAATATAACCAGAGACGAAAAGACTTTCCATACACATGTATATCGGTAAAACATGAAATCACCTTAATCATTGGGTCTACATGTACATGTACAGTTTGTCACCGTTTAAAAAAACAGGCACCGTAGTCCTGAATTAAAATCAAAGCTCTCAAATATAACATCTGATCCAATAACATACATCTATCGCTCAGTGGAGACACTTTGCATGCATTAATCGTACAGATGTTTAACAAGTGGTCTGTGGTCACATGACTACCTCTGCTTTAATGACACGTCAGTCTTCACTGTGAAATGTAAATATCAGAAGTGAAGTACCATCCACAAGCACATTCATCATATATCTACCCATCTGGGTTAAACAGAGGAATGAGTTCTGGTACAGTTGAGAAGAAAACAAATGTGACCTTTCTCAAAATTGTAATGTAAGTTTGGAAGAACACCATACTAGAAAAACTAGAAATGTCTGCTGAAAAGGTTTGCTCTTCAAATACTGAAATATTCAAAATTTGATGAGAAATTGTAGAACAAATTTGGACCAAACATTCATGAAACATATGTGTGAACAATTTTTATTATCATTATTATTATCAATGTAGGCCCATTTTCTAATTTCTGTGTTGAATTATAGGGACATGAATTCATTGCGCTGTACCGGTACTCTAGAATTAGATGGATGTACATAATGTAACCTAATCTGCCATATTGACATTACAGGGCATTCATTGTAACAGCTGTCCTACTTCTCAGACTCAGCCACTGAAATCTGTGCAATCATAGGTACCCACTTCTTGGTAAATAACTAATTTGATGAAGGAAATTACCAATTTATGCTAATGATTTGAGAACTTGGAGCAGAACAATCATCAAAACATGTCTTGACTGTAGGGGTTCCTAAACATTTCTGGAAGTATGGTAGACAAATATGGTTTCTTTGAAAATATACTGGTACATTCTGATGCATTCACATACATGTAGCTGAGTCTTGTTAAAAAAATTGACATTTCAAATTTTGTACGGTAGTTAGTACATGCACATGTCTATAAATGGGGAAATACAATATGATGCCAGATTGCTTTCAATATAACATTTTCAAAGAGAAACTCAGATCTGTGAAGTTTGAGAAAATTCTGATCAAGGATAACAAAGTTATGAATTTCTAAAGATGTAATCAATACAGATTTGCAACTCTGTGATTAGCAATTATGAGCCGCATTCCATTATTTGTTGTTTATTATTGATCAACTGTCTCGGTGTCTCCCATATAGACCTAGCTTACAAAAGACAATAGCAACAAAACATAAGCATTAAAAAAAAACTATTATTGCCCTTCTAAGGTCAGAAGCCCTTTTTTTTAGTGGCTCACATAACATTTGTGTTGAAATAAAATGTGTATACACTGTATGTACAATGTAGTTGGTCAAAAAGGATTCTTTGGCATTGTAAATAGTCAGCTTTCACTAGAGCTGAGGGTATCCCTTGACAGCAAGTATAAACAAAGGAATACGATATCCTTAAATACTGAGATATTCTAGGCTCACAAATTGGCACAAATGTACTTTTATACTCCCCAGGATGCAACCCAGGGAGTGGAAAATGTGCATACATTGTGTGCGGGTAAGCCTGAATCCGATGACCGGGATAATAATAAGGATATATTGACTGCTTTGAGAGGCATAGTGGTTTCTATAGGGTCAAGGGAAACTCACAACCTGCTATGACCCCAAGGCGCTTGCGCCGCGGGGTCATAGCAGGTTGTGAGTTTCCCGAGACCCTATAGAAACAACTATGCCTCGAATATTAAAAGCAGTCAATATATATTTTATATAACGAAAAAAAGGAAAATGTTGACTCACCCATTTAGGTTTCCATCTCTTTGAAGTCATGAATATTAACACCAACAATAACTTGTGTACAGTATGAAATCCAACAAGCTGTGCTCCAGTAGAACAGGGAATACCAAACACGTTTACACGAACAGTAACTTTTGTACAGGATGATATCACCAACAAGCTGTGCTCCAGTAGAACAGTAGAACATGAACAGTAACTTTATAAATTCACAAATTCGCAACATATTTACACAGACTGTGCGTCTAGTCTACTTGTTGTAGATGTTTACAACACAGTTTTGAATGTTAAATGTTGGGGCTTGGACTTGCTGGCTTGAAACATGGGCATGACTACTAGCAGTGATGTTACATACACGTATCTCTGGATTATCTGTGATCTCATTCATCATTAGATTTAAGTCACGGAGTTCCTGGCTTTCACTTCGCTCACTTGCACTTGCAGTCGTGGCACCAGTGGATGTTGCTGATGATTGTTGTGCTGACTTTGGATCAATAGCTGATGCGATAGCACGGCTCATGTTTTCTTTTGTTTCACTGTTAGTTGTAGCATAGTGCTTGAGACTGCTTTCAGAGTGATGTCCAGACACACTCATTATTTCTCTATCTCGGAACCCTGCATTCTGCAGAGTAGTGATGCTGGTTGCCCTTAGGCAATGGTTGGTATATGTCTTGACACCTGCACGAGATGAAATGTTTTTCATCTTGTCTCCGATGGTGTTTTTCCCTTGGCGAGCATTACAATACCATGGACCAGCATCACTTGATTTCAGCTTGGGATTTGGTCTCTGCCAAAACGATCCACACTCGGGGTTCAGCTTACTTTTGTAGCGTAAGAAGGAGGCAACAGGACATCGGGGACCATTTGTTGGAGTCATAATTCCACATTGGCTTTTCTCAAGTTTATCTTCGCGATTGTTCTTAGTGAGTGTATCTTTGAGAGCTATGTAGCATTTTCCCCCATCCTCACAAATTTCAAAGCTGTCGACTGTCATTTCACGCAAATTCTCCCTCCCACGATTGCAAAAATACAACATGACATCTATAAATACCTTATCTTGAAGGCCTTGTGGATCGTCCAAATCAAGCGAATCTTGAATTTTCGCCATGTCTTCTTGTGAGATCGGTAATTTGTGTTTCACAAATCCTTTCCCTTGCTGTTTAAGCGTTGCTGAAAAACACTTGAAAATTCTTGACGAATTTGCAAAGTCTTCATGCTTGATAATGTCCACAGATTTAGTATTGAGAAAGTGACGCTGAAGTCCGAATCTGATCGTTAGCATTGATTTCTTGCTGTAATAATCGCCGTTCTTCTGCCTGCAACCCGCATAGAATTTTTGAAGGATCTTGTCCAGGTCTGCATTCGGAAGTCTGTTTACATCTCCGAGGTCCGTGTTGACATTTTGCAAGAACTCTTCAAATATTTTAATGCCGTATTTTACTGCATACTTCGTATTTTTGCTATCAGCAGAATCGATTAAGTCTTGCAGCTGAATGTCATCCATAAGTTGAAATCTTGGCATAGCTGTGTCCTCCATTTTGCCTCTTTATTGACAAAAAATTGGAAACAAAAAACCCCAGTATTTTGCGATCGAGACTAGTACACAAAATGGCGATCGGTCGTCTGCGCTAGCTGCGTCGATTGGTAGATTCGTCGCCTGAATGCAGCGACCAAAATCGAATTGCACTCAAACACCGTTAACGGTATCGCGCATCGGTCATCGCACAAAAGAAACTTATACGGTAACACGTAAACCAAAATGGGTATCGCAGCAAAATGACGTCACGTTTCACAGCCATGGAAAAAGTGCTATGAAAAATGGATATAAACCGGTAGAGCCGGGCAAAATGACTATGAATTTCAATTAGCGGGCATGGTTAAGAACATTACTGCATTTTCAACCAATCAGAAGACAGGATTAGTAAAGAATCTTAAAATGAGGTATATAATATGTATTATATACCTCATTTTAAGATTCTTTACTAATCCTGTCTTCTGATTGGTTGAAAATGCAGTCATGTTCTTAACCATGCCCGCTTATTGAAATTCATAGTCATTTTTCCCGGCTCTACCGGTTTATATCCATTTTTCATAGCACTTTTTCCATGGCTGTGAAACGTGACGTCATTTTGCTGCGATCCCCATTTTGGTTTACGTGTTACCGTATAAGTTTCTTTTGTGCGATGACCGTTGCGCAATACCGTTAACGGTGTTTGAGTGCAATTCGATTTTGGTCGCTGCATTCAGGCGACGAATCTACCAATCCACGCAGCGCAGACGACCGATCGCCAGCAAGTCCAAGCCCCAACATTTAACATACAAAACTGTGTTGTAAACATCTACAACAAGTATACTAGACGCACAGTCTGTGTAAATATGTTGCGAATTTGTGAATTTATAAAGTTACTGTTCATGTTCTACTGTTCTACTGGAGCACAGCTTGTTGGTGATATCATCCTATACAAAAGTTACTGTTCGTGTAAACGTGTTTGGTATTCCCTGTTCTACTGGAGCACAGCTTGTTGGATTTCATACTGTACACAAGTTATTGTTGGTGTTAATATTCATGACTTCAAAGAGATGGAAACCTAAATGGGCGAGTCAACATTTTCCTTTTTTCGGTATATAAAATATATATTGACTGCTTTTAATATTCGAGGCATAGTTGTTTCTATAGGGTCTCGGGAAACTCACAACCTGCTATGACCCCGCGGCGCAAGCGCCTTGGGGTCATAGCAGGGTGTGAGTTTCCCTTGATCCTATAGAAACTAGTGCTGTAACATCACGGATATCTCCAATTCCGTTTAACCGCCAGTCAAAACCGGACGGTTTTCGGTTAAACGATTAAACAAAAAAAAAAAAAACAAAAAAAATTTTTTTTTTTTTTTTTAAAATATTTTTTGTCGGCAGCAAGCCAGGTCCGTGTGAAAAAGCGGGAAGGACTTTCATTTAACTGGGAGGTGCATTTGAAGGCGCCGATTTGTGCTTTTGAACTTCTCACAAATAATAGTAACAATGTCGTTTTTAGAAGAAAAGATCATTAATGTAAATTAAAAACAGTAGAGGACCTAGGATAGAACCTTGTGGTACACTGTTTGTAAAAGTTGGATGAATTATTATTATAAACTACATATTGAGATCTATTACAAGATTACTTTCAAACCAAGGTGACAGACAAATTGGAGTGTTGTTCTAGTTTCGGAGTGGTGAGTCAACACACAGATTACTGAGCTGGGAGACATTGCCAGGCATAGTGCCAGGTGGAGGGGCATAAATCAAAACTTTAAAAAAAAAAAAAAAAAAAAAAAAAAAAAAAAAAAAAATTAAAAAAAAAAATTAAAAAAAATTAAAAAAAAAAAAAAACGGGAAAACGAAACCGTCCAATTGAAAACGGAATCCGCCATGGGCGGTCGGATACCGGACGGTTAAACGTTTGACTACAGCACTAATAGAAACCACTATGCCTCTCAAAGCAGTCAATATATCCTTACTGCGCCTAGAAACAAAGGATTAGGCGCATTATAAATGTGAGCTATTATTATTATTATACGCCATTGTAAAGCCTTTGGATAATTGCTTGGAACAGATGTAGATTCCACCCCAAAACAACCTGCTCCTCCCGAGTCCTGCAAAGGGAATAATGAGGGGTGCATGTTGTCTTCCCAGCCTCTATCATAGCCTGCAAGCAGCTAGGAGGGTACAATGGCCAACCTACTTACAGTGTAGTTCCCTATGAACGCAGACATGAGCAGCTTGCTCGTTTGGCTTTGCCATAGGGCAGAGACTTGATCATTTGTCACTAAGCAAATTAGCACAAAACTAAAGAGTCTCTGATAAAGGAAATGATAGAATCCCAAGTTACCTCAAATCTGGGTCTCACGCTTACATGCTCAATTAAAGTTGAGTCAGACTAATGCTACTACTAAATTTTGTTGTCATACGTTGGCAATATTTCACAATATCATCTAGTCTTCACACAGAGAACATTTGGGCATTCGCTCTGTACAGTATGGCCAGAGCCCACAGTGCCCATGTCTGCTAGCACCCTTCTCTGCATATATGCTTTTTTATGTGCAATTTTAACAAAACAAAACACGCAATAAACTCAAAATCTTCATGTATATTTTATTCATGCACGTTTGTGCAACACAAAAAACAACAACAAGCAAACAAGTAAAAATTGACGAAACGAGTCTTACTTCAGTAATTTCACTCCCAAGCCTCAAAATACCATCTTTCAAATAAAAATCCTGAACTACATGTAGATTTCTACTTGTAATTCTAAAGTGGATGAGTGTGCAGACATGAGAATCTTTGTTTTTGCAATGTCTATGACACTACCGCCTTTTCTTCTTCTTCTTCAATTGTAATTTGTAGTACAGGCCACCGTCAGGTGCAGGTGTAGTTTCTTGTGAAAATGACACTGTTCTAATCTTACTCAAATTTTGATGAGATTTTTCGGCCCACTTACTGACTTAGTATTTAGGATATAAAGATTAAGATGAGATTAAGCATTGGGGAAAATACGACAACAAATGAAATGTCCTCAATTTCAAGGAAAAGTTAGGTCACTAGGTGCACAGACACAGCCTGGGCTCCCCATCCATTTAGCGCTTCATGATCACGTCAGCCTCACACACATCACCTTCACCTTGGTCTCCTTTTCCCCACCCAATTCCAGAGCTACCAAGTGTCACGCATTAGGCGTGACGTCACGCATTTGGAGGGTCTGAAAACGGCTCTCACGCAAGGCGCGCGCGCTAGATTAAAAAAAAACGCCATACCTATACGTGTGTTATACCCTCGCACGCGCGCTCACGCGCCGAAAAATGAAAATGTCACGCATTGGCATTGCCATTGCCGATCTTTTACCTTGGCGTCGATTGGCGTCTCTGCAATTCCCCAAAAGGCAGCCCCAAAGTCTCTACAAACATGATCTGCATGAAAACAAACGAGCGGTTTCCAAAATCATGATAAAGATATTTTTTCTAAATAACCTATCCAACAAAATGGTAAAAAACATGGTCCGTGTACAGGCTTTGTGGGGATGCAGTGGCCAGTGCCATAGTCCTATACACACACGAAAAAAGCCGGTGAAACCACACGCTCAAAAAATTGACTTTTCACGTTCAACTCAGTCACAGAACAGCGAATGCAGTCCCTCAAAACAGACACGTAAATCACGATATCCAAAGTATTTATCACATAAATCAATTCACTTTATTAATCAAGACATTATCAACAATTTTATATCCGTGTATTTGATTTCACAGAAACAAGGAAAATGTGAAATTTAAGGTAATAAAATTACTTACGACAATCTGTTAGCAAATCTCGACTGCTACGTGTCGTTAGCTGATGCATTGAACTTACGTACGACCTGGCCTGCCTTACGCACGGAACATTTCTGTAAATTAGCCTCAATACTAAGTAAAATGTATTAAAGTTTTCTAAATAATATTTTTGCACTACTCTCTACTACTCTTTGAATTATTTTAAACATAGTTTTGATAAATAGTAATGTATACAATACAATATAAAACTATTTTTATGGTTCATCTGTAATCTTATCATTTTTACATTGTCTATTATAGAAAAAACATAGTTTCAACGGAGAAAAAATTAATAACTATTGGCTTTAACAAGTTAAGCACTTTGCACGTGCGTTACGCGTACGTAGTCATTTCGAGTTGGCTAGCTTGCTTCGCTGGAGCTGGGCGTATGTTCATGTGATTGAACTCAACTGCTGTATTATCATCCAAGAATCATCTACTTTTTGCCCGTGTGCAGCCCGATACATATCCGTCAAAGATAGGCTCAGCCGCCAAAACTTACTCGGATGAATTGTGAACAAAGATGACAATTAATATGACACTGAGCATGAGAGCAACACGAGTTTTATTCCGCAACCTTAATTTATCGTCATACTCATATGGAAAACGTACTACGAGTTCATACCCAACTTTAGGAGGAAAGGAATTGTTGTTTCTGGAAACAGACATCAAATCTCAGACTCAACAAGTGTTGAAATCACATTGGTCATCATCAACAAGGAAAATATCCACATTAACAACATCAAAATGTAGCCAAAGAACATTTCTTTCAGTAAGTACGTACAGAGAGAGAGTACTGAGTAATTTTAGAGGCTAGTTTCACTATTGAACAGTTCTTTTTTTTAAGGATACCCAGATAAGCTGTGTGTTCGGACAGGTTGAATTAGTTTACAAAAAATACAAGCGATATTTCATAAATCTTGTGCTGGACTAAATATAGGGACAAATATTCTTGATGGTTAGTGCCAGTTGATTAACATTTTTCGTTAAATCCTTAGCCTCTAAAGTCTAAGGCAAAAGATAATTTTTATGTTTATTACATTTACAGTAAGTGTCTGGACCCCCCGTCACCCCCGTCACCCACCCCCCCCCCTCTTTCGTTTAACTAAAGCCTCCAAAATTTTGTCTTATTTTTTTTCCTCAGAGTAGTACACAGGGTCAAGGGTCATCTGACGTTACAGAAGATGAGCGAAGGAAGCGTCTAATGGCACGCAATCTCCCAAAGAGGGAACCCATTCCAGGGGTGAAGAACACCATCTTGGTAGCCTCGGGGAAAGGGGGAGTTGGAAAATCTACAACGGCAGGTAATTTATACATTTTATAATCAAGTACTTTTAAAGTTTAGAGTAAATGCACCCAATATTTAAAAAAAAACATGAAGGGGATGTTGTACCCTCTCCATACCCATACCCTCCCTTTTGATCAGTGGCCTAATAAATTTGCATAGTAGTACTCTTTTTCTATGCCACATCGAAAATCTCCTATTCCACTTTCTTTATCCCCCCCCTACATGTAGATACGCAAACATTATTTAAATTTTTCCAGTTCAAAATAAATGTACACCCAAGTATTAAAGGGTTGTCACAGAGTTAATCAAGAGTCAAGACCGGAAATGGGTACTTTCGAATAAACCATGGTGTTGCACAAAGCAACCCTTGTGTCAATTGGCCCCTATTGTTTTGTACAAAATCGCATGTTAACCACATGGACTGTAAGATTAGTGCCCCTAGTCCCCTAGTTGTAAGGCAAGTCCCCCCCCCCCCCCCTTAATATCATACCTTGGAAGTAGGCATAAAGTTATACAAAACTTATTTACTCCTTGGTGTCCGCTAGTGGGTTGCTCTTGAATTTGGCTCTGTGCAGTTACGGATGAACATGGTACTTGGTACTTGGTTGGGTAATTCCTTTGGCAGCTCACTCAGGAAGCTATACTGGGATAAAGTATATATAGTAAACATTTCTTTTGTTCTTTTCTTTTTATCTAGTCAATGTTGCATTGGGTATAGCTGCTATTGAACAGGTAATTTCAAATCTAACCTTGAAGAAATTTAAAGCTTTCAGTCAATTTTTTATTCTATTTTATCCAAATTTCTTTTGACACTATGAATGAAGCAGATTTTTATAAAATTCCTAACATATGCCTCATTTTAGGAGTTGAAAACAACACAAAGCTTTAGTTTTATGATAGAGTAGGCCTACCGTACTTACAATTAACTGTTACCGTAATCTGATTTGAAACATACACTGTATATGGCATTGATTTGGTCTCTAAAATTAATGAATAATTTATAAATGTTTGTAATAAAACGTATGCCAAACATATTATATATATTAGTTTATTCATATTTTCATATTTATTTCTGTATTTATTATTTCATAAGTTCATTCATTCATTTACTTATGTTTCTGTACCTAGAATGCTAATGTAGGAATCCTGGATGCTGATGTCTTTGGGCCCTCTATTCCGAGGATGATGAATCTTCAAGGAAAGGAGCCTGACGTTGATAAGAGTAAGTTTAATACACTGTCACCCATCCCCATTCCTCCAAGGCAATATATTGATCCAACGCTGTAGTGATTCAACTTTAGCATAATTATTTCCACACTATACTCACTTTTGAGTCAGGAATTGACTTTAGTGTAAATTGTAAAACTGCCCCAGAAGCTTAAACCTGGTCCAAACTCAAATACCATTCCAAGTTGATGAACCTACAGGGAAAAATACATTGATAATGGTATGCTACATGGATTACATCCCATTGGGGTAGTGTTAAAAGAATTGCAGAGGATGATATTATGCCTCACTGGTGGGCTAGAAATTTAGCTCAGGGTAACTATGGTATATCTTCAACTTCAACCCTAACCCAAAACTAATCTTTAGCCTGACACTGACCTTTTTCTACAGTGCATTATGAAGAGATAGAACGAGTGGGGTTTCAATGATACAGTGAAGAAAAGGATAAAAGTCATCCCTTGAAAATATTCATCATAGCAATGCCACTTTTACAGGAGTCAAATGACATTTTTGGACTCCACAGTTACCCGTTGAATCAGGAACAAAATAATCAGCATCCTACTTCCGTCTACAATAACTGATCACCCCAAGGATACTCTCCTCTTGGAGAATATTGTAAGAACTTTCAATTGAAGATTTTTCATGAGCTAAAATGCATATCTTTAGTGATGTTGGAAATATTTATGTAACGTAAACTGATGATTAAATTGATTTGCTTTGTTTTTCTCTACAGATAACCAGCTTATACCACTAAGGAACTTTGGTATATCATGGTAAGCTTACAATAAGAATAATTTGGTAATTTTTTTCCATTCTAAACCTTTTAAGAGTCTATGGGATACCATATACGTAGCTTATGGGTTTCACAAATAAACAAGACTTGAATTGTGTTTTAATTGGATTTTCTATCACAAAGTGAAACGTTTTGATGTTCCACTATAAATATTCAATTGTTATAAATAGCACGATGTGGTTCTATTGATTAATGTGTGGTTTCACTGATGAATCAATAAAATTGAATGAAATTAACATTATCTAGGCGAGTGGAATTTAAATGAATTAGGAGTAAAAATACATGTATACCAAGAACATTTAAAATAGAGAAGAAGATGATACTGGATGCTCCTTTGTAATGTTATGTGTTGTGCAATTACATCAATAATGTATTTGTTCAATAGACCGTTGGTTTTCTTACATATTTAATTTGTGGATGTTTCTTTCCTGGGTACCTAGTGACAAGGTATTCCAGTAATGAATGAACTACTTGTATTAAACTTGTAATCTAGTCTGTTTGCTATGTCGGGAAGGCCTCAGAAAAGCTTTCAATTTGTCAAGACCAGCCTATGTTAAAAAAAGATGTGTAAAATTAGTATATATTAGTAATAAAACCAGTCTATAGGCAGATTTGCACAGACATGGCCCCTCTGCATGAATCTATGATCTCAGGGGAGTGTTTCACAAAGACTAAGATCGACTTTAAGTTGGACTTTAATATGGCAGGCTATTCATGCCACTGGTTGCTTTCACCATTGGTCTCTCAATTATGATCTTTAGATAATGTTTTTTCCTTCAAAAAAGCAAAATTCTGTAGATGTGTGACCATGACTGGTACGTCCCTTGAGAGACCAATGCCAGTAAATGGTGAGAGCAAACAGTGGCATGAACGGCCTGCCATAGTTAAGTCCAACTTAAAGTCAATCTTTGTGAAACACTCCCCAGGTCTATTTACAATAGGGCCTATTATTATGTATTGTTTTCTTTTTTTCTGCAGCATGTCAATGGGTTTCCTGGTAGATGAGAAATCACCAGTTGTGTGGAGAGGGTTGATGGTGATGTCAGCTATACAGAGACTGGTCAAGCAGGTAAAGTCAGCTCCAGTCATAGTCTTGCTATTCCCTTTTTAGTGTCAGGATGTGATCTGTAATTTGTTAAATGTAGATGAGTAACCTTGTGCATGCTATTAAAAGATTTTCAGAGAAATTTTGAAGATTTTTTCAAAATTAAATTGTGTATGGGACTCCTTGCCTCCATGTACAGTATATAACATATTTATAACATGCATTACGATTAATACAAAGAATGATTTTGTATGGCTGTTTTGTATAACTGTTCATTATGAGTATACGTTTAATACTTCATTGTATGTGATTATTTTAAAATTTTTGTTTTTTCCTTCAATCTTTCACCCCTCCTCCCCCCTCCATTTTTATCTCACACACACCCCCTCTCTCTCTCTGTCTCTCTCTATCCCTCTCTCTCTCTCTATCCCTCTCTCTCTCTATCCTCTCCCCCTCTCTCTCTCTCTCTTCCCCTTCTCTCTCTCTCTCTCCCTCCCTCCCTCTCCCTCTCTCTGTACAGGTAGCATGGGCACCTCTTGATTATCTTGTTATAGACATGCCGCCTGGGACGGGGGACACCCAACTCTCCATATCTCAGCTCATAACTATAGCAGGTAAGTTCATTCCTCTCAATGTAATAGAATAGTCTTTAGAGCAAGGTAGCTTTCACTTTCTCTCTAGGGATGTTACTTATTTACAATTATATGGAAGAGAATAATTTTTTTTTCTGATAAGATTTATAATTGCTGGTATCAAGTACAGTTAGTCACCAGCCCTGCAATGGCGTTACTCCTATTGACAATACATCACTCTTGGAGGCAGCCAACTATTTATACTTTGATACATTATTGTCAATGCAAAACAAAGGCTTTCATACCTGCGTGCATGTTGATTACAAGCAATCTTCATATTCGTTCAAGAAGAAAATGCAATGAGGCTTGATGTTAGAAGCAGATTTATTCTAAAAGTGACAGCTAGTATCCTTTTCAAATCTTCAGACAAGCAAATGCAAATATTACAATTTCCCTATTTCCATTTCCCCCCATTCTAGGTGCAGTTATTGTTTCTACACCTCAAGACATTGCCTTGCTAGATGCAAGGAAAGGTGCTGAGATGTTCAAGAAAGTAGATGTGCCTGTAAGTATTGCAGTGAATCTTTTCTTATTCCTGCATGTAGGCTCACTACAATTGAAGTAAGAAATCTGCCTGAAAAAAAAGAAAGAAGCATACAACTGATTAGGAACAGTGCAAATTTGTATTGTTTGGTTGTTTTTTTTTCCACCTACTCCTATTGTAAATGAGCATAAAATATTTTTTTTTGAAATTGCATATCATCTATTAACTTCCTCAATTAAATGATTTTAACAGATTTAAGTTAAAAACCTTTTAAGAATTCAGAGCAATTATATACTGAATACATCAAGAAAAAAATTAAGTTTTGCACTATTATGTATACAATTGTGCACTATTATGTATGAAGTTGTTTTTAACTAACTTGTAAAGTACATCGATTTATAATTATATGATTTCATATGTAGGCTCACAGGCTAGAACATATCTCACTGTTAGTTTGATATTCTCATTACAGTACATTTACCCTTCTTTTGTTTTCTCATTCAGGTTCTTGGAATTGTACAAAACATGAGTGTATACCACTGTCCTAAGTGCGGTCATGAAGCTCATATATTTGGACAAGATGGCGTCCATGGGGTTGCCAAGGAGATGGGACTTGATGTACTTGGTAAGCATGATCAAATCAGATGAAATTCATTATTTGGACTTTTTAAGTAGATAATCACTCGCCAGTTGTCACCTGTTCCAAAGTGTAACATTATTGGATTACCCAGTATTATAAATATTGAAAGAGAAAATGTAAACTAGAGCTGTGCTTGTGAGTGGTCATCAGTTTTTTTAATGCAATACAGGATTGTTTTGATAAGATGGTGATTGAAAGGCATTAGCAGTAAATTCTGATGTTAATCATTCCAATTCTATGTCGTTCTTGTGCCTGTAATGCAAGGCATGTCAATTCAGAGAGGGGTGGAATAACCTCCCTTCCCCCCCCCCCCTCCTACAAAATGCTTAAAGTGTGATGTCACTTGGCAATTTTTTTTGTCCTTTTTATTTGAAAAGAAAAGATTAAGTTGTAAACAGAATCTGTATTGCAGTGGCAAATTAGAAATGTAAAACAAGGAACTTATTCATCATCCTATTTTCTGTTTCTTTTCTTTCAGGTGATGTGCCCCTCCATATAGACATCAGAGAGACCTCAGACAGTGGGAAACCTATCGTGGTATCATCACCTAAAAGCCCACAGGCCCTTGCCTACAAATCCATTGCAAAGGAAGTACTACAGAGAATAAAAACAGAAGACTTAGATAGATGACATTATCGACGGAGATAGTGATTTAGCAAAGTTACGGGAACTTGCGGAATGTGATTTGGCAAAGTTATGGAAGTTTTTTTGCATGGTAGGCGTGGAACCATTCTTGAACCGGCCCACATGAGTTTGCTATTAGACAATCTGTTGTAGCATAAACAATTGGACAAAGGGGATTTTTTTTCTTTCTATTGATTGAAATGGCATTAGTAACAGAGCACATTTTCTCCATTGTTTGTAACCATTTCTGGTGCAGAACTGAATGAATGTCATAACAATATAGCCCAACATTTATAAATGATGTCCACTTTTGGAATGTGAATTCATGTTAATGTATGCAAGGGTCTGTACAAATTTGATGCAATCATGTATAAGAAAAAGTGTTATTTGATGCTAAGTCTTGCAATAAAGCAATAAAACATCATTTGTCTGTATTCTTTCTGTCAGATGTGAATGTGTCATATTCTTTAAAAAAAAGTAAAAGTTAATGGAAATGTGCAACTATACATTATCTACTCCAAACACATCATTATTCTGTAGACTTGATATTTATTACTTTCATAAGCATATAAGCATACGTAATCACGGTACTATAATACATACACTTAATTAGAAGTTGGTTGTACATGTACTGTATGTACCACTTCTAGGAAATAAGATGAAATTGGCAAAATCAACAATATTATTATATCATACTATATCATACATGTACCTGTATGGAGGGTAGGACACGTACATGTACCCGTTCATGGAATGCTATAATTGTACTTCATACTGTACAACAAAGAAACACGTAAATAATACATGAATATTGACAAATCTATCTACATAACAGTGATGGTGGTGATAAGCAAAATTAATATGCAAAATGGCTTGTTCACAATTGACGCAGTTGCGTAGCTGCAGAGTAATACGCTTCATGTCTTATACACACAGATAAGTGAGAGTGGAGTCCATGTAGAACTTTTTTTTTCATGCAGCTTCTTTATACATGTATTTCATCCCTACTTTCCATTCATATACATGAAGGAAAAAGAAAAGTTACTGTGGTTTCCCGCGTCGTGTGCATTACCTTGTAATGGGTGTAGTGACAACTACAAACTTTGGGCACATGTACGGCCTTGTTGCAGCCGATTACTAAAAGTGTTTGATTCACTGATAAGTCTGACATACATTGTTTCATAAGTGGTTTTACACTAAATCTATATCACAAACATGATTGAAGAGTGAAGACAAATATTAAATGGAAAGGTAATCAAAGTTAGATTTCAAATTGAAGTAGAGATGGTTTGATTTTTGCTTAAAATGTTAAAAACCCATCTTAACGTGTTCATACAATAAATAAACTTGCAACCAAAATCATTATCAGCAATGAGTTTCCATGAAATAAGTAATGTAATATAGGGATGTTTTTACATCAGAAATGTCCTTAACGTGAAAACATAATTGGCAGCATTGTGAGCTGAATTGCTTGTTTAAAATAATTGTGAAGCTCTATGGTTTGGACATGAAATCAATTACCCATAAATAACTTATTCCAGCTCCTTCACGAAGGGCTCTGATCAACAACAAATGTTGACAATAATGTACATGTACTCGAAAAGAAAAGCAGTGCTCTGTAATTGTTTTCTTTCAAAAATTGCTGTTTGACATTTGAACATGTATATGAAAATGCACTATAAAATACATTATTATAAAACCAGAAACTTTTGCATGCAAGAAATTTCACAGATTCACAAATGGTCCTGATCTGGGGGAGTTTCATACTGCCAAATTAACGAATCATGACACAAAAAAATGTTGCAAAGTGAGAGGCTTTCTTGCCACCAGAACAGTTTGCCGTTAGCAACTGCAGGAATTTCTGGCTTTACAGTGAATAGTCTAATACATAGGGCATAATTTCAGTGCAGTAATTAACCTCTGAAGATCTTTATATTCAGTCCTTTGATCCGCTTAGTGTGTCCATTCACTATAATGGCTCCTTTCTCAAACTTAGAATTTGGGACTCGCATGCATGTCCATACATAAATAAAAGTGCTTTCCACTTTTCCCGTATAACTATCTATCTAATATATATCCATTTAATTCTATACCTACATATAAACATATACGTGCAGAAAATCTCCTGTCTCTTTTTTTTTTTATTACTAATATATAGCAGTATGCTGTACGTCAAACATAAGAGTAGCACAATTAACTTCCATCAAATAAAATCTAGTACATATGCAGACAACACAGAGTTGCACAAATAAGTACTTTTCTTATAACCTTTAAATAACTATACAAAGTAAGACAGTTGATATATTTCATTATACATTCACGGTAAACATATATATTTTTATCATGTCCTGACTTGGAATTTTCCAGCTCTTGTTAGATACTTCACTCCCTTGAAGGGCTTGTATTTCTAGAGAGAGAGAAAGAAGAAAAAAAGATATAACAAAGAATGCATTAAGGAATATGGAAGCAGGTGTACAATAAATAAATTGGTAACTTTATTTTTTTCCTTACAATTTAACCTCTTTTAATTCTTGTTTTCTATCTTTAAAAAAGGTAAACTTACTCTTTCTCATTTTAATCCTCTTTATTTATTTTCCCTCTGTCTATATTAAAGAAATGCATGACAAAATATGTTTATATTTGAATACAGCTTTGTCTCTCTCAACACTAATCACTGCCCTTGCATCATATGTTCAAGACAATGCATCAATAAGTGAAGGAAAATATCTCTTTTGAACAACTGCAAAATAAATATGTCAGACATATAACATCAAATAAGAAGTTTACATGTAAGCTACTTCGAGTATGCTTTGAGCTCTGTTTTTCTCTCTCCAGTATTAAAACCGAGTGAGAAATTATTAATCCTCTGGGATACAAACTTCTACCAACGGCAAAAATGTCTTTGATAGAGGCACTCTTGTTCTTTTGCCATGCACAGTCAGATTTCCCCTCACAGTAGAGTCATAGAGAATGGGATTATATCCAAAAAAACCTTGATATGCTATTGTCACTAATACATACCCCCCCCCCAAAAAAAAGGTATAAAATATCAAACTATTTACCTCTCCATACATGTCCAATCTGTTGACCTTAAGGCCTGATATTGCCAGCTGGTTGATGGAAAATTGCACCTGATAGAGAGAAAAAATGAAACAACATGTTTAAGAACAAGGGAAACGCTCTCGGCGGTCTCGCCTGCATAACGCAATTCAATATGATAAACCAGAACGTCAATGACGTACATTGTAGTGCTCATCCGCATCTCGCAACAACAAATATCGTGGTACACTTTTGAACTGGTCAAAAAATAAAAATGTGATGCCCTGGAAGGGACATAATTTCATTTCATTTGCATAAAGTACCATAAATAATCAATGGAGCAAAATCTCAAAATTCTGTGTAGAAGTTTAGTGTTCCAAATTTAGCTCTACCAGATAAGGCAAACCAAATCAAAATCGGTCAAGAAATGAGGGAGAAGAAGCAATTTTTGTTATTTTTGGAATAAATTTGCATAAATTACCATAATTAATTAATGGAGAACAATTTCAAAATTCTGTGTAGACCTTTAGTGTACCAAAGTTAGCTCTACGATATAAAGCAAACCAAATCAAAATCGGTCGAAATATGAAGGAGAAGAAGCATTTTTTGTGATTTTTAAATTATTTTTGGAATAAATTTGCATTATTATCATAATTAATCAATGGGAGTAAAATCTCAAAATTCTGTGTAGAAGTTTAGTGTTCCAAATTTAGCTCTACCAGATAAGGCAAACCAAATCAAAATCGGTCAAGAAATGAGGGAGAAGAAGCAATTTTTGTTATTTTTGGAAAAAATTTGCATAAATTACTATTATTAATTAATGGAGAACAATTTCAAAATTCGGTGTAGAAGTTTAGTGTACCAAAGTTAGCTCTACCAGATAAAGCAAACCAAATCAAAATCGGTCGAGAAATGAAGGAGAAGAAGCATTTTTTGTGATTTCAAATAAATTTGCATAAATTAGCATAGATAATGAATTTCACGATTCTGTGTACAAGTTTTAAATCCCCTTCCTAGCCCTATCATATGAAACAATCAGAATCAAAATCGGTTGAAAAATAACGAAGCATTTTGAAAATCTTGATGATGCCACAACATAGTCCAAGTCTGTTGACCTGAAATGACCTTTGACCTTGACTTTGTGATCTGAAATTCTACTCACATGATTGGGGATACTTGATTACCCTATAGTCCAAGTTTCATTGACTCAGAACTTATACTTTAAAAATTATATCAAAAATTCAAAAACTTAACCTTAGGTTAAGTTTTCGATGATGATGCTACAACATAGTCCAAGTCTGTTGACCTGAAATGACCTTTGACCTTGACTTTGTGATCTGAAATTCTACTCACATGATTGGGGATACTTGATTACCCTATAATCCAAGTTTCATTGACTAAGAACCTATACTTTAAAAATTATATCAAAAATTCAAAAACTTAACCTTAGGTTAAGTTTTTGATGTTGACGCCGTCGCCGTCGCCGCCGTCGCCGCCGTCACCGGAAAAGCGGCGCCTATGTCTCGCTTTTTGCTACGCAGGCGAGACAAAAATGAAATATATTTCACCACTTCATCAAAAATCAACATTTGGAGAAGAAAAAAAACCTGATTGCAGGCAGTCAGTGACATTAATCACATCATTATTTGAATCGTGCTTTCATTTTCACTACTTGAAATAGACACAAAAGCCTTGTATGAGGTAACCCTCTCAAGAGAAATCGTTGTTATAACAAAGAGCAACTCAGGTCCTTTATCTGAACATTAGGCCTAAAAAAAAAAATGTTGTATTGCCCTTTGCGACCGACCCAAAAATCTTGAAATCTACGGTCAGCTTTTTAAAAAAGTTTTTTTTTAAACCGTTTTTAGAAAAAAAATGTAATGCATTGAGAAATATCAGCCCAAAGAGGGAGTAAACAAAAAAAAAGTTAAAAATAAAAAAGATTTCTGACCGACCGACCGACCCATGTTTTGGCACCTAAAGTAAAGGGCAATACAACATCTTTTTTCTTAAGGCCTTAATGCGGAGGAGTCTTTGGGGCAGAATCTGCGAAATACCACACTGGGAGAGGGGAAATAAATCAGATTGAGAATACTTACGGATAGGGTGGGATTGGCTTCAGGAGGAGGGACACCAGACTGGAGTGACATCTGGAAGAAAAACAACAAATGAAAATGATATTTATTTTATTGACCTGGCTGCTAAGAAGACCAATATATGCTTATAGATGAGCATTCAATGTGTCTACAGAATTGAGTTCTAGATGACCAATGCTGCCTGGAAGACCTAGTGGCAGCAAATGAGAAGGCTCTTCAGTGTGCAAAAGCCTGGCAGAACATTTGAGATTAGATGATGGACACGAAAGAACAAGTTCCATATGAGAGACTTGGAAATCAGTATAATGATGATGGGTTCTTATACGGCGCTCATGTCTGTCAGACTCGACACTCCTAATGCTCCACAATATATGAGATATATCTTATCAGATTATCAATCAAATGACATGTTCATGATTAAATTTGTTTAAATAATTTATTCTTATTTTATTAGTTTACTATTTAATACCTGAACGAGGCTTTGGTTTGCAGAAAATGAAACCAAAGTCAACGGCCCTGTTTTAAATTATTCAAAATGCTACACCACATCTTTGATTAATAGTAAGCAATCAATGCATATGTTGATAAATAAAACAAGCATGGTCTTAATATTTGTACGTCACTCTTCAACAATATATTTATGTCACTGCACAGATCTTCGACAACCATAACAATAACTTACACTGCCTTTTATGCTGGGTAGCTTCTGTGGGTTGATCTTGCCGACCTCCCACGACATGATCTTACTAACAGGGTCAAAGCTGTAGCTACCCTGGGTTGGGGTCAGGGTCATGTTCAGCACTTGCTTGGGAAGGTCACAGGTGATGACTACATTCTCCACCTGGCAACAACAACAAAATGGATGAATAATTAAAATATATATTTCTTTTTTACATTTAAAAAATAAAACCTTCACAATCTTTGTAAAATTAACTTTTGAATATAATTTTTTGAATATTAATGTTTAATGATGCTTTATATTACAATTTTTATGTTATTAGTAATTAACTGTTATTTGGATGACAATTAATAAAGTTGTCTTTTATTAGAACTACTGATTTAATGTGACTGTATGGCTCTCAGCAAACGATATGTACCTATAACTCAAAACTTACTGTATAAATATCTAAATTCAAAACATGCCCATACTGACATGCAAATATATGTTGAGATATACATACAATATTTACACCTCAGTCAGAGCTCAAATATTACACTGAGGGTCGAAACTGTTGTTTCCCGAAACATAGATATCATTTTTGAAGGTCTAATGCACGTAAATGTAAAGCGACATTCTTTTTTAGTTTTTATTAAAGTACATAAACTGAATAGACAATGGAACTTACAGTTTTCCCCATAGTTTGTTTAGGTCCCACCATCACTTCAAATCTGCCTGAATTCTCTCTCATCATGATGTTGGGTTTCACATATACTGGAATGGCTGTGAGACTGGGAAATAAAAACAGATAAAAAGATATTAACATAAAATTCACAAATACAACATAAAACTCTCTCATTCAGTTTAGTTCAGTTTATTGAATTCCATCTTTAATTTTTTGTTTACAAAGGTAAAAATATGCAATTTCATATAAAATATAATACATCAATTGGGATAATATATCCATGTAAAATGAATTTCATCTTACAAAAATACAATTTGAAAATTATCAAAAATTGATGGGAAGCATGATTATATACATGGCTTTGTATACCTCCAAGACTAGTCCTTTATTTAGAGTTACATGCAAATAAAACCTATAGCTATATCAAACATATATATATATATATATACACTGTCCTCTTAAAATTAACAAATAAAAAGTTGCTCAATTGACATGACTTTAGTATGTATAGTTAATTTTTTTTTTGCAATAGAGTGCCTTGAAAATTTATTTTCTTGTCGATTTGGCACCTTAAAAATCTTAATATTACCAGAAGTGGTATTATACTTGGTTTGAGCCAGAGTATTACTGGACTCGACCATCAATGGGTTTCAAATCAAGAAAGGTATTTGAGTACTCACTTGGAAGCTCCTATGTGATAGGAGAGGAGTCTGAAGTTACCATCAGGGGGAACAAAGGATAGCACTCTCTCAGACTAGATTGGAAATGACAAGACACAATTGAATCATTAGTTGCTGATCTTGAGTTGATGAAAAGAGTTTACAATATGAAAGCACTCTCAAACATTAGATAAGGAAAGAGAAGTATGGATGTAGTAACAAAGTACTAAAAATAAAAAAAGTATTTGCAATTTATCAAATAGATTATGTCCACATATGTAACTAATCAGATACTTAGGATTGATAAGTACATTATGAATCGCAAATCCTTTGTTAAATCTGGCAATAACAGAATCATTGCTCTGCATTCAGTACTTTGAAAGAGTGAATTGTGTGACTACCCACTGATGGTCAAATTTCAAACCACATGACTCATAAGAGTATTTTTCAAAATTTCATGAGAGTATCTATTCCTCAAAGAAGAAAACTGAAATATCAAATAGACCATTCTCATCCAATGAACCTTTAATGATATAAACCATTCTTATAATTCCAAAACATCTTCCCCACCCCCATCGGACAACACCCCCTGATATTCCCCCCCCCCCCCCGGGTATCTACTCTGCAAACAATTGCCTCCCTATAAGGGCTATGTACAATGAGGAGGAAGGTACATGTAGACGGTTAGTTATCCGACTTGAGATAATCGTCTGGTCACTCATCCCCATCCCATAGGACAAAACCTCCTGACATTCCCCTGGGCATCTACTCTGCAGACAATTGCCTCTCTACAACGGCTATGTACAGCGAGGAGGAAGGTAGAGGGTTAGTTATCTGACATGAGATAATCGTCTGGTCACTCATCCCCATCCCATAGGACAACACCCCCTGACATTCCCCTGGGCATCTTCTGTGCAGACAATTACCTCCCTACAACAGCTATGGACAACACAAGGGGGGGGGGGGGAGGGGTAGAGGGTTAGTTATCCTACATGAGATAAATGTCCGGTCACTCACCTCCCATCTCTTGTACCTGACACAAGGATGAAAGCTGACATCATCCAGGAGACGATGGTTGACAAAGGACATGGTAAGATCAGGCATCCCGGTCAGCTTCACGGAGCAATCAATGTATCCCTGGATCTCTGCGATTACAGTCGAACCCTACAAGAAAGAACATACAATAGTCAGTTACTACTGGATTTCGCTGTTGTCTGGAATGGCGCTCTAACTGTGATCTGTAAATAAGTGGAAAATGATATCCTAAGAGGATAAAAATGCTATTCTATTCTAGAGCAATCAATGTATCCCTGGATCTCAGCAATTACAGTCGAACCTTAAAAGAGAGAACATAGAATAGTCAGTTACTACTGGATTCTCCTATAGTCTGGTGCTCTGGCTGTGATTTGTAAACCAATGGAAATGAAATCCACTGGAGATAATAAATACTAAAAACATTCTAGAGCAATCAATGTATCCCTGGATCTCTGCGATTACAGTTAAACCGTACAAGAAAGAACGGAGAATAGTCAATTCCTATTGGAATCTCCTGTTCTCTGGCGCTCTGACTGTGATTTGTTCACCAATGGGAATGAAATCTTATGAGGATAAAAATGCTATTCTTTTCTAGAGCAATCAATGTATCCCTGGATCTCTGCGATTACAGTCAAACCCTAAAAGAAATAACAGAGAATAGTCAGTCACTACTGGTGCACTACCTACATGATTTGTAAATCAGTGAAAAATGATATCCTAAGAGGATAAAAATGCTATTCTATTCTAGAGCAATCAATGTATCCCTGGATCTCAACAATTACAGTCGAACCATACAAGAGAGAACATAGAATACTCAATTACTATTAGGTTTTGCTGTTGTCTGGTGCTACAACTGTGATTTGTTCACCAATGGAAATGAAATCTTATGAGGAAAATGAATGCTGTTCTATTCTAGAGCAATCATTGTTTCCCTAGATCTCAGCGATTACAGTCGAACCCTACAAAGGAGAATAAAGCAAGGGGTATACTACCATTGTATTTGCTATTGTACATTGCTCTGTTGGTTTCATTATCATCAATGAAATGAATAATTCCTATGGCGATAACAAGTGCTATTCTATTCTATAGATAAGTCATTCTAATTATTATTTTGATCAACTTGAATGAATTGCTCAAAAGCTGATTAAGTGAATTTGATGATAAAGATCGATTGGTCCTGAGAAGAAGTAATTACATTTGTGGAATCGGAGAGATTGATGATTAGACCAGGTGGAGACAAATACCAAGAGACTAGTTGGAGTGTCAACAGACAAATTATATCAAAAATAATATCTCTAGTGATATTTGTTTGTCTTGCAATGTATGGTCAACAAGGGATCTAAAGATCACGACGTTTCGTGCGCCGCTGCAACACGTCGTCAGGGGATAATATAATGTAAGCAAGCGTGTTTTATTCTCTACGTACGAATCCGTCGGTCAAATAATAATACATTGAATGGAATCAAATGGCAATTATCCGATGTAACTTACTGATTTGTCAATGATGCAGTCCACCTCTTCAATGACATCAAAGTATGCCTCATTGTTAGTGTATTTCACCCCACTTCGTCTCCAAGGGACATTGGACAGCTGACCGCTGGGAAGGGTGTCACTCAGACTGTGAAAATAAGAAAAGACAATTTACATTATGAGATTAATATGAATAATTCCATTACCTACAGGAATGGAGGGGTTCCTGTATTAAACATATGGGAATGTGACAGCTCAGTATAAAGTCAACAGCCTCAGTGAATGACATGTGAATAAATGACAGGTGATTGTTTTTGATGTGGCAGACTCCTTGATGGACAATAAATCATGATACATTTGCATCAGGCTGTATGAAGTTTCGGTTTGCATACAGCATTATACCAATTGGAAATTTCTTTAAATGGCTGGAATGTTTTATAGATTTACTGGACAACTTAATTATTATCATCAAATTGTTGTAACTGCAAAACCACAGAAATGCAAAACAATTATACAAGTTTACTGGACAACAATAATCATTAATTATCATCTAATTGTCATAACTGCAAAACTTGATGAGCTGTTGCTACTTGTTGGGTATCGAGACATTTTGTTAAGGAATGAATACAATACAATACAATGATCTTATACCCTGAATCTTTATGATTTTATTTTATAAGAAAACTTTTTTTTCTCATGAACTGCCTAAAGGTGATGACTCACTTTGTGCTTCCAGTGACCGTATTGACCACCGTCCTGAGGATGTTGGGTGGTTTGATCAGCTCCTTGAGTACGTTGGACTCTGTAGCCAGAGGGAACCCATTGTCGAGCATCTCCTCTAGAAGCTGTATGGGGTAGAAAGGTTGTAGATACATGTAACATGACAACAGGTACTTTTCAGCAGTAGAGCATAACATAGGTCTCAGCTAGGAGACTATACAGAGACTGCAGTCCATAGGCCCTGAACTCTAGCTGCTCCTTTGACACAGCCAGAGACTGTTAGAGCTAGGTTGAGCTTAAGAATTTTGAATCACATCACGTCAGGATCACGTCACATCACTAGCACTGTGCGCATTCATTTTTTATCCAGTGCGCACACGCATGCGCATTCAGTCTATCGTCTGAGGGAATGTCAGAATTAACGCCTACTGGGCAAGCGCAGAAGTCGTGACTAAAGTAAAACATGACTTAGATAGGACTTAAACAGTTATTTAGTTAGACGGGACTTGGACACGACTTCAGAATATGAAATTTAGTTAGACAGGATATAGACGCGACCTCACGTTTAAGTCATGTCTTACTAAACGGTTGTTTAACTTTAGTCATGACTAAGTTAAACACAACTTCAGAATACGGGCCATTGTGTTCAAGTGTCAAATTGAGTATGTCCCCGTAGACCTGGTAACAGGTTGGTCAATGCCTCAATCTGTTACCAACAAGCATGTCTTAGACAGACTAAAAGGCACAAGAGCATATGATTGTGGTTAGATAATCAGATAAAATTCTGAAGAAAAAAACTCTATAATAGAAATCAATCTTCTTTTACAAATGCTTAATTTATCAAATTTGTATATTACTTCCTGTATCTCTTTATCTCTTTCTCCTTCCCTCTCTCATTTTCACACATTAAGATTTTATGAAGCACAGAATCATTCTCCCAAATGAAAGATGATTATTCGTCTTCACACAAAATGCTTCTGTAAATTGCAGTACAAAATGTCTTGGACGTATTGAATTTAGCCTCTTACCTCATACACGACCACATAGTTCTCCTTGATGGATGTCTCCGTACATTCTGAGAAATAATCTGCAAATGTGTCCACAACTCGATGGAGGAATTCAATCACAAACAGAGGGGGTGCTGTTTTGAAAGAAAAGGATCAAAATTTCAAATTGTTGCATATTCCAAGGTAAATCTATAAGCTGCACTAAACACCCATGCTTACCCTGTAACACATCAATGTAAAAATAAATCAAATTTTGAGAGAGAGACAGGGACCGCATCCAGAAAATTATTTTATCAAAATAAACAATAACTTTCAATCAAGAATATCCCTCACCTACATTACATGGTCTTAATTAGTTCTCAGGTTTAGCCTTTTCCACATTCCTTTTGGAGTGGTGGTTATTTTACCTGACTGTTAAGAAATCATAAATGCTTTTTTAGTAAGCAACCAGAGGACCAAATGGCTTTATGTCCTCTCAGAGGAACCTTTTTGTCCTTCCCTGGGCTTATCTGCTCATTTGAACTCTCAATAAACTGCATTTGTTCTTCTTTTGTGTATCAAAATGTGAATCACCAATGGGTAGATTTACACACTTGTTTAACTTACATGTACTTTACACTTCCCTTTCCTAATTCCTGTTCATTCAAATCCATCTTAATAATCATTCACTCTATTCTTTTTTTACTCCAAAAACTGTTCTAGAAGGTTTCTATATGGGATTATGTAATCATTACTCACTCTCTGTCTGTACCACAGCAACAAAGTAGATCTGGTTCCTGTATATGCTGATGAGATAGTGATGAGGCGTAGCAATGATGGGAGGAACATCCAATTTGCTGCATGCCTGTTTTTTAAAGCAAAAAAAATCAAAAAAAAAAAATCAAAGTTCCGAAAATATCAACCTTTGACAAAACATATATAACAGCTACGGTACTCAGCTAGTACTAATGAATGTATTCTCGAGATTTGTACATCTTGTAATAAGGAAGAGAAACTGTTGACTTGTAATGTAGAGTATGGCCCTAGGAATATGTATACAAAACATACATATTTGTAATATATTTTTATCTGAAATATATCATATTTGAGAATAATAACACCATGATAAAATCTGAAGGCAAGGTATACTAGAATGGTGCAGATAGAATAAAAAAAAAATGAAAAAAAAAATGAAAGAATCAATTCCAACATACCTTTTCTTGTGCTTCAAAGAAGTAGTCACATACTGATCTGCTTACAACACTCTTCCAATGTTTTTCCATAAAAATATCTCTGTGAAATTGAGAACCAAAGAAGACAAATAGACTGAAATCAACATAAATCTTTTGTAGGGTATCCGTATGACAAGTTGCCCCAAAAGTTTTAGGTACATTCAATGCTTAATATATATCCCATGTAATGTCTAGACCTACTGAGAAAAAAAAAATTCTTCTCAATATTTACATTCACATCCAGAGATTTTTCATTTTCAGATGAGAAATCAAATATACACCTGTCCTAAAGGGCTCAATGGGTAATAGTCATTAATCCTAGATCCATGACCATACTCGAACAGGACACATTGCACGGATTAGCCCCCTTTATGTTAGAAACTATTTTTGTATATTAATTTTTCTGTATTTATTTTAATTTTCACAATTTTTCACTTTCGCTGCTAAATTTAGCGAACTGTGCGTGCGCCATTTAGTTTTATAACTTAGTTTAAATTAGTTAAATATACTTAACTAATCACTAATATCGTAGCAGTTTCAAATTGGCAACACGTATTTGCATTTCACATACAAAGTGAGCATTTTTTGTAATGTAAATCGCATGTCAGCTTATTATCTTCAGGAACATGTGGAAGGTAAGCCAATCACAAGGCGCTAATTTAGAAAAATGAGGCCGAGAGTGAGACCGGATGAACATAATGTGCATGCGCTCGTATACAAATAATACACAGCAGTGACTGAGGGCATTATCGCCTCGGGCATGTACTGTTCTAAAGGTACCTTGAGTGGTAATTTACTAATGCCCGAACAAAATGATGCGTTTTACTTGTTTTATAAAATGAGGTTTCATAACAATTTAACATGCTTTTGATAATGACCGATCATTATCAATAACCATGATAACGTGTTGTTAAATGTTAGGCTCTCAAGTTCAACCAATCATTTGATTAGGATACACATCATCATCTTATAAAATCTGCTAGCTGTATCAAAGCTAAAGTTCTATGTGGCTAATATTACTAATAGTAATATAATGTGTCCGATTTTCTGGGGGGAGTTTGGACCTGTAGGGTGTAACACACGTACGTGATTGGGAAAATTCATTTATTTATGTATGGTCGTGATAATAATGCCCAAATTCAAAACGAAATGAAAGAAAGGAAAAAATGAGTCTAGTGGTTCAGATTAATTTTGATGTAACAAGAGGCATTGTATTTTCAAAATAAGTATACTATTTGTATGGGAGAACTGCAATTAGCAAGAAATCTTAGAAATATGACTGGTTAAATTACGAAAATGTCACAAGAATGAATGGGCATCCTTGCCCCCTACGTGCGTAATGCGCGCAGTGACTACGTCACGGAACGAAAGTCATGAGCCGACAGTTTTGTTCACTGTGATGTGAAGACATCTGCTCTATATTCCTTTCTATTTAACCTTTTTAATGTACTTATACATACCCTGAGGAGTTTATCATGAACAGGCTGTGTATCATCTTGCCGGCTAAATGAATATTGTCCGCAGAGTTCCAATGAAAGCTGTTTTTTAATAAACCATTTGATTCGAAGTCTGTGTATTTACTTCTTGGAAGTCAGCGACCATGTATTTTCAGGAATATCAGAGAGTGTCGTCAGAACGTCAAATCGAAAAAGAAAAAGAAGGAAAAAAAAAAATCGATAATCTCATTTAATTTGTCAGTCACGGCAATCCTTGAAGCCCACCACCCACTATACAATCCTCCTGCGATCTGATTTTCGAAGCAATATGGCAATCCTGTTAGATATACAATTTATCTAAAAATGGTCTTTCCGATTTGGGAATTAAATAATTTTATGAATTCTATCTTAATTCTATCTTATAAAGTTTAATTTACTAGATATACGAGCGACGCGATTACCCTATGAAAAGGAATTAAGTCGATTGTATTCGGTAAGATAGGGGTTGCGAACGTAATTAAATAATAAAGATGAAGGGAGATTAGTTCATGATTTAAAAAAAAGAAAAAAAAGATAGATATTTTTTGTAAAGGCATGAGGACAACCAGTAGCGTACGCAGGATTTTTTCAAGGGGGGAGGAGGGGGGGGGGGGGGGGGTTTAACATTTAAAAATCAAGCCGAACATTTTGCAACGACTCAGCCGGCCGCTGAATAAGCGAGGGGGGAGGGGGGGGGGGGGGGGGGTAAGGTTATCTTTTTAGGTCATCCGTTAGCAGCTCCCTAGTATTCTGAATGCAAATCAGTCAACAAGGGATTTCGGCCCGGGCTATCGGAATATATTTGCTTCATTAAGATATTGAAACAACAGAATTGCAATGTTTTACCAGCCTCAAACGTTCAAGTTCAAGTTCAAGTCTAGGTTTATTTTCAACATTCAAACACTCAGTGATGAAATTTACATGGTCGGCAGCCCAAGCGCTGAAAATAAAACGTTTACAAAAAAACTTTACATTATGGTAAAAGTATTAACAAAAAATTCACATTACATAATACATAATATAGTGTATGAGGTCATTGGATATAATGGAAACAATGGCAAATGGTACATAATATGTATAAATAAATGTTTTTCATGTAAAAAGCACTTTTTGTAAGTTAATCAGAGTCAATGCAACCGATAAAGCGATTTTGCAAAAATTTCGTAAGCTATTCCAAACCAAAATTAAATTTGCTTTATCCTTTTTCATAATAGGTTTAGTATAATTATTTGTTTACTTCATCTTAAATTTCTTTTACTATTTATTTTGCTTTCCCACTCTCCAAAGTGTCGAAACAATTTTGCCGCCCTTAAGTTACATCATTGCAGATACTGGCTCATGATGTGTTATAAAATAGGAATAAAAACAAATATTGCGTGAGGAAAACAGGGCAGACAAGGTAAATAACCACTTTAATAAGGTGAACAACAAATTGACAAAAATAGCAGACAATTCAAAGATAATATTGTGAATGTGATTATTTTCTTCGCTGCGTGTGCAAATTAATCTGCAAAAAACGGAATAATCTTTCAGAACCACTCGAAGGTTGCGGAGAAAGGGCATAAGAATGATAAGATAGTCATGCGATGTCAATACTTTTTGACTACAAATGACTGTGTAAAGGTTACTAGGTGACTTTTTATTTCGATAATAATATTGTTTACTCATCTTGTTTTTCTCCACTGCTTTGATTAGATAAGGTTAAAAGGTAAAATATACATATTGAAGACATAAAGTCCTTGCCTGTTGTGCTTGATCAGAAAATGTGCAAGTGTACATATAGCTCAGTGGCAGATCCAGGTGGGGCCGAGTTGACCGTCCCCCTCCCACGTTGGTGGCATAACTGATGGGGAGCAAAGAAAAAAGAAATGGAAACAAAAATGTCAAAGAGTAAAGAAGGGAAAAGAAGAGAGAGAGAGAGAGAAAGAGAGAGAGAGAGAGAGAGAGAGAGAGAGAGAAGAAATGAAGGGGATAAAAAAAAACTCGCTAGCCTGAGGAACGGGTCGGCAAGGTATTAGATGGATACCCCACCCTGCACCGAAAGTTATGCGTAAAACGTACACACGTGTATACAGTGGCGTAATGAGCAAAAACTTTTTTTTTTTGGGGGGGGGGGGGCTGAAAGAGAACAAAAATCCGCATCACCCCCACTCTTACATGCAGGCCCCGCTGAGAGAGAGAGAGAGAATGGGAGAGCGATAAACAATAATGAGAGAGAGAGAGAGAGAGAGAGAGAGTGAGAGAGAGAATCGATAACATTATAGGTAGGAGACCAGGTTGATAAACCAATAGGGGGCTGGTTTATGGGGCAGTGTAACTTTCAAAGTATAGATTAGAGTCTTGAAGGTTCTGAATTGCTAAAACTCGAGAGCGTCCGGGGTCTCCGCCCCTAGGATCCCAGGCAAGGGCCCTTAGGCGGGCACCTGAAAAGGGGTCCTATATAGCTAACATGCAAAGTTTTCTCGTTGTCCGTCGCGTCTTAATCAATTCCCGATACCCGAGTCGAATGCATTGTGCTTTTCCTATAGCACTAACGAAATGTTTCATATCTTCCTGTCTCAGACCCCTCAAAATATTTGAATCATTTCACAACTGTAAATACCGCGTCTGTTTGATTTCATCTTTGTCACGTTTGAGAGATAGTTTATAGGCCATGTTTGAGATAATCATCGTCCAAATGCATGTTTGTTCTAGACAATAAACTAATGGATGTGAAGTTGTGAACTGTACTAATAATTAATTAATAATTAATGATTAATTTCTCGTTATATCCAGGGTATTTTACATGACGCATATCTCGTCACGTAACATGCAATGTTTTGAAATGATATACGTTTCGTCAAACTCCTCAGTCACTTTCTGCCGCGAAAAAAGACAACAACAAAAATGCTTTCTTCGTCACTTCGTAGCCACGAAGGCTTAATCTCATATTTACAATAATTGGTATAAAGAAGTCCGACATTACGTGCAGCTGTTAGTTCTTCCATCTTCAAGTATACCAGCCTCGGTAAGGATTTCACAAGTTCGTTTTAATTCTATAAAATTTGAAGGCCGATTAAGATTTTTTTTTTCTTCAAATGAGAATACATCTTTCGGACGACATCGATCAACGGGCATAATGTATGGTGGTCATTTAGTCTATATTGACTCCAATCAGCTTTAATAATTTGCTGTACGTGTGGATTCAAACGATATTAATTTAAAGCAGGATCAGGACTCACAATATAAGAGTGCATTAAAGCTTTATGCATTAAAGAACATGAACACAAAAATTGAGCCCCAGGTTAAGATGGCTTATACAGCAGAGTTTTAACAAAAGTTCCTTACAGGAGTTGGTCACTTACAATATTATGGTGCGTAGTATGAACTATGCTTATCTTACTGAATTATCCAACTCACAAAATATTGGTTTAATTATTAAATTGCTGCCTAAAGGTGATAAAGCAAGGCATGTTATCAGAAACTGGAGACTAATTTCCTTACTGAATGTTGTCTATAAAGTTATATATATCAAACTGCATTGCTAACAAACTTAACAAAATTCTCATCTTCTTTTATCAATGCCAATCAGACAGGATTTTTTTTTTCTGGAAAATTTGTTGTTGAAAATATAAGAATTATATATGACGTTATCGCTTAATATACGGAAAAGGAAAATGTTGCTGGTATGATCTTGTTGAATGATTTCGAAAAGGCTTTTGACAGTGTTTCACATCAGTTTTTTTGTACCAAGTATTGATTTTTGTAATTCTTGCATGGATAGTGGATATAGATGTATCGTATAGAGACGCTTATTCTAGTGATAGGTTAACGGGTAATTAACGTATAGATTTCGAATAGAAAGGGGGTGTAAACAAGGCGACTCTCCTTCGGCCTACTTGTTGTTCTGCGCCGAAATTCTTGCAGTTTTATCTGTGAAAGTTATTTGTGTCAGGATAAAATATTTTAAGATCTTCCAATTTGCGGATGACACAACATTATTTTTTAGATGAGTCAGTTGCAAGTTTCCATAATGTACTACATATTTATATTCATTTGGAAACTGCAGTGTGCTCAAGGTGAATATGCAAAAAAGAAAAGAAAATGCAATTTGGATTAATTGCATGGTGCAACAAAACATAACCAGTATATAGAATTAGACGTAATTTTGAGCATGATGAATATTTAGTTACCTTGATACAGATGTTCATATTGTCATCTCTAATATACCCGATAATAATTATAATAAATTCTTGGAGCAAAAGTAGTATTACGGTTTTAGAAAGAGTCACAGTTGCTAATTCGTTTTTGTATTGCCACAGTTCAATCACTAATTTTATTCGTATATATTAATCCCATCTCCTTCGAATAAGCCAATGAATTATACGAAAACTAGGGTTTTTAATTATATTTGGAAGAATTAAAAAAAAATAGTAAAAAACAAATTGTGGGTACAGAAAAAGGGGTGTTAAAATGCCAGACGTTCAGTGCTCTAGTCACTATGAACATGACTGACAATGAGAGCGGACAAAATATACAGTTCCTCAGGTAGACAAAGGAACATCCCTTCACAGCTATTATGTAAAAAGGTGAATATGCATGTACACCTGTTCTACACATTTTTACATATTTTTACATTTTTTAATGCAGTCGTTCCTAAAAAAAAACATTTTGTATTAGGCCTTGGTGAAGATTTTTTTAAAACGCTTTATCTAATGATGTTGATAATCCGTGTGGGGAAAAAGTATTATTTGACTAATGTTTGCTGAGTCAAGTAGAGAGGAAAGGATTGCTTTGCTGACTCGCTTTGGAGAAATAGCTCAATTCAAATTGGTCAGAGATCAGTATTTTATAGATAGGTATGAAAATGGTATGAGATGTATCAATGACTTGATTGACAATGGGGGGAATCTAATGAATCAGGGAGAATATGTAGACCATCATTCAATACGTTAAAGGTAATACAAAGTTTTGGTATGGGGTCGTGAATTTGGTTCAAAATGAACATATTGGAAGCATATGCGATCCTACAAAATTCACTGATCGTTGTCGCGGTCGAAATGGACTCTTAATTTATGAAATTGTAAATAATAAACACCTTATGTTGTGTAGCTCCCTCTCAAGGTCAAGATATTAATGAAGCTATAAAACAATGTTTCTTGACTAAAATCGACCGATTAGCTTTTCCCATTTGGGAATTATATACCACAACTACATATTCTGAGATTTCCATGGTCGCAGCTACCATTGTACGGCCGTAGGAGCTATTTGAAGTTTAATAAAATTTACCGGGAGCATCGGTAAATCTTTATATTCAATTTTTCTCGAAAGCAGAAGTGTTTTAGGGGCTAAAATTTCTAGTGCTTTTAATACATCCACAGGGGCATCCAAATATATCAAAATTGTAGAGATTCACTATCCACCCATTTTTCAAAATTTCCCAAAACTTTGTAATACCTTTAAGTAATAAAGTGTATATATTATATGGATATTTTCTTTTAATGTTGCCTTCGCATATCAAAATAATTTTGATTTGAAATGAGACAGCACAATATATATGTGAACGTAAACGGTTATAGATTAACATTATTTGTTTTTAACAAAAGAGAGAAATGATGCACTCAATTGCATATAAAGCAACAAAAAAACTTCTCAGAAAAGCTGAGCAACAGGCCGGTTCCAGTAATTAGTGTAATGAAAACAACGTTGTTCAATGTTATGTGTGAATACTTAGTAGACGCATATATTTCTTTGGTAATTAAGACAATTTACAACTCTGCTAATTATAAATCACAATATATACTTCGCCAATGTGCAAAAAAAAATATCTTAGTTTTAAGTGTAAGTTAAAAAACAACAACGGTAGTCTAATCAGGCCGTAGCCAGAGTTTGATGTTTGGGGGGGGGGGGGGGGGGGGGGGAGCACATACATGTAATTGATCGACGTCCTAAAAAAGTTCAACCGATCTTGGAATTTTTTGGGGGGCACATGCCCCCCGTGCCCCCCCCCCCCCCCGTGGCTTCGTGCCTGAGTCTAATCCATTAGAGCTCGACCAGCACTTGCGTGAGTATTTGTAATTTTTGGTGTACGTGTACATCAAACACAATGTTATTCGAAGCTATGGAATAATTAAAACGAAACGATTATTATTTAATTTATGACTGCCTTGTTCACTTTTTTCTGCTTCAGAAAGGGACGATGGATCTCTTTGACGCAGTTAATCAAGGAAACGAACAACTAGTGCAGACATTTATCAAGCAGTCAGGTGCTGGTGTAACCGAAGTCGATGAGCAAGGTTTCACGGCATTACATTATGCAGTTAAAAAGTAAGAATTATCTATTCTAAATAACTTTTGAATGAGAGAGAGAGAAAGAAGGAAAGATAAAATAAAACAATTACAGATATGCGTAATCACAATTTGTGGATAGCGTGGCAGGGCATGGCCGGATTGCCAATTTTATTTTATTCGCCGGCGATCTCCATCTAACTCAAAATATGTCATATTTTTTCAAACTCAATTGAATTGACTTTCTATAAACACGTACATTGTGGAGTCATGCAGTTATACAACAAAATTAACAGTATTCCATTCAATGTGACTTTCATAATCACTTTACGTAAGCTGTTATCGTATTTGCATTGATAACTCCAACTGAAATATGACAAAAGAAGCGCCAAGAAGATACTCGTTTTCTAATCTTTAACATTATACAGAAGGTTATCATGGTTATTCTGATAAGTAATATTTGATGAACAAAGTCTTTTTATCTGAGTTTATTCAAGATATCGTAATCTTTTTTTCATGGATTCTTGTCACAACAAGTTTTATATGAATGTTAAGAGGCTTATTAAACATGTTAGACATGTTGGATTAATGACAAAACAAATAACTATTAATATGACATAGAGGTGGTATCACTCCAATTCGAATGGCATGATATTCAGTTTGCTCATGTCATAGGTCATTACTGTATATTAGGCAAACACTTGTATGTAGTTCAGAAAACCTAAAGGAGATTTTGAACGTTCAATGTATTATTAATTAAATTTATGGCAACATAATAATTCAAAATCTAACGCGAATGAATGACATGAATGTAAATGTTAATTACAAAATACAGTGCTTTTACTCTTCAATAAAAAAAACTGCAAGCCCTTTCAATAACTCAGTCATTACAAAGCAATATATGTATGACTAAGAGTGAGGTGTATGCTATGCCAAAATCCCAAAATCTAATGCGGGTTGTCTACATTTTTTACATTTAAAGTTTTAACCATCGCAATATTTGAATCCTTTTTTTCTTTGTTTTTAAGTCGCGGACAAATAAATTAAAATGACAGGCTGAAATTATGGAAGAGGGTGATGCAAGTATCAGGTTACAATCAACTCGAAACATAAACAACTGAAAACATGAGAGGTAAATCAATCTGAATGAATTCTAGACAATTCCATTCAGAACGAAATGTCATTACCAGAACTAAGAACCTCGAGAACATGCGAGAGGTGTCGTGGTATAGTGGTTCATTCATTAAACTCTTAACTCTTAATTAATCCAATTAGGGTTGAGGGTTCGAATCCCAGTCCGGCACTGAAGTCTTTTGGCACTACAATAATCCACGTTTGCTACTCTTCACCCAAGTTTAAGCGGGGTACTCCATATGCGAAAGCGCTACATATCCAGATGTCTGGTCACTCGGCTATGACGACGGGGGTAAAATAATCATTTTTATAGATTACCTGGTGTTCAATAATTGCCCTAAAAACGTCTGATAGATTACTTGGAATATGATGATTTATGACGCAAAACTATTTATTTCTGTTTTTCAGTAAGAGCCTACGAATGGTTGAAACTCTATGCAAATATGGCGCAGGGGTCAACAAACGCACAACAGAAGGCCTCCTGAAGACACCACTGTACATGGCAGCAGATGCGGGTGACCTTGAAATCGTCAAAAGTCTTGTCCAAAATCACGCTTCTGTAGATTTACCAAGCGACAGTGACAGTTGGTACAAGGAAAATGGACAGACCCCTCTTCATCGTGCGGCATACAAGGGTCATCTAAACATCGTGGAGTTCCTGGTGAATGAATGTGATGCTGACGTGAACATCGTAGATACAGATGGTTCGTCACCATTGCACCTAGCAGCTTTTCTTGGACGGGAGGACGTTGCCACATTTCTTACCAGTAAAGGGGCCGATGTCGACAAAGAAGATTCTTCTGGATCAACACCTCTTAACTGCGCCTCAGACAGGGGTTACTTAGCAACAGTTTCATTCCTTCTTCAGAAAGGAGCTCAGCTGGGTCAGAAAGATGCAAACGGGCTGACGGTGTTGCATCGCGCAGCAAGAAAGGGCAATACTGACGTCATGAATCATCTTCTGGACAATGGGGCAGATATTGAGCAGCAAGATAAGAAGGGACGGACATCACTTCATATTGCGGCAAGGCGAGGACAGAAAGGCTGTGCCTCCCTGCTACTTGACAGAGGAGCCAACATAAATCAGACAGACAAGAGCGGCCAAACATCTCTCCACCATGCAGCGGATAAAGGTCACCTAGAAATGATCAAAGCTCTACTGGACAACGGTGCAGAGATAAACCATAAAGATGAGGCTGAGGAAACGTCACTGCATATTACATCAAAGAAAGGGCATCCGGATATTCTGAGATACCTCTTAGCTCATGGAGCTAAACCTGACATCCAAAACTGCGATGGCCACACCGCTCTTGACTGCGCCAGCGATGATCATATTCGACGAATCCTTTCAAGGTTAACACTACAGTTTTTCGTTTTTATTCTTACATGAAATCTCAAAACATTAGCTTGTAGTTACTTTATTTTACTTTATTTTACAATAGTATGTGTCATTGCCTGCGACCCGACATATTAAACATAATGCACGTCATATATCAGTGTCAAACAGTGTCACCAGCCATTGATCATGAGGGGGCACTGACTTCAGGGGAAGGACGTTACAGGTTTTACCAATTGCATAACAATCAAATTTACCAGGCCACTGATGAGGGGGTAAATGTGGGAGGGGGTTCTATCATCTTCTAAGGCCTCATCTACCCTTCTGCGTTTTTTTTTAATTCTCTGTTTTTCCTTTCCACGTTTATTTGCCATTATTATGAGGTGGAGGGGAGAGTTGGGGGTGGCACGTGCCCTCGAACATCCCGCAGAGTCACCAATGTTACAACATTTTGGATTACTATTTGTCATCAATAATTCCTGGAATATGTAGTAAAATATTGAACCCAACTTGTTTATTTACCTTATTTTTAACATGAAAATGATGTCGTCTTTTTCAGATTTCAAAAAGATGGAGTCATCCTTGACAGTGATGATGATTTCCTTTTTGACAGTGGATTCGAGGATGATGAGTCCGGTGGTGAACCAACCCGGGATGAGTTGCATAACATAGCAAACACTGTTGGAAGCGTTTCGGACCTCTGGGAACTCTGCAAGGAACTCAGACTGGAACATGACATCATAGCCAAAGCACTTCCTCTCGTAGACCACAGGAGCCTTGCTCTGCAAATCTTGAAGTCATGGTCTCAGGAGAAAACGGGAAATGAAAAAGCAAAGAAGAAAATTCTGAAGACAATTCCAGAATATCAACGTATTCGTTCAGGGAAAAGTACAATACCGATATCTTCTGTGTTTTGAAAATTCTATTATAATGGCGATGAGCTATGGTTTTATGTATACAATCAGTCTTAGCCATACATGATTAACAATGGGCTATAATACAAACTTTATAGCAATTTTCCTTTTGTAATGAATAAAAGAATTGCATTTGGAACTATTCAGATATTTAAGATATATTTCCCTGTAACTGTATTACATAGCTTAGGGCAAAGTTTGAGAAAACGTTCATGATTCTTAGGAGAAATCTGAAACATGAATGAATAACACCTTTTTCTTCTTCTTTTTTTTCTTCTCTGTTGGTCTATCTACAACTCTGGCTATATCCTTTTCCCTCTATTCCCCTCTCCATCTGTCTGTGTGTGTGTTTGTTGAGTGTGCGTCTCTTTCTCTATACATTATTATTGATTTTACAGCAAAGAAGTACGATGTCCTTCTCGAGCAACTGTCTACGGAGATATACACTATGACCATATTGCTCAAAATGGCGTCGAAGTTGGAATACCAAGCAAGGGATGTCATTCGTCAGATCGACCAAAGCTCATCACCACCAACAAAACAAAGGCTATGGGATGCTACAATCGAGCTACTTTCAAAGTGGGTGGAGGGAGGTGGGAAACGAGATGAACTTCTTCATGCTCTTCAAGCGAGGCATCTTACCGAACCGGCAGAAATAGTCTCGACTGGTAAAGTTTTCTTCATCTCAAAATGTTACTTAATAATAATATGTATAGTCATGGAGCAAAATATCCACACGATCGAATTAAAAAATAATGTTATTTTTCATTATGAGTGCGATGCTAGGTTCTACATGTGAAAGTATTCGAGCTAGGTATTAAATACCTAGATGGATGCTTAGGTTTTTTGCTTTCTTTAGAAGCTCTTTCAGAACATAAATCGTCTTATTTCAACAGTCCTCTTAAGATCATATAAAACAGGATGTGAAACGTGGCTTGACTTGCAGAAAATCTACTTTCTTAAAGGCTCCCCATAATGAAAACCATGATAGCGTTGTGAAAACTTACATGTGTTTAATTAACACCACGATGATAACTTTTTACAAAAGTCTCGATATATGTCAGTACCCCGCGTTTTGCAACTTGTGGTAGTTAATTCTAAAGGACTGTTATCCCAAAACATCACTTTATCATAACGTGACCTTCATAGTACACAGAAACATATACTTTTTATGAATAAATCACGAAGAAGCTCTTGTACCTTGAAAGGGACTTTTTCTATCTATAGTCCAATATTTTCATATCTGATGGTTTAATGTTTGAACACTTAATAATGTAGCTGGCCTTTGTATTTCGTTCTGAGAGATGGACTGGAAAACTGTATTAAATGTCACAATTACGTTCAGACGTTAGGATTCCTTTTGTGTAAAATTCTTATTAATTTGAGTTCCAATTGCCTCCTTCTGGATTTCCCCATACAGCTATTCAACAAGAACCTGGTCTAGCAGACTCGTTTTCCTTTACGACGATGGACAGCGAGGGAGGCGACATTCAACTCGGAGAAGGAGATGTACAGGTGTCTCTTCCTCCTGGTGCACTTGGAGAAGAGACATGTGAAGTTGTCACAGTCAAGGTTCCAAACCATGCTCCAGAATTGATCTGCGAAGAGGATGAAGTCCAGACATCACCTCCAGTCCAGTGCACTCCTTCTGGCTTGACCTTCGATGAGCCAGTCAAACTCACCGTGCCCCACTGTACAAGTCTAGACAATATAACAGATGAAACTGAAGTAATCCTTTACACCAGTCACGGAACAGGTTAATATAATAATAATCTTTTAAAGTCCACTCCATATTTTATTAAGTTAAACCGAAAATGGAAATTCTTTTTGCCCAATTGATAGTGAGCCCGGCAGCCACTGAGCAGCGCCAGATCGACGTTGCTCTATCCCTTATTGTTGAACGCCAAACAAGGTAGCAGCAACTCTCGTCTTTTAACGTCTTTTGGTATGACGCTGTCGGGGTTCGAGCCCACGACCTCCCGGTTGAATTGAACATCGATGGCTAAATCCCACGATACCGATAATGTCGGTTCTTCTCGGCCTTCGAACAGATATATCAAGGTTCTCGAGGCCTTTCTCGAGCGGGCCTTTTGACAACCTCCCTGAAGTGTCACGAGACTGTTGGTTTCATAGGCTGTTGGTATAGTAGGATAAGTCCCCCACATCCATTGTCATTATAATTGTGCAAAGCAATTTGTATCATTTGCGTAGAGCTGACACATTTTAATTAATTGCTTTACTTACTCGAGTATTGTCAACACAACAATCTACTTTTGTTTTCAGCCGACTACACCCGAGAAGAACTATCTCAAGATGACTACACCATTACAGACGACTCAGTCGTGGTAAATGTTCGTCACTTCTCGACGTTCAGGATCAGCATGAAAAAGCTTCGAGGTGTGAAATTTGGGTTCTTGCCTTTTCACCCATCGATCATGCCGCGGTCAAGAAAGCCCTTACTCCAAGTCATCTTCTATCAAATGTACAAAAGAAATGAATCGGTAAGAACAACAGTGATCGTTGGAACCCATTCCAGCGCAAACACTCGGCCCGTATTCTATTTACATTTAAACCTGACTTTTTTTTCTTCTTCAAAATCGAGTTTAACAAATAAAGGTAGCATGAGGTTTAATTTTAATTTTGTTTAGCATAAGTTTAGACCGAGTGTCGGGTTTATGACCCGGATTAGTAGGAAACGGACCAATGTGTTGATCCACGAATACATAACATACGGATGTAAAATACCAGACCAGTCCCGCATGCCATCCAGATCCACAAATAGATGAACCAAGTTTGTCCATTTTAGAATAAATTTTATTCTCCTCAGAAAAGTCTACAAGAAGATGCTCCATGAACATGATAAATAGGATTATCCTCTTTCGGAAGAATAGTTTAATAGGTTCACGTATTTCAGTTTATTATCTATCTATGCATGAATACGTAATGGTTACAGAACTTTAAAGGGCACGCACCATGTTTGTATCTCACTGGATGGTATACATGCATAGATCTACATAATGAAGATATGGATTCCAAACTATGTACGGTATTACCAATGACACCACGTTCTGAAATGAAGCACACAAAGTAGTTTATCGCTCTAATT
The DNA here is from genome assembly GCA_035222895.1 of Strongylocentrotus droebachiensis. Lineage (NCBI taxonomy): Eukaryota > Metazoa > Echinodermata > Echinoidea > Camarodonta > Strongylocentrotidae > Strongylocentrotus > Strongylocentrotus droebachiensis. Next base: position 13,013 of record JAVYIG010002845.1, on the reverse strand, counting down.
TTTCCTATTTACATGCACAGGACATGTACTGTAGTTTGAAATTAAATGTTGTATTTTATTTACTAATAGATAATTAAACAGTTCTTTCAAACATATATCAATGTTCTCCAAAAATATTTTGGTTGAATAAGTTACGACTCATTCATATACAACGTATTCTCTTTCTCCTTATATACTAGAAAATTTGTGAGGAGCACGAGCATCTGAACCAAGAATTCTGCAAAGCGGCACCACCTACCGAAATATCAATGGACAAGCTTAACGAGGACCTCAAGATCGTATGCTCTTACGATACACAAGAAATCGAGGAGCAGGTTAGTTCGAATTCATATTTTATAATTATGCACCTCATCCTCTGAATAGAGCTTTCGTTATAAATAGCTTTATTTAGAGAAAGCTGTGCTAATGAAATTTCGTAGTCAAAGTATTATAGATGTTTTGTTGGTGTGTGTACTAAATAAGAATAATAGCATCATGATATTTTGGGTATGAAGATAAAAGATGAGAAATCAGTGCGCATGGCTTTGAGTAGGCGTACATAGGACTGTGCGCCCATGTGCTACCATAATACAAAAAATCTGACCTTTCCTTGCCGAATATATGCGAACATTTCAGGAGCTATAATTTCTATGTTAAATTACCCTGAATTAAAACGTATGAAAAGACTCCCCAAATTTTCGCCATTGTTGCCGCCCCGCAACACTTTATGAAATTTATTGGATTTATTGGCAGTGGTCTTGTAAAAATAAATGTTATGAATATCGTTATTCTAATTATCTGAGATCAGTGGCAACTAATGGGACTTATCATATAATATAGAAAACATATTAAAATTCAAATTCCTTTTTTGTAATTTGTGATTCGTATAGATTACTCATACAAAGCTGCGGGAAAAGAAGTCAAACACGGCAAGCTTTCAGTTGGAATTCAGTAAAGAGGATTACGGTTCAAAGAACATCAGAATAACTCTTTTTCAAGGGTCAAATAAACTGGAGACTTCACAATTCACAGTTACGATGACAGGTAATGTAATATTTATATACCTATTACTATGAGTAACTAAATTCTTAGTAAGAAATTTACAAATGCAGTTAAAAGTCAAATAGAAATCCACATTATGAAAATGGATTCTGTAATACAGGAAAAGTTCTCATCTTGGAAAATTTAAATTGCATTGTTCTCCATGTTAACCTTTTGTAATGTTCAAATACATCCTGTGTAAACATTTTATTTCAAACAAATCATATCCTATAAGACGCCATAACGCAAAAGATATATTTATAATTTATACAATACGATTTTTATTTAACTCATAAATAACCATTTCTCCCTACTTTACGTTGTAGAACCTGAGCCCACCATACCCCAGCAGGTTGCCGAGTGAGTATTTCAAAGAATATATTATGTTCAAATCCGTTCGTTTCATTGGGGACATGATCTATTTTGCATTGGTGGGCATTCCGTATAAAATGTTCCCGTTATCAACTGCAGCGCACTAAGTGGCAATGCAGCCTATCAAAACAATTTTGGTGCTAAGTTTACATGGAAACGAGGAACAATTTTGTTGTAACTGCTTAGCCTTTGGGGTGGGTACAAATTTCATGGATAATCTTTTTAAAAGGGTATTGTTTTTTTTAAATATAAATAATTTTTTACCTTGGGTATTTTAAACAAGACCGAGATATTACGGTAAATAACACCCTGCATGTAAAATAAGCGTTTATACTCTCTGATTTGCACACCCATGACAAACATATTAGTTATTCCTTCTTAGTTCTAGACGCTGATATTTAGGCTATAAAATCGCCATTGCAACATTAGGATTAAGTCTGATTTGCTGAGTGAGCAAGTGAAAAATATTTTAGACATTTTTAAGTCGGAAGTAATTTATTATTCATTTATTCTGGTAAATCATGATATTCTAGTCACTGTGATGTGTGCATCCCACTATAATGACATAAACACTCTAATCTTGCTATTCGTTAATGTCATTTATTGTTACAATCTTCGTGTAGGATATGACTACTTGTCCGTGAACATCATACCATCATTCCCCTTCTGGGATACAGACAACAACACAATGGCAAGAGGGAAATGTGTGTGACATCTATTCTTAATATTTTTCTAAGGAAAAATGGTTCATTTGGGTGGTTGATGAGTGACAGACGGAGACTTACAACAATGCCTGGTTTGCTCGATTTTATTTCCTGTGGAAATTGTACATGAGTAGAGGGAACCCGACCAAACGCAAGGGTATAACTTTATTCTAAAGATTTGTTTTTAAATACTTGTAAACGCCTATATGTTTGGGATGGTAATTGATATGCGGGTTGGTAATTTTTTGTTTCTTTTTTCTTTTTTTCACCCTTTGTCATTTAAAGTCCTGTCTTAACAAGATCTTTTGAGGGCTACGGGACAACTATCGAGGAAGAAAAGAAATTGTTCGAACTATCACAAGATATTCCACATGAAATGGTAATACCGTTGGGTATTGCATTAAAGTTTCAATTCCATACGGCAAAACGATTTGCTGCGACAAATCTGAAAGGCATAGGAGTTGATACCACTGGCACTCATCTGATGCTACATGAGTGGATAGAGAAAACAAATCCACTTGAGCGAAATAACACTCTAAAGGAGGCCCTAATATATTGCGAATTGGTAGAAAGTGCCGAACTACACATTCCAATTACAGAAGTAGTCACATCTGTGCTGGATGATGTGGATGAAGAAGATGAAGCCGGACCGTCCGGACCCATGCGTCTGGTACAGCATTCTGAGTCATCTGGTTACGTGGGAATGGTCTCCTCCAAACACCACGGGGATTACCGAATCAAGAGCGTAACGAAGAGAGATAGTAGGAAACAGTCCGTTAAAAGTCAATTCTCACACACAGAATGAAATGACTCACAATATGACGTAGAATTTACTGGTTAGGTACTGCAGAAGCGCCAACCTGTTTCTTGTGATATACAGTGCGTTGTGTATTAAATGATTTTATATACCAATGTTTATACATTGCACATGTGTATGCACATAGGTTCATCTTTATCATTTGAACTTTGTCTATCCGATTTTTCGTTGCGAATAATATTGTTTCCATTATTTCTCAACGTAAACTTTGGGTATGGTATTTGAGAACATTGTGCTCTCACTGCGCAGTTATAATTATGGCTACAATATCATTTTTTTCACCTACCTTTGAACGCCTATGAGCCTGCTCATTAAGAATAAGATATGACTTAGACTCCCTTCTCCTATATTTTGTACTCTGTATATAGCCTACTTTTTATATTTTTCTGCTTTCATGAGAAGTAAAAACACATCCTTTTCAAAGTTCAAATATAGTACAGGTCGTTTCATAAATAGCCATTGGTGGAATAAGGAAACAAGTCACATAAAGTTGCTTCACCGTGTTAGATAAGCATCTATATAATTTAGATGTTTCTGTAATGCCTATTAAAACGAAAACACTCTTAAGCAAGGTATTACGTTCTTATAATTTATGAATCCTACTGCAGTAACATAATAATAATGCTACACATTATTTGATAGCATTTATTTTAGCTATTTTGTAGATTGTTTGTTTGGAATATGTTTAAGGTTACTTATTGTTCAAGCTTACAGAGATTTTCTTTGCTTCTTTCTGGAAATATCAGGGTTGACTTCCCTTTAATACGAATCGATTGTAGGTATTATCATTTCTATACACGCTACATTGCTGTTGGTCAGCTGATTTTGGAGTAGTGTTATGTTCTGATAGTCCTCAATCATTATACGAGGTCTTCTTGAAACTGAAAAGACGGAGAAAGAGGGGAAAGGTACATTCTGGAATAACTCTAGTCTAGAAACTTCAATATAATTCAGGTCTTTCGATCAATGCAAGACTTATTAGGCCTATCTCAAAATCACCGTCTTATTCAAAACAATTATATACATGTACATAACGCCATATATATTATGCATGCGCTGTACATAATTTGTATCGTAACGATGTATTTAATAAGATCTCACCTGCAAAGTAATTACACTCCCTGCACTGTATCCCTCACATTAAGTTTCTCATTTACTTGTAACTAAAATGGATGTACATTGTATAACATAAACATTTAATAAGACAAAAATGTATAACACTTCACACTGTGAAATTTGTATCCATCTTAACATTCATGAAGTGTAACATAGCGATTTAGCGAGTGAAGTTTTAATCTCATCACCATTATCACCACTTTGCCGGTCTCTAAGATTGTTTTGAGTTCTATTCAAACCCTATGATTTCTTGGTTGTCTAGATTCAGATTCAGATTCAGATTTTATTTCCGTTTCAAAACAAACAAAATATAAACAGACATAATATAATACAGTCAAATATAATATAAACAAAGTAAATTCAGTATTATGTAGAACAAAATTTAGTTGATAAGAAATATTGGGAAAAAACAGTACTGAACAATAGAAAAAAATGACCTTGATGAAGTAATTCAAAACGGAGGGGCTTGCTAAAAAAGCAGAGCTTGTATGAGGCAAGCCCCTGACTTAGTTACATGGATACGCTTAAATAATTATGGTCGAAAGCTAATACCAGTAAAACACACTAAAAGGGAATGCAAAAAAAAAAGAAAAAGTAAAAGTAAAAATAAAAGTAAGATAAATATAGTAACAGAGAGAGAGAGAGAGAGAAAGGGGAGAGAGCAAGAGAGAAATAGAGAGCGAGAGAAAGGCAGGAAGAAGGAGATGGGGACAGGAGGCAGGTACACCACCAGGTCGTTAGGCTTGTTTAGATTATTCTTAAAAAAGAAACAAAAAAGGAGGAATAACAAAAGGAAAGATTTGTTTTATCTTTCCGTAGGTTTAGATTTTTGAGCTTGGCTTGTTGGTGGGGAGTATTGGCTGATTAATGTTTTCCTAAGTTTACGTTTAAAATTGCTAAGACTAGGGGCTTCTTTTATATCGTTGGGAAGAGAATTCCAATAGGCACATCCAGCGAAGACAAATGAATTCTGTGCAAATAATGTTCGTGTTAAGGGTAAGTGATAACAGTTCCGTTGTCTAGTCGGGTAATTGTGTACAGAGGCATTTTTGCAGAACATATCGAAAAAAATTGCGGGGAGGTCGTCTTTACTTAGTTTGAACATAAATTGGCCGAGTTGGAACACATAGATATCTTTCACTTTGAGAATATTATTTTCGAAAAATAAAATATCTGTATGAGATCTGAATTGTGTTTGAAATATTATCCTGAGTGCTTTTTTCTGCAGCAGTAGGATCCTATTTAATTGTGTTTGTATTGCACATCCCCATGCTATAATCCCATAATTAATGTATGGTAATATTAAGGTATGATATAATGTAAGAAGAGTTCGAGAAGGAAGAAAGTATTTGAGTTTATTGATAATACCGATGTTTCGTGAAATGGTTTTGCATATATTATCGATGTGAGTTTTCCATGATAATTTTTCATCAATAAACACTCCCAAGAATTTGGTTGTAGAAACATTAACAAGAGCAGCGTTATCAAAAATAATTTCACCTGGCAAACTATTGATTTTGTTGCTAAATAGCATGTAATTGGTCTTCTGCAGATTAAGTGATAGTTTATTAGCCTTGATCCAGTCAGTTACATTTTTTAGTTCAGAGTTTACAGTTCTAAGTAGTTGGTTCGCATTCTCTTGGGATTTGTTGCCTATTCATGTAATCATAGTAGAAAATTACCATGTTGCCATGATCTACCTAGTATGGAAAAAGTACACAAGTTACTTGCCACTTCCAGATCCCATTATATCTCTCGTGTTCCTCATATTTTTTTGCATTATAAATGGTATTTATATTAATAAATAAAAAGATACATTTGATATTATTTACCTGGTAACTTCTCATTGTTTCTCAAGTCAACCTATCTTGAATAATTAAGGCATTCTTAAATGACGATTGTAGTAAGCTGTTTTGAAAGAAAATAATCATGTAAGCGATCCCGCTTGATCGTCTCATTGGTTTATATAACAAGTAATATCGTGACATTGACCTAACGTATTTTTGATAAAAGTCTTGTAAAGTACCTGTTCTGCACGTGTAATATATTTGTAGTATTGTATCCTCTCATCACTAAAACATATTCATAATTTTTCTCATACATGTGTGTCGTATGAGTGAATAAATGAATAGATAGGATAAGAAAGAAATCAACTACTGAAAAACTATTTTCGATAGTTATCAAAGAAGGTTATCATTTATCTCATTAATAATATTTAAACAAATGCAGAAGAAATGACACACGGGTTCCAACGTAACATATCTAAACAGATATAGGTAAATACTGTCAAATGTAAAGATGCAGTGTCCATAGTACTTGATAAGAATATGTTATCAATTTTTGATAACTTGATAAGAATATGTTATCAATTGTTATCAACATATAATTCAATTACTCTTTGTACCTTTCATCAACATTTGTTCAAGCGGTGAATAATGCACGATCAATATTACCCATTGTGAAAATTGTTTAGCCTCTAGACGTCAAAAGATGTAATGCAATTAGATAATTTTCTTTTTTCAAAGGTATTTGATTAATACCCTAAATCCATAATACTATACAGCTTAACATGTACTATGTTATATCGCTGCTTTTCAAGAAATCGGAGATAAATATAAATAAACATAATGTAAATTTCTAACGAGTGCAAGTGATTTTAACAATAAAGAGGCCCAGCATTGTATAGATATATTCGCTCTACCTAAAAAAAAAAAAAAACCACCCTGCTTTTTACGCAGTTTTAGAATGGCCTAAGCTAGCATAGATACAAACTGTTTTATAGATCTGACAGTAGCTCATTAAATAAAAAATTCTCATGGATCTAACATCAGTGATGTCTTATCGTATGTGAAGCATTAATTGTGAGATGCTAAATATGGACAATAACGTTATTGGCTGGATTACAGTTAAGTTTAGAAAAGTTTTTAAAAAGGACATGACCTTTAATATCATCCAGAATATTCCTTGCTCAAACTGTGTGAACTTTGACTACATGTACAGTATATATGCTGTATTAAAACTTGCCATGGTATTTTGAAGTATAGTAAACTTGACGTGTCACAATTGAAATGGAGCTCTGTTTGTAAGCAGTTGAAATATGAAGCAAAATGTGAATGATACAGTTAACGGAATGATTATTACGGAACGACTTCTGAAATTCAAAGCGACATTATGTATAAAAGTCATATAGTGTAAAAAAAAAAAGTAATTAAAATGCAGTGTAATACAAAGATTGAGTAAATGATTTGATATTCCAAGATGACCTTATATTTCTGTGATAGAAATAGCTCTTCAATAGATTTTTGTTTCTATTATAATTCATGCAAAGTTTATTCATGAAATCACATTTTGTTAATAATATATATATTTTTAAATTTGGATTGCTCTGTAAAATGAATCTGAAAAGCCTTAGAGAGGCACACAGATGGATTAAATCATTCAATCCCATTTCATTTCGTAATTACTTCATCGGTTGATGAACCTCTATTGTATTATATTGTATATCAATATATACTAATTTTACCTTATGATTTATTCTATCTGATGCTCATGCTATCATCTAGACCAATATGCAGATCTGAAATATACGAGAGATAATGCATTTTTGTCCTATTTGTGTTTTACACCAAATTTGTTTTCTTTTTCTTGACAATCAAAGCAGATATGATTTTCAAACTGAGAAAGTGAGCTAATCATCTCCAGTTTAGTTTATAAAAACTGAACCAAATATAATTATGTTCAGGGTTGATTTCATTTGTGAAAAACAAATCAATGTGATGACATTCCAAGGGTTCCCACTGTCATTGAAAAACCTGGAAGTTCATGGAAATTTATGGGAAATGAAGAAAAGAAGGTCCCCGTAAGTCATGGAAAGTCATTGAAATTGATCGTGAGCATGGGCCGTGTTTGGCTATGGCAGCCTTCCAATTTGAACTGACAATTGGCGTGGTATTCATAAGCCGCTATTTAATATGCCGCAACACATACAAAAAATGGTACTTTGTCTGGTCATGGAAAAGACAAAAAGGGGTCATGGAAAGTCATCGAATTTTTTTCTTCAAATTTCAATGGGAATCCTGCATTCCACAATATCATTTTGATACGGGATTACAGATTTAATCATAATCATGAATCGCATATGATATATTTCTTCAATAACAAATTATGTGTATTTTTTTTAAATATCAAACTTGATATACCTAAATTCTGAAATAATCTTCTTCAGAAATAATTTGAAATTGTATGCTTTGGGCGTTACGGAATAACAAACTTTTGGAGTATAATTTCCCAAGGTTACGAAAACATAAAATATTAGGCAGAAAAGAAATAAATGCTATTTTTTATTCCTATACTGTTTACACCTTGTGTATCATTTAAATTTTCTGGAAAACAGGTCATAAATTAATCTGATATTTTCTCTTTGAAAGTTTGTCATAATTTGTGTGAAATATTGATTTCGAGAATATGATAATTGATTGAGCAAACTTCAAAGTTCATGATTGTGAAAATGTCTCAGTTTATTCATATTTTGAAAATTTGATGTCTACGTTTAATTCGTCAGCAAATTTGATATTTTCTGACGAATTTGAAATGTTAGGGTTTATGTCCTGTTTTGCCTGAATGTGTAATAAATTTTTAAAATGGATTGCTATTTGAAACTCTTGAATTTAATAAATTGAAGCCTAACAAAATTCCATGAAACACTGATGTACGTGTCCTTCTGTAGGCCGGGTATCATAAACAGAAAATGTAAATTTCAACACGCGGTCAGTTACTTTTTTCTGATAGCATCTGGGTAAATGGTATTATACACTAAGAAAAAAAGGAAGTGAACACTATTTGCAATTAGATTTTCAAACACACATTTAATTTAAAAAAAAAAAATCTTTCATATGTCAAAATAACAACATAAATCAATCTGTGAAAGATGATTTAAAGTTGAAATTATACCAATGACGCGTGACTATTGAGCATAGCCAGTTGACTAAATGTTGAAGAGCATTTCCACCTTGTAGAGTCAAATTAAAGCAACGAACAAAAATAATAATCACGAGAAATATGAAAAGAGAGGCATCTTAACCATGCTTGTCATAACCATGCCATACCGAGACTACAGTTGATATCCAGAGTTCAATCCTCCTCATTATTTCTCATTCTTTGCTTTAATTGTTGAACAAGAATATCTCACAGATGCACATGTTCATTAAGATTTAAATGGCTCCTTGCTCTATTTTTGGAAATTTCTTATTCAGACCTTCTAACGAGTAAATTCGTGTGGCCATCCAAGCGTGAAACTCCAAAACGTGCTTTTAATAGATGTTGGTAAAGTATTAATTTTCCTTTAACTGATCTATATATATATATTATAATATTTGATTGAGGGTTTATATGACAAATTTGAACAATAAAAGATTGTCCACCATCTTGTTTGCCAAGTGTTGAAATAAAAAAAAAGTACTTCTAACAATGTGCAATGTGAGCTATAAGCAGCGTTCCATTTCTTGCCGCAAAGTTAACTTATCGAATCATATCTATATAAAGGTAGAATGTCTAAGGATGTTATCAAAAATGCGGCCCCTTTAATATGTTGAATATTCACAATGTATTTTTCCCCCTTCGCCTGTCATCGTCCATCTTTCTATGGAATTGCCAAATCTCATCTCGTCTCACATAGAATTAATTGCACTTTCTATCATTCATATTCATTGCTCAAAGTAGTTAAATTTTACTACAATTACGGTCATATTTGTTCAAACATAGTTGTTATGGTTATCTCCCACATTCTTATGTTCTTTCTCTTTCTCTCTCTTATTTTTCTTTGTTTGAAAAATCCTACATACATAAATAACATTCAATCCAATAATAACTACAGACGCATTTGGTTTTAGAGATTAAGATATGGTTATATTTTTAACACCATTACAGTCATATACATGTACTATCATAATTGACACAACCAGAATTCACTACTAGCAAATTAGAAAGTACTATTTAATAACAATAATCATAAATATAATGTGTTGGTTTATCGACAGTCTGCCTAGATATTCACCCTCTCACGTGACATATAATTTGCCCTCACAATGAGGAGTTCAAGCAAAAAAGTTCTACTTAAAAAAAACCTCGGTATTGAAATTTTATACCAAGTTACGTCTAACAATATCATCTTCGATACATTAAAAGGATCCAATGCAATCATATTAATATACTCTGAGTAATGGGCACACGTACGAAATAGAGCAGTTACAAAGAAATATATATATCATAGGGCTATGAAAAACGAGGAAAAACGAATAGTATTGCTAACTACTAATATAAAGGTTTGTTCAAATATCTAAAATGGTACATTCCTATTAACGACACAATATCAAATACTTTACATGCTGTATGCTCTTTGGTAATTACATAATTATACTGACGGTTCTTAAATTAAATGAAAGCTATACATATTTTTATTTGATTACAAAGTAATGAATCGAATAGAATTTTAAAATCTAATTGGTATATTCACAAAGACACACACATGCACGCACATGTGTACGTAGTTAAAATATATTTGATAGGTAGCTCATTAACTTAGTATGCATCAATGGGCTAGTCACATTGAAAATAAGTAAAGTTTCATCAAGAGATGAGAACGAGTGATGGGAGAGAGATCGTGGGGGAAGGGAGCGGAGAGCGGGGACGATGGGTGTGGGTGTGTGTGTGTGTGTGTGTGTGTATGTGTGTGTGTGTAAGTAGGAGGGGTTTAGGGGAAGAAAAATCCTATCGCCTAATTAAGACAGTTTAAGTATCTAAAGCATAATATACAAGCAGCCATTATTCTACGTTAACATAGAGTGTAAAGGTAAATAAAAGTAAACAATGATATTTTTTTCTCTCCAAGCAGTGAAGATGTTTGCTCCTGTCAAATGTGTCTCACAAATAATCATAAAAGTAAAGTCTCGCAAAAAGTACAATTGGGCACATGGGTGCAACACCGAGCATACATTGATAGGCAAGTCAGTTAAAATCAAGCAATATATAATATTTTGTCTTATTCTCAAACTTAAATGTACTCTGTAAACTTATTTGAATGCGTACATACTTATCAGTATTTTGTTACTTGTATAATTTATTTGTTCTACTAAATATTGTAGAACATAATTTGTGGATATTTGAATGCAAATCAAATTAAATCAAATCAAGTCCAAAATACTGGGTTGCATTCTTTACATAAACCTAACAATTGTTGGTAAACAAAAGCATCAACGCAATTCTGATAAGTACTAACCATCGTTATCTAAGAATAATCATAAGCATTACTTCAGTTTTAATTTATACCTGCCATTACCATGTCTTAATACGACAGCATGATATTTTGGCAAAACATTGATAAAACATTCGGCTTGAAAATATTTCAATAAATGTTGACAATTATTTCTCTGGTTTAATGTATGGTGGGGTGGCTAAAGTTCGCGGATATTGAACAAAATATTAGGAATGTGATATTCGATCTCTGATTTCTCATACTTCTACACTAATGTATTTAGTTCAATCATATTCAAATGGAACGCAAAATTTTAGACTACACGTTGCTGCAACTAGAATGTTATCGTCAAGAATTCCGGAGATATCGCGATCTCGAAATTCGACGTCGGATCGGAATGCGCTGCAACTGACGAAAATAATTTAGATAATTGCATAATTGGCAAGGCAAAATATCAACCGATCAGTTTGGTATCACTTTTTACTTACAATTTTGAAAACATCTTCTCTCGATATTAAGATTCCTAGACCCTTGTCGGTAAGTTCTACACTTTTCAGAACGTACGCTAAAGACAGCAAATTATGCAGATCTTTTGTCAATATTTTCATAATTTCACATCCAATTCCGAGGAAAATTTGGTCTTTGGATAGTTTCATGTTTCCTTTGGTAGTATCAGATTTTCGAAATTTGTGATAGCGAATTAAGGTCAGCAAATTATTCGAATTAATCCAGCTGCAGCAGTCATTTTAGAACGAATTCCACTTCATGGAGCTACACCAGAGCAAAAGTAATCCATCAGGCAGTCATGAATAAAGATATACTGCGTCTGCAATTGAAAAATAAAATATTGAGGGATTAGAATAGGTTTTAGGAATAAACTTGAACAAGAAAGAAGAGCAAACGACAACATAAACAAATACTACTGGCCGTTTTATAAGTCTTAGTAAGCACAATTATGGTATCTATGTGAAATGACGCTCAGAGTCAGACACTTTTGCAGAAATAAATGCTGACCAGTGACAAATTCAGCATCCACGTGACCGCGCATTTACTTTCCTACCACGCCTATCGTGCAAAGAAGTTCCCATGAAGCACGGCTGAGATTTGCGTATGCGTATATCTGACGCGTACAACGTTTAGTTATTACGAATTGTACGTAGTTTCAAACGAGACGCGCACAACACTGTTTGGCATCGTATATGCACTGTAATGTGATTCAATGCAAATGGCGACCCCATGACTGTGCGATTCTTGGCATTTTGATCAGGTATGTTGCTTATTTCTCGACTTACATTCATATTGCCGACCCGTTTTATAAAACAACAAATTTAAGTTTTAAGTTCGCAATAATAATGTGTAAAATATCACCTCAGTCTGTACTAGGTAGTTCCTATGCATTCTCATCTCACACACGACTCCACAGACATCTACGAAGTCATTATCCTCCATGTGTTGTGTTAGACGGTCCAGTGCTATGTATGTTCCTGTTCTTCCCACACCAGCACTATAAAAGGGGCGGGTAATTATAGAAAACAATCAATGCTTTTTTTTAAAAAGATCTAATGAAAACATTTAATTTATAGATCCAAAGGAAATTGTTCCTGTTCTGTCCACACCAGCACTATGCAAACGAATTGAAAAATTCTGATGAGGGAAGGGGCGGGTTTTTATAGAAAGGAATCAATGCTTTTTTTAAATAGATGTGATTACAATTATTAACTTATAGATCCAAGTG